>JASEVX010000013.1:1898410-2085456 GCA_031761405.1 Serripes groenlandicus | reverse complement strand
ACATGGCTTGAACGAATTGAGTAGAGGTTCATCCGAGAAACATGTTTACAACTTTATTTGATAATCAGTCTGATTCTTTCGGCAGCGAATTTCTTTTTAAGTTTTCACTAAAGTCATATGAGGGAAAACAGCCCCATCCCCCCTTGAGGCCATATTTTTCAGCCAATCCACATGGCTTGAAGGAATCTGATAGAGGGTCAACCAAGGAACATTTCTACAAATTAATTGAATCGATCGGCCAATTAACTGGTTTGGAAGCAGAACATCTTTAATGTTCTCTTGGTTACCATGGAAACCAGAATTATGCAAGGATAGCAACATTTGAAGGAACTTTGGTGATGACATTGAGAGGATGCTTTCTGTGAAGTTTCATCCCAATTGACCTACTGATTACTGAGGAGGAGATGTTGACAGCTAATTAGGCCAATTTTTCTTAATTCAAAGGTCATAATCAAGAAGTGCCTTAGGTCATTTGGCTGGTTATCAAACTTGGCCAAGACATTATGCCCACAAACATGTAAACCAAATTTGGTGAAGATCAGATGAAAATTTTAAAACTTAGACAATGTGTGGATGCTGCTCTCCAATAATATATCGACGAGCATATAAAAAGTTGGTCTGTATAAACTTATTTTGAAATCTATCATATGCTCAGATCTATACTAGCTTTCACATGAAATATAAAAAAATAAACATTGTGGAGTAACCTCCCTCTTATTTACATCACTTTCTTTACAGTCATGTGGACAAAAATAAAAATTCTTGAAAGATATCACAGTAAGAGTTTTATTATAATTTTCGATGTAAAGAAAATTTAATTTGATAAGATTCACATAACATGGTTTGTTTGATGTTTCAGACCACTTTCAACAATGTTTCCTTGGCAAATTACCGGTACAATCAGTATTATTTATCCAAATTAGTCAGTCGCAATGCTAACAACCCTGCAACCCTCAGCACCAAAGAGGATAGCCATTACTACCATTACTACCATTACTACCATTACTGCCATTACTACCATTCTCTCAGTGTTTAGTATGACATCGTGGATGAAACCCTTGTCTGCTTATCCCGAGGCGGGCATTCTTACGATGCAATACACCATGGAATACACCATGGAATACACCATGGAATACACCCATGGAATACACCATGGAATACACCATGCAATACACCATGGAATACACCATGCAATACACCATGGAATGCAAGGTTGGCTTCACTGTGAGCTCAAATTTCTTTCTTCTTCTACTTTAACAACCCTTTCCCTCATACAGCAATTCACCAGCAGACGACTTTGAACATATTTTGTCAAAAAATGGAAAATTTCTAGAATTGAATGGATATATATATAACCTATGACAAAAAGTGGAAAACATTGTGGCAAAAGGAGAAATTGCACGTTTTGTGCAATTTCTTCTTTTGTCACTATGTTTTCAAAAAGCTGTCTGCTGCAGAGGCCTCAGAAAGCGTCTATATGAGAGAAAGGGTTAATTGACAGAAATTTATTATCCTCATATTTCAAATTCACAAAGTATAATATGCACATCATGTTTCAAACATGTTCTTAACTTTGCAATAACAAGCAAGTTACTTGATTTAATAAAAAAAATGTTTGAAATATGAGGGGATTAAAAGCTCAGAACAGATATCCGAGATAGGACTTAGCTGCTGTAAATCCTGCAGGGCTATTTTTTGCTTAGTTTATAATTAACTTCGAGCACGCTAGCGTAAGATTTTGCAAACCGTTGATGACACTTGCAAAACGAATGGATCCAGATCACATACCCCACACAATGTGGGGAACTGATCTGAGATCCAAACTGTTTAACCCTTTCCCTCATACAACAATTCTGCAGCAGACAACTTTGAACATATTTTGTCAAAAAATAGATAATCTCTATAATGAATGGATAACCTATGACTAAAAGTGGAAAACATTGAGGCAAAAGCAGAAATTGCTCGTTTTGAGCAATTTCTTCTTTTGTCACTATGTTTCAAAAAGCCATTTGCTGCAGATGCGTCAGAAAGCGTATATATGAGGGAAAGGGTTAACACTCAGATTCTATATCAGTAAACATTTGGGGGGAAACAGATATTTTTTCAAAGTTTTTCAGACGACAATATAGCAGCTGAAAATAGCTTAGCATGCAAAGAGTTAATAAGGCACATAGAATATTGAGGAGATACATGTTGCTGTTTTTCCAAATGTTTAGAAATTTCAAATTCCTAACAACAAATTTTGGAAGGGTCCTTAGGGAGTGAATGCTGGAATGAGATGATGCCTTTCTTTTAACCCTTTCCCTCATATAGACACTTTCTGACGCCTCTGCAGCAGACGGCTTTTTGAAAACATAGTGACAAAAGAAGAAATTGCTCAAAACAAGCAATTTCTCCTTTTTCCACTTTTAGTCATAGGTTATCCATTCAATTATAGAGTTTTTCCATTTTTTGACAAAATATGTTCAAAGTCGTCTGCTGCAGAATTGTCGTATCACAACAAATCTGCAGCAGACAGCTTTTAACCCTTTCCCTCATATAGATCCTTTCTGACGCCTCTGCAGCAGACAACTTTTTGAAAATATAGTGACAAAAGAAGAAATTGCTCAAAACAAGCAATTTCTCCTTTTGCCACAATGTTTTCCACTTTTAATTATAGAGATTTTCCTTTTTTTGACAAAATATGTTCAAAGTCATCTGCTGCAGAATTGTCGTATGAGGGAAACGGTTAATTCATCTGTGGAAAATATGTTAAACCTCTCTACTGTATATAAAAGGACTGTTTGTTAAGAATAAAGTTGATAATATTGTGGCAACATAATTATGAAACTGTTCATGGTGAGAAAATTCTCCTTTTGCCACAATATATTTTCAAGACTCGTCAACAGGGTTAAACCATTTCCCATATACAATAAATCTGAAGCAGACGACTTTGAAAACATTTAGACAAAGAATTTCTCTTTAAATGCATGAATATGTAACTTTAATGAATAAGTTTTCACTAAAGCCATATAAGGCAAAATAGCCCCGCCCTGTGCTGGCCATGTTTTTAAACTAATCAACATGGCTTTAAGGAATTTGATAGAGGGTCACCTAAGGAAAATTAAATTTTCTACAAAAAAATTAGAAAATCGGCCTGACACTTTCAGAGGAGAAGATTTTTTAAGTATTCACTATAATAGCCATATGAGGCAAAATAGCACACCCCCCCCCCCCCCCCCCCCCACCGGCGGCCAGGTTTTTCGACCAATCAGTATGGATTGAAGGAATTTGATAGAGGGTCATCCAAGGAACATTTCTACAAAATTATTTTAAAATCTGCCAACCAGTTTTGGAGAAGAAGATTTTTAAAAAAAAAATTCATTTCATTGCCATGGAAACCAGAATTCTGCATGGATCCCAAAAATTTGAAGGAATTCTGGTGAGTTCATTGTGAGTGCTTCCTGTGAAGTTTGATCCCAATTGACCCACTGGTTACTGATGAGAAAAAGTTGATGGACGACAGACGCTGGACAAAAGGCCATCACAATAACTCACCTTGAGCACTTTGTGCTCAGGTGAGCTAAAACCAGGTAGATAAAACGCATGTGATGCATACACTGAAATTGTATCAGTTCAGAGTGCATGTAATTGTTGATAGGTGTACTTATTCCTTTCCCACATACGACAGATCTGAAGAAGATTATTTTCAAACAATATGGTAGAGCTCTATAAACAAAAATATAATTAATGAATAGAGTTAAACACTTTCTGAGCAATTCTCCTTTTGCTACAATAATATTTAAAAGTTGCTTGCTGCAGATGCATTGAAATGTGTCTGCAGGTGAGAAAGGGTTATGAATAAGTGCATTTTTATACCCAGAATGTTGACCCCATGACGATCATTTTCTCCCTGTGCCATAAGGTTTTCAACTTGATTCAATAATTGATCTTTCATTGATAGAGAGTTTCCATATTTTTGACTAAACGTTTTCTATGTCATCTGCTGCAATTCATTGCATTTTGACTTAAAGCACACAGCTAAAAAATATCTCGTCAAGTTAGTTGTTAACAAAATTTGAGCAATGCTATGGAAAGATAAATTTTTTGGACAATGTGACAAGTGATGATCCAGAACAACCTGTACCTTATTACAGTGCCTTCTGGATCTACTCCCTTGGGAGTGGTTGACCATGGTTCTATCCCTTGGGAGTGGTTGACCGGGCTTCTATCTCTTGGGAGCGGTTGACCAGGGTTCTTCTCCCTTGGGAGTGGTTGACCAGGCTTCTATCCCTTGGGAGCGGTTGAACAGAGTTCTATCCCTTGGGAGCGGTTGACCAGGGTTCTATCCCTTTGGAGCCGTTGAGTTGACCAGGGTTCTATCCCTTTGGAGCCGTTGAGTTGACCAGGGTTCTATCCCTTGGGAGCAGTTGACCAGGGTTCTTCTCTCTTGGGAGCGGTTGACAAGGGTTCCAATCCTCGGGAGTGGTTGACCAGGGTTCTTCTCTCTTGGGAGCGGTTGACCAGGGTTCTATCCCTTGGGAGCGGTTGACCAGGGTTCTATCCCTTGGAAGCGGTTGACCAGGGTTCTATCCCTAGGGAGTGGTTGACCAGGGTTCTATCCCTTGGGAGCGGTTGATCAAGGTTCTATCCCTTGGAAGCAGTTGACCAAGATTCTATCCCTGATCAAGTCATACAAAAGGCATTAATAATGGTAGTAATGACTTCCCTCCTTGACAGAGAGACAGGATAAATATAGCCAGATGTATTAAATTACCCAGGAAAAGTCTAATAAAACTGAAATACTGTTAAAAGCGTTAAAAAGCTGGGCCTTCTCTGTTTGTCATGATAAACAGAGATGGTGAAGACGGCATACATATAGCTTGTCTGGTGAGTGCTTGATTGTTTGTTTGTTTGTTTGTTTTGTTGGGATTTTCTGCCATTTTCAACATTATTTCAGTTATATCACAGCAACAGTTCACTTATTCATGATCCCTGGGTCAACAAACCAGGACTAGGCTAGGAAATGTGCCTTGCCCAAGGGCACTCCACCATGACCCCAAGGGCACTCCACCATGACCCCAAAGGCACTCCACCTTGACCGTCATGCTTGATTGTAGATCATTACTAAGACATAAAGCTGAAACAATTTGCTGACATTACCAAGTTACCAAGGACAAAGCAGCAGCCGACAAGGAGAGAGCGACACTATAATACAATTGAGTGACACTATAATACAATTGAGCGACACTATAATACAATTGAGACACATTACTAATATAATATTAAAGGCTGTCAAAGTGTGCATCTAGATTTTAAACCTTTCCCATTTGCAGACTTATTTCTACGTATCTGCAGCAGAAGACATTTGAACACATTCTGATAATTATATTTTCGTTTGAATACTGTTTTCAAAAACACGTCTGCTGCAGATGCGTCAGAAAGCGTCCAAATGAGGCAAAGGGTTAAACTAATAAATTAATTAACGTCTCAGCTAATCTAAAGGTATCATAAATTGCATGATAAGTAATTGTAAATGATATTGCCAAACAGATATGAGATACTCATCCTCGGTATCCAAACTATTCATACTAACATTGTATAATGGCCTGGGTACCGAGGATGTGAGCTACTATAAGCAATACATCCCAATGACTCCAAAATTAACTGGGTCATGGGCATAAAATAATGGGTGGGCTTCATGCAAAAACTGTTGTAACCTTGTTCTTATCTCTTTGATGAGAGAGGAAGGAAAAGTGAATAATTATGATAATGATATCAACTGTGTACCTAAACTAATCCTTTACCATTTGAAGGAAAGTGAATAATTATGATAATGATATCAACTGTGTAGCTAAACTATTCCTTTTTCATTTGATGACAGATCTGGAGCAGACAGATTCTGAAAACACTGTGACAAAAGGAGAAATTGCTCATTATGAGTAATTTCTTCTTTTGGCACAATGTTTTCAACTCAATACAATAATTATACTTCCATGTAAAGAAATGTTTCATATGTATTGAAAACATCTGAGGAAAATATGGCAACATCTGTTAGTTTAATTTAGATTTAACCCTTTTCCCAAATACAACAAATCTGTTTTATTGCATATACATATTCAAGAAGCAGACGTACACCCCTAAACATTTCTTATCAGGTAAATTATTAACCCTATTGAAGACTTTTATAAACACTTATAATTAGCAATTTTGAATCTTAAAACTTTGTTTTCAAATCTCATTCAATGATTGTACTTTAAGTTAAGGCGATTTTCTATATTTAAATTCTAGAGGTTTTCAATCTATTCCCCTATTACTGTTTGAGGGAAAGAGTTAAGCCATTCACCTATAACTGTTTGAGGGAAAGAGTTAATCCATTCCCCTATTACTGTTTGAGGGAAAGAGTTAATCCATTCCCCTATAACTGTTTGAGGGAAAGAGTTAAGCCATTCACCTATAACTGTTTGAGGGAAAGAGTTAATCCATTCCCCTATAACTGTTTGAGGGAAAGAGTTAATCCATTCCCCTATTACTGTTTGAGGGAAAGAGTTAATCCATTCCCCTATAACTGTTTGAGGGAAAGAGTTAATCCATTCCCCTATAACTGTTTGAGGGAAAGAGTTAATCCATTCCCCTATAACTGTTTGAGGGAAAGAGTTAATCCATTCCCCTATTACTGTTTGAGGGAAAGAGTTAATCCATTCCCCTATAACTGTTTGAGGGAAAGAGTTAATCCATTCCCCTATTACTGTTTGAGGGAAAGAGTTAATCCATTCCCCTATTACTGTTTGAGGGAAAGAAATAATCCATTCCCCTATTACTGTTTGAGGTACAGAGGTGCATATACGATAATGATAATGATATAATGCCAAATAGAGAGGCTATTTATAAATAGTAACTGTAATGTGTGGGATTTTCCTAATTTTCTCATATGAAAACATTACGGTCATTAATATAATGGTATATGGATCATGTAAAGAGGTTATTTGTAGTATTTTTCCAGATTTTCTCAAATGAAAACTCTAACGCCTGTTGTTAGATGTTTTTGTTTGTTTCATACTCACAACATAAAAGATTTAACCCTTTCCTACAATTTCTCCTTTTGCCACATTGTTTTAGACACTTTTCAATAGTTCTATTTTTATTTATGCGGATTTCAATATCTTAAATTGCCTATACGTTTATTAAATCATCTGTATAAGTTTTATGTAGTTTGGAAAGGGTTAACCCCCTTTCTGACGCCTCTGCAGCAGACGGCTATTTGAAAACATAGTGACAAAAGAAGAAATTGCACAAAACGTGCAATTTCTCCTTTTGACACAATGTTTTCTATTTTAAGTTATCCATTCAATTATAGAGATTTTCCATTATTTGACAAAATATGTTCAAAGTCGTCTGCTGCAGATATGTCGTATGAGGGAAATGGTTAAGGCTCCAAATACAGATTTTAGAAAGTGGCAATAATGTACCATTGCTCCTTTTGCCACAATGGTTTCAACTTTATTCAATAAGTGTTCTTTCATTTAAGGAGAGCATCCATAGTTCTTACTAGATGTTTTCAAAGTGGTCTTTGCAGATTTGTTTTATGTGGATAAAGGATTAAGTATAAGATCTGCTGTGAAACTAAAAGGCAAAATATGGTCAAACTTGTGTTAGCGGCCACCACTGTTGAGCAGCCAACTTGTATATTAAGGAATCCGCTTGAAGATTTATCAAAACAACATTTTCTTCTCTATTTGACTTGTATTTAGCAGCCACCTGTGTTCAGCAGCCAATGTTATACTCTCCCCTTGGTGGCTTCTTAAAATAAGTTTGAATGTACCGGTATTATGAAACAATTGCTTTCATATCTGAAAATATATGTTTCCTCACGGGATACTTAGCCTTCATTTAATTTTAAATGAATTTAATCCTTTCCCTCATACGACAATTCTGCAGCAGACAACTTTGAACTTATTTTGTCAAAAAATGGAAAATCTCTATAATCTATAATTGAATGGATAGCCTATGACTAAAAGTGGAAAATATTGTGACAAAAGGAGAAATTGCTCATTTTGAGGAATTTCTTGTTTTGTCACAATGTTTTCAAAAAGCCGTCTGCTGCAGAAGCGTCAGAAAGCGTCTATATGAGGGAAAGGGTTAAGACAAGTTTGACAGTATTATGAAACAATTTTTTTCATATCTGAAAATATATGTTTCCTCATGGGATACTTAGCCTTCATTTAATTTGAAATGAGAATTTAAATGGTTTTAAACAAAGGCATTGTAGGGAATCACTCACTTAAAAATTAACCGTTATGTGTCAGTCGAACATATATGCGCAGGACAAGTACACCTCATGTGTTAACCCTTTCCCTCATATAGACGCTTTCTGACGCCTCTGCAGCAGACAGCTTTTTGAAAACATAGTGACAAAAGAAGAAATTGCACAAAACGTGCAATTTCTCCTTTTGCCACAATGTTTTCCACGTTTTGTCATAGGTTATCCATTCAATTATGGAGATTTTCTATTTTTTTGACAAAATACGTTAACCCTTTCCCACATACAACACATCTGCAGCAGAAGACTTTAACAAGGCATCAAGGCAAAAATGAGAGAAATGTCTGTAAACTAAAGGTTAAAGGTTGAAAAGAGTTGAAATCATAGTGGCAAAAGGAGAAATTGCTCATCAAAAATCGTCTGCTGGAAATTTGTTGAAATGCCAGTGGGAAAGGGTTTATTATATCCTTATAAATGTTCATGTCTAATTGAAAAGAAGGCTTAGGGAGCCCATGAAAATACGTTTAGCACTTGTCTCAAAAATACGGAAAATACTTAAAGACCATTTCCCACATGCAGAAGCATTACGATACATCTGCTGCAGACGACTTTTGAAAACATTTTGGCAAAAAGATTGAATTAGTCATAATGAGCAATATCTCCTTTCGCAACAATGTTTCCAATTCCATTCAATAATCATACTTAACCCTTTCCCTCATATAGATACTTTCTGACGCCTCTGCAGCAGACGGCTTTTTGAAAACAGTGACAAAAGAAGAAATTGCACAAAACGAGCAATTTCTCCTTTTGCCACAATGTTTTCCACTTTTAATCATAGGTTACCCATTCAATTATACAGATTTTCTATTTTTTGACAACATAATTATGTTCAAAGTCGTCTGCTGCAGAATTGTTGTTTGAGGGAAAGGGTTAAATCTTGCCAAAATAGGAATTCTGTCCACAGATGTTTATATTTGAAAGAGTCTAAATTGTTCTCATAAGGTAACTGGTTAGTTGACCCTTTCCCACATACAACAAATATTCAGCAGATGACTTTGAAGGCAAACATATGGAATAACTCTTATATATAAATAAATAATAATAATAGGGCTGAAAACATTGTGACAAAAGGAAAAATTACTCATTATGAGCAATTATCTCCTTTTGCCACAATGTTTTCAAAAGTTGTCTGCTGCAAAAGCATCAGAAAGCATCTACAGTTAAACCTGTGCTAAAGACCACCTTTGTATATAAATTCCCTGTCTTTAGCCACCGCACTTTTAGTTTTCGAATAACTTATTTTCTGCATCAATGAACTTGCAATTAAAGACCACCTGCGAACAAAGACCACATTGTTCTCTTCTCATGGGCGGTCTTTAAACACAGGTTAGAATGTATATGACTGTGGGATGGGTTAAGATTTAGGTGACATCATCCAACACACGAAGCAATCAAACGACACTAGCATCAATCATGGTCTCACCTATCTCCAAGGTTAGTCTGTATAGAGGACGTTGAATCAACAACCACTGACGTAGAACCGCCCTTTTTCATAGCTCCTCCCCCTTCTTTATCCCCCGCCTCCATTTCACTTTCAGCATCATTCTCCAAGGTAACCGGGTCGAAGACTTCTATTGGTTCATCGTCATCTACGTCAAACTGACATGATTTGAAAGACGTAGCATCTAACACTGAAAGTCGTGACTGGACGTCTGGGGACAGTGGACGATGGAAGTCTGAAAATATCAAAACATGATTCATTTTCTGTATGCCATTCAAAAAGCATGTCAGACCATGAAACAAGAGCATCCTTGCCAAGTTGTTTTCAAAAGACTTTCTGCTGAAAAGGCGTCAGAAAGCGACTGTATCTGGAAAAGGCGGCTTTTTGAAAACATAGTGACAAAAAAAGAAATTGCTCAAAACAAGCAATTTTTCCTTTTGACACAATGCTTTCCACTTTTAGTCATAGGTTATCCATTCAATTATAGAGATTTTCTATTTTTTGAGAAAATATGTTCAAAGTCATCTGCTGCAGATTTGTTGTATGAGGGAAAGGGTTAACATTGAAGCATGGTATTGAAGTGCATTTAACCTGAACCAGAGCTCTAGATATAGGGTGTTTTGTATGTTCTTAAATCCTTATTTAAACCTCTAAACTCAATGTTGTGGGTACTCAAAAGACAATTCTTTCAAGTACCCACATCATAGGGTTTGGTTGGATAATAAGAAAGATATTGTGGGCAAAAGAGAGGTATACTATCTGGGTCGTTGTGGAACATTTGGTTATACAGTGGCAGGGGTCACACTGGCCCAAAGTTTTCTTAAGCCACATTATTTTTTGGACAGACATCGACCCGTTTTTTCAAGTAAATAACTAAATATATCAGTGCTCCGGAAATTATGAAATCTCAAGCGGTCTGATGTAATTTTTACCGCCTCGCCCCCCCCCCCCCCCCTTTTGAAAAATATTGGAACTTTTGCAACAAGAGCTGTCAAAGGACAGCATGCTCGACTTTTTCATGCTTGCCAATAAAACAAAACTATTTTGGGTGGTACAGAAAACATAAGCAATTACTTTATCATACTATTTATAAGCAAAGTACTTTATAAGTAGTTAAAGGGTCCTTACGAAAACCTTCACTGAATTATGCACTCTTGGCTGTTGGTGGAGGTATTGATGGTAAAAAGATATTGTAAGAGTTTAAGCTATATCTCTAATTGTTTTGAAAAAAACTTGATTTGGTATGAATAACTCAAACCGAAATTCTAAATCGAAAGAGGGCCATAATTCTTTAAAAAAAAACTTGACAGAGTTATGTACTCTTGTCTGTGGATGGAGGTTATGATGGTAAATAAGTATTGTAAGTGTGTAAGCTATATCTCTAATGGTTTTGAAAAAAATTGGGGTGGTACGAAAAACTTAAACCAAAATTTTAAGTAAAAAAAGGGGCCCTAATTCTTTAAAAAAAACTTGACAGAATTATGTACTCTTGTCTGTTGATGGAGGTAATGATAGTGAAAAAGTGTTGTTAGTTTCAAAGCAATATCTGTTATGGTTTTGACAAGAAGTGAATTGGTACAAAAATCTATACCAAAATTCTAAGTGGAAAAAGGGCTATAATTCTTACAAAAACATTGACAGAGTTATGTACTCCTGTCTGTCGATGGAGGTTATGATGGTTAATAAGTATTGTTAGTGTATAAGCTATATCTCTAATGGTTTTTCAAAAAAAATGGGGTGGAACGAAAAACTTAACCAAAATTCTAAGTGGAAAAAGGGCCATAATTCTTATAAAAACATGGACAGAGTTATGTTCTCTTGTCTGTTGATGGATGTAATGATGGTGAATAAGTGTTGTAAGTTTCAAAGTAATATCTGTAATGGTTTTGAAAAAAAGTGAATTGGTACAAAAAACTTAACCAAGGTGTGACACCAACGCCGACGCCGGGGCGAGTAGTATAGCTAGCCTTTTCTTCGAAAAGTCGAGCTAAAAACGCAAATTTCATATTTATTGCAGGTTACCTTGCACTGTGCAACATCAAGAGGAAACAAAAAGAAAGAAGACGAAAGAGGCATTGATTTAGACCATGAAGCAAGGTTATTCAAAGGAAAACAAATGGCGCCTGCCAAAATGTCAGTAAATGAAAGCCTGACAGATGGACAGACAACAGATCAGTGATTGCTTTATATCATCCTGTAATGGCAAGCAACACTTGAACTGTCGGAACAATTATCTTAATGTCTAGAAAAGTTGTAAACAATGAATTTATTGATTAATTGTTTGATGTTATACGCCGCTTTCAACAATTATCCAGTTATATCACAGCGTTTCCTGGGTAAGTTACAAGTACAACTGGTCCGTTTATCCTAACACCAGCCAGTCAGTCGTATTTCTAACCCCGCAACCCTGAGCGCCAAGGAAGGCAGCCATTACTACCATTTTTAAAGTCTTTGATATGACCCAGCAGGGGATCGAACGCACAACCTCCCACATCCGAGGTGGACTCTCTATCACTACACAACCTAGGCGGTCAAGTAAAAGGTGAAAGAATAGAAGACTGCTCAGAATGTATAATTTCCTTTTCACACAATGATTTCACGTCATTTGTATATATATGGGAAATGATTGATAGCCATAGGCGGAAAGGTTCAAGACTATTTTATTGAGTGTCAACATCTCAACATCTTCTCATGTTAACCCTTTTCAACATACGACAAATCTGCAACAGACGATTTTGACAACATTCAGTAAAAACTATTTCAAAATCTCTATAAACCTTAGGACAATTATTGAATGAAGTTGAAGACACTGTGGTAAAAGGAGAAATTGCTCTTTATGAGCAATTTCTTCTTTTGCCACAATGTTTTCAAAAGTCATCTGCTGAAAAGGCCTCAGAAAGCGACCGTTTCTTAAAAAGGGTTAACATAGAAGCATGATATTATAGTGCATTTCACCTGATTGATAGATTGTTTGGAATTTTACTCCATTTTCAAAAAAAAATCAGTTATTTCAGCATTCCTTGGTAAGTTACCAGTACTACTGGTCCACTTATCCTGGCACCTTTAAGTCCGTTGTTATGGTAACCCTGCATACCTTAGCACCAAGGAGGGTAGGGTAGCAATTACTGCTATTTTTAAAGTCTTTGGTATGACCCAGCCGGGTATCAAACCTGCAACCTCCCGCACCCAGGGTGGATGCTCCACTATTTAACACAACCCAGGTAGGTGGTTGCATTTTTCCTGAACCTTTGGTTATACAATGCAAGCCCTTGGGAGCAATATTTAGTGGAACCAAACAGAAGGAGGTGTTGCGTTTTAGAGGTTATTTATTACCTTCTCCAAATAGAAACACATTTCACAAACCCATCTGAATTTAGAAAACGTTGGGAATCTTGAAAGAAAGGGAGCAAATGGTCATCATTAGCAAGTACTTCTTTTCATGGACTGTATTCATTTCATGACAAGATTATTGTTTTTTTTCATGATTTTTGCATGAATTTTTGCGATATGTTTTAACCAGTCTTTCTAAAGAGATATGTTTGCCCTGTAGAGGGTCAGTTTTGAGAGATTTTCAGTGTACATACAGACAAAGTATATAACTGGAAACAAAAAGGACCATCTCACTGTCTTTCCTAAAGGCAATAAATCTGCAGCAGTAAAGTTTGAAAATACAGTCAAACCTGTGCTAAAGACAACCTTTGAATAGCAATTACCTGTCTATAGCACCCATTCTTTTAATTCGATTTTCGGCATAAATGACCCTGCAATTAAAGACCACTTGTGAACAAAGACCAAATTGTTCTCTTCCCATGGGTGGTCTTTAAAAACAGGTTGGACTGTACATTATATATATAGACAAAAATATTAAAAATCTTTAATAATAAAAGTGAAATGTAAAAGCGTCAAAAAAAATTTGCATGTGGGAAAGGGTTACAAGATGTTGAGAGGTTTTAACCCTTTCCCTCATATAGAAGCTTTCTGACGCCTCTGCAGCAGACAGCTTTTTGAAAACATAGTGACAAAAGAAGAAATTGCTCAAAACGACCACAATGTTTTCCACTTTTAGTCATAGGTTATCCATTCAATTATAGAGCTTTTCTAATTTTTGACACAAATATGTTCAAAGTCGTCTGCTGCAGAATTGTCGTATGAGGGGAAGGGAAAGGGTATTTTAGAGACTTACCAAAACCCTCCAAATCCTCACAGTCAAAGAACTCGTCAGTATTCATGGAGTTTTTACGAGACAGGACTTTTTGTGAGTATGATCGTTCAAGTTCGTGATGTTCTATAGCTAAAGCATGCAGGGCTTCCTGAAGGACTCTGTTCTTCTCTCGTTCTTCATGAAGTATTTTATCTTTTATCTGTAACAAAAGTATATTGATATCAATCTTCAATGGTATACAGTCATGGAATGATGATATTTTAATAATAATTTAGTTCCGCAAGCAAACCAACATTGTGGACTTTGCATAAAGTATCAACCTGGGATCAGCCTAAACATGCCATGCAGGTTAATCCGGGCAGACACTTTTCGCCTCCTGTGGATTTTCTTATTCAGGAATCATTACTCTATACCTCTATCCTCCTGAGACGGAATATGTCAGCCCGGATTAGCCTGCGCGGACTGTGCAGGCTGATCTGGGGTGATGCATTATGCAGAGTCAATAACGTTGGTTTTCGCATTGAACGGCTCATATGTGGAATTCTTTAAGACTTAAAGTGGGGATTAAAACGATCATGCAAATCATATTATTATCAATTAATTAGTAAGAAACGACTTGCAAAGGGAACCGGGTATTCTTATTATAAAAATAATTCTTAGCATAAGAACTTTGGCAGAAATATTCATACAAAGATTTGAGCAATTTCTCCTTATGCCACAATAATAATACATGTGAGCAGGGTTAAAAACAAAACCACTTAAGTTCAATGAAATAATAATGCTTTTAATTCATTAATAGCACTTTAGTTCATAGGGATATTCAATATTTTACATAGATTAGTTGATTTGTTGTATGTGGAACTAGCTTACTGATTCTCCGTTTAAACAATACAAACAGCTCACAGTCTGACTAACTGGTAAATTTCCCTTTACCAAGGAAAGCAAAAGCAAAATTAACCAGAGAGTTTGAGTATCGATTATCGCGTTTAATCAATAATAAAGAGTAACATTAACAGTAAAAACAAGAGCGCCAAATGTCACAAAATACGCCCGACCTGTTTTTTTGAGAACAAGTATAGTGATAATTGGTTGAACATCAACCAAACTTAGAGAGCGGACACTGTTAGTACAGTTTTGGCCATTTCGAGGGACATAATTTTGTAGTGACTAAGATAACATTGTAAGTTATCAAACCTGACCAAGATATTCTGCCCATCAATATATTGTCTAGATTTGGTGATGATCGGATAAAGGCTTCTCAAGTTATTTAGCTGACAAGACCAATTTAAGGTAATTTCTATAATTAAAGGGCAATAACTCTCTATCAACTGGTGCAATATGGCTAGTTATCGAACTTGTCAGAGATATTACGCCAATATACATTCTGACCAAATTTGATGATGACTGGACAAAGGCTTCTAAAGTTATTGAGCTGACAACATACTGGATGCCGCCCGCCCGCCCGTACGCTGCAGGTAAATCTATAATACGATCCGTTTTTTCAAAACGGGCGTATAAAAACTAGAATGGAGTGCTCTGCGGAAGCATGTGTGTCACCTGCACCTGCTCATTGAAAGTGTGACGAAAAAGTGTGACGGACAGACAGACAGACGCCGGACAAAAAAAAGTAATCCCTAAGTGCCTACCATTCTACGCAGGGCGACACAAAAAGTTCAATGAAAACTAACCGTTTGACTATTACAAGCAGTGTAGATCCAGGTGAACCTAGATATACTGTATGCACTTTAGTAAGAGAACCTTTCAAGTGCCAAAAAGTTTACATCTTGATCCATTGCATGGTTACAAAGAGGTATTCATGGGACCAGATAAAGAAGATTCAACATGTCTTCATCTTTCTAATCAAGCTATTACACCCCATATTGTGAGAACTCGAAAGAATCGTCACACCTAGACAATTCTTTTGGGTCCCTTCAATATAGTGTTTATAGGTAAAACAAGATCTCCATGGAGCGAACACCAGTGCTAGTCTGCTTTAACTAAGTAAAAAAAGGGGCATTACTCAATGATTATTAAAGCTAGAGTTATGTGACTTGGTATAGACATGTGTGTTGTTACTAGGAACATGTGTACCAAGAGCAATCAATTCTTTTGTCACTTTGATTTCAAAAAGCCGTCTGCTGCAGAGGCTTCAGAAAGCGTCTATATGAAGGAAAGGGTTAACTACAGCTATGGCATGCCTTACCTCTTCTTGTTGTTTAAATAATGTAAGGCACTTCTTTAAAGATGAACACATATCTGTGGACTGGGTTACAATCTTCTGTAACTCAGACTCTAATTTCACTGGATTGTTACCTGGAATAGAGGAAGGGAATCAGTCAACTTTCTATTTATATTACTACAGCTTCATATCCATGTTTTGACAAAATATGTTCAAAGTCGTCTACTGCAGAATTGTCGTATGAGGGAAAGGGTTAAATTCAATAAGTTGATTGATTGAACAGATATTAATGCCATTTTTAATTTCATTTAATGGAGGGTTTAAAGGGTATTTGTTAAATATTTATTTTTTTATTTCAAACTGTTTGTAGCTTTTCATGTGATATGTTACAAACTTAGTAAAAGCATGATGTTTGTGTAGCGCATCTGAAAATACTGTTCATTCACTTGGGTTTAAACTCAGGACATCTTATTCAAGAGGTAGTACCAGGCAACAGACAATTGCTAAACATGCTTTCTTTTTCAATTTGCCAAGAATACCAATTGCTCTCATCAAATGATTTCAGTTTAACTCTTTCCCACATTTGATATTTCTGTAGCACATGACTTAAAATATCTAGACAAAAGTATTGAAACACACTATAAATGAATGTATAACTTATGATAGAAGGTGAAAACATCTTGACAAAAAAGGAAAGTGAGCAATTTCTCTTTTGTCCACAATATTTTCCAATGTCGTCTGCTGCAGAGGGGTAAAAAAGTATCTATATGAAGGAAAGGGTTTAATGAATCTAAATCATACTACACATATCAAGCAATTAGTTACATGTATATATGCAATACTGACTAAATATTTCAAACATACAACACAGTGAAATAATGACACTGCGTTTGTTTCTTTCAGTTATAATAACTTTGTTATAAGATCCTACAAAGTTTAAAAGGCAAACACAATAATCGTTAATTAATCATTTTTTTCTGATAAAAAATAAAAATAAAATTCCAACTTGCCCTAAACATTTAACCACCCAAAATCATGTTTTTTTACCACAAAAAGAAGGTCACACTCAGCATTTTCAGCTTACAATATAAAGAAATGTATTGTATATAATTATATTCCAAATATGAAAGCCCTAGCACAAGTACTTATTGAGAAAAATTAAAAATTAAAATAAAATTCCAACTTGCCCTAAAACTTTAACCAGCCAAAATCATGGTTTTTACCCCAAAAAGAAGGTCAAACTCAGCATCTTCAGCATTCGATGTGATGAAAGGATATTATATGTAATTATATTCCAAATATGAAAGCCCTAGCACAAGTACTTATTGAAAAAAATTAAAAATTAAAATAAAATTCAATGTGAAACAAGAGGGCCATGATGGCCCTATATCGCTCACCTGATTTAATAGAACTTCAATAGTTTTCAAAGTTTTTACTCTTTTTAGGCCAATACTTTTGGACAAGAAGATTTTTAAAGTTTTAACAATGCACATATAAGGAAAACAAGCTCCGCCCCCTGGCGGCCATGTTTTTCAACGGATCAAAAATATTTAAACAATCTTGGTAGAGGGTGCCCCAAGGAACATTTGTGCAAAATAATTTTTAAATCGGGCCAGTACTTTTGGACAAGAAGATTTTTAAAGTTTTAACGATGCACATATAAGGAAAACAAGCTCCGCCCCCTGGCCGCCATGTTTTTCAACGGATTGGAAATATTTGTACAATCTTGGTAAAGGGTGCCCCAAGGAACATTTGTGCAAAATAATTTTTAAATCGGGCCAGTTCTTTTGGACAAGAAGATTGTTAAAGTTTTAACAATGCACATATAAGGAAAACTAGCTCCTCCCCCTGGTGGCCATACTTTTCAACGGATCGGAAATATTTGAACAATCTTGGTAAATGGTGCCCTAAGGAACATTTGTGCAAAATAATTTTCAAATTGGGCCAGTACTTTTGGACAAGAAGATTTTTAAAGTTTTAACAATGCACATATAAGGAAAACAAGCTCCGCCCCCCCCTGGCGGCCATGTTTTTCAACGGATCAAAAATATTTGAACAATCTTGGTAAAGGGTGCACCAAGGAACATTTGTTCAAAATTATTTTCAAATCGGCCTAGTACTTTTGGGCAAGAAGATTTTACAAAGTTTTAACAATGCAAATATAAGGAAAACAGGCTCCGCCCCCTGGCGGCCATGTTTTTCAACGGATTGGAAATATTTGAACAATCTTGGTAAAGAGTGTCCCAAGGAACATTTGTGCAAAATAATTTTCAAATCCGGTCAGTACTTTTGGACAAGAAGATTTTTAAAGTTTTAACAATGCACATGTAAGGAAAATAAGCTCCGCCCCCTGGCGGCCATGTTTTTCAACGGATTGGAAATATTTGAACAATCTTGGTAGAGGGTACCTCAAGGAACATTTGTGCAAAATAATTTTCAAATCGGGCCAGTACTTTTGGACAAGAAGATTTTTTAAGATTTGGCAATTTTTCCCTTTTCTGATGCCGCAGCAACCAAAGTTCTACTTGGAATTAATTTCTTTGAACAACTTTGAAAGAGGACTACCTAAGGACCATTCCTGTGAAGTTATTTTGAAATCTGTTCAATGGTTTAGTAGGAGAAGTCATTTGTAGGAAATTGTTAACAGACGCCGACGACGACGACGACGACGACGCAGACGACGCCGGACGGTGAGTGATCACAAAAGCTCACCTTGCACTTCGTGCTTAGGTGAGCTAAAAAGGTATAAGATGTAACTATATTCCAAATATGAAAGCCCTAGCACAAATAATTATGATGAAAATGCCAACTTGCCCTAAAACGTTAACCGGACGCCGACGCCGGGGCGAGTAGTAAAGCTCTCATATTATTTGAATAGTCAAGCTAAAAAGGAAAACAAACCCCGCGCCTTAGAGGCCATGTTTTTGATTGGATCGGAATAATTAAATTTTGAACAATCTTGGAAGATGATCACCTAAGGAACATTTGTGCCACATGATTTTCAAATGGAGCCATTACTTTTGAACTAGAAGATTTTGAAATTGTTGGCATGTTCCCTCTTTCTGGTGCTGCAGCAACCAAAGTTCTACATACAATTCAATGTTTTAGACAACTTTAAAAGAGGACCACCCTAGGAACATAACTTTTTTTGAAACTGGAATATTGGTTTATAAGAAAAAAATGTTTCTAAGAAAATGTGAACAAACAGATGGCAGGTGATGAGTGATCACAATAGTTCACCCTGCATTTCATGCTGAGGTGAGTTGAAACTGGCGTGTACTGTTCCTTTTACCCAATATTTGAAAGCTCTTATCAAAATTTACCAGCAATTACCCAGGCAAATGTTTCCAAAGCATACAACTCTAAAATAGCATTATCAGGTCAACAGTCAGGCAGCAGGAAGAAATAAAACTGCTATTGAAACATAAGCTTTATGCTTTACCGCATGCAACAAATCTGCAGACATATCTAGTCAAAAATATTGAAAATCTCTGAAATCCAAACTTTTATTATTAAATACAGTTAAACATTGTGGCAAAAAGACAAATGTAATTACATCTCTTGTCACAATGATTTCAAATGTTGGCTGCCACAAATGTGCTAAAATGTGTCTGCATGTGGGAAAGGGCTTATATAATGTTAATAAATATCTTCAAAATACCACAAATAATCAAAATGGAACTGCAACTGAAAGACTTAAGCTAAACATGAACATGGAATTGCAACTGAAAGGCACGGCTAACATGAACAATGTTTAACATTACTTCAAACTACCACAAAAACACCACTCATATGAACAGCCTGTAGTTTACAAACCAGCTCATTGTAACAGTTTATTTTATGAGTGGTCCGGTGGTCTAGTGGTCAACACGTTAAGACTTTCTATCCACAGGTCCGATTCTGTATTTTTCTGAGATGCGTAACGTGTCTCCCTCTCAAATAGAGGTCAAGTACTGGACCTATCCAGGAAAGAATGCCTCGCCTGTATCGATGTTATACACTGTGCATGTTAAAGAACCAAGGGGTCTTTTCTGAAAGAGCTAGGGTATCACAAATGGACTGCGTTGTATCTAACTCAGTCCATTGAATTTATCTGCACCTATCCGATGCTTGTACACTATCAAATGGACTTAAAGAATATTATTTGTAGGAACAATATATACATGTGCATCCCTTATATCATTTATTGAAAAAGAGAATGTGCTTAATGAGGTTGACTTGGGATAAGTGTATACTTTTCTAGTCTTAACCCTTTCCCACATTTATCAAATCTGCAGCAGACGACTTTAACAATATTTCCTCAAAATCTGGAAAATCCCTAGAAATGAAGGTAAACTTACTAAAACAAGAGGGCCAAGATGGCCCTAAATCGATCACCTAATTGATAGTAAATTAGTAGCAAATATTTAACTGCAAATATCTGGAAAAATTTGATCAAGGATTGCAAATGAAACTGCAAGGAGTGGACACTTCTCAAGAAACAGCTTATCAGTAAAGGCCATTTATATCTTGAAATCTAACAAGCACTTTAATAAGAATGGAATTATAAAGTTTTTGTCATTTTGCACCTTTCCTGATGCCGCCTTGCTGCCCTGTTTTTCAACGAAATCAATATGGCTTCAACAGTTTATTTAGAGTGTCACTTAAGGAACATTTCTACCAAATTATCTTGCAATCGCACAAGCAGATTATGGAGGAAAAGGATTTTAAAATTTGGGTATTTTTCTCACTTTCTGATGCCGCAGCAACCAAAGTTCTCAATGGAATTTAAATCTTTGAACAATTTTGAAAGAGGACCACCAAAGGAACATTCCTGTGATGTTTTGTGGAAATTGGTCTATTGGAATGGTAGGAGTTGGTTGTCATTTGTAGCTAAAAGTTCAATTTACCCCTTTTGTGATGACGCCTGGTTGATATGATTGTGTAACCAATCAAAACGGTTTAAACAAATTAAATAGAGGATCATTACAGTAAGATTCGTATTATATTTTCTTAAAATCAGACGAACACTTTCATAAAAATGGAATTTTCAAATTTTGTCATTTTGCCCCTTTTCTGATGCCGCCTGACTGCCATGTTTTTCGACCAATCAGTATGGCTTGAACAATTTTTATAGAGGGTCACCCAAGGAACATTTCTACCAAATTATATTTGAATCTGACAGGCAGATTCGGAGGAGAAGATTTTTAAAGTTTGGACATTTTGTCCCCTTTCTGATGCCGCAGCAAACAAAGTTCTCAATGGAATTTAAATCTTTGAACAAATTTGAAAGAGGACCACCAAAGGAACATTCCTGTGATGTTTTGTGGAAATTGGTCTATTGGAATGGTAGGAGTTGGTTGTCATTTGTAGCTAAAAGTTCAATTTACCCCTTTTGTGATGACGCCTGGTTAATATGATTGTGTAACCAATCAAAACGGTTTAAACAAATTAAATAGAGGATCATTACAGTAAGATTCGTATTATATTTTCTTAAAATCAGACAAACACTTTCATAAAAATGGAATTTTCAAATTTTGTAATTTTGCCCCTTTTCTGATGCCGCCTGACTGCCATGTTTTTCGACCAATCAGTATGGCTTGAACAATTTTTATAGAGGGTCACCCAAGGAACATTTCTACCAAATTATATTTGAGTCTGACAGGCAGATTCGGAGGAGAAGATTTTTAAAGTTTGGACATTTTGTCCCCTTTCTGATGCCGCAGCAACCAAAGTTCTCAATGGAATTTAAATCTTTGAATAAATTTGAAAGAGGACCACCAAAGGAACATTCCTGTGATGTTTTGTGGAAATTGGTCTATTGGAATGGTAGGAGTTGGTTGTCATTTGTAGCTAAAAGTTCAATTTACCCCTTTTGTGATGACGCCTGTTTGCTATGACTGTGTAACCAATCAAAACGGCTTTAACAAATTAAATAGAGGATCATTAAAGTAAGATTCGTATTATATTTTCTTAAAATCAGACACACTTTCATAATAATGGAATTTTCAAATTTTGTCTTTTTGCCCCTTTTCTGATGCCGCCTGACTGCCATGTTTTTCGACCAATCAGTATGGCTTGAACAACTTTTATAGAGGGTCACCCAAGGAACATTTCTACCAAATTATATTTGAATCTGACATGCAGATTCGGAGGAGAAGATTTTTAAAGTTTGGACATTTTGTCCCCTTTCTGATGCCGCAGCAACCAAAGTTCTCAATGGAATTTAAATCTTTGAACAAATTTGAAAGAGGACCACCAAAGGAACATTCCTGTGATGTTTGGTGGAAATTAGTCTTGCGCTTCAGGAGGAGATGATGTTTAAAGCTAAAAGTTAACGCCGGACGGACGGACGGACGGACGGACGGACGGACGACGGACGACGGACAAAAAGTGATCAGAATAGCTCACCTTGAGCCTTCGGCTCTAGGTGATCTAAAAAAGTTGAAAAGCATTGTGGATAAATTGCTTGTTTTGAGCAAATTCTCCATTTGTCATAATGTTTTCAAAAGTCATCTGCTGCAGATGCGTCAAAATGAGTCTATAGGTTGGAAAAGGTTAATAAGAAGGCAATTTGCTTAGAATCAAGGTCATAATCACTTAAAAAACAGAAATAAATATCCATAAACAGAGTTCTATCCTTTGTTATAAAGTATAAAGAGTTTAAAGGAACACATAATTTTGTCACCTTCCAATAATCATGAGTGAAAGTTTGATGGACATAAGGACAGACATTGTATTACCCTGATAAAAATTGTATACCGGTACATGCACTTTAATTTGTAATGTATTTGTTAGAAGTAGCAAATGTTTGAACGTATTTTGTCAAAACATAGAAAATCTCCATAATTGAATGGATAATCTATGACAAAAAGTGGAAAACATTGTGGCAAAAGGAGAAATTGCACGTTTTGTGCAATTTCTTCTTTTGTCACTATGTTTTCAAAAAGCCGTCTGCTGCAGAGGTGTCAGAAACCGTATATATGAGGGAAAGGGTTAAGGAGGAGTTAAAGGTCTCTTTAGTACCCTATGATTTAAGTACTTTAACCCTTTTCCTCATACGACAATTCTGCAGCAGACGACTTTGAACATATTTTGTCAAATCATAGAAAATCTCTATAATTGAATGAACCTATGACTAAAAAATGGAAAACATTGTGACAAAAGGAGAAATTGCTTGTTTTGAGCAATTTCTTCTTTTGTCACTATGTTTTGAAAAAGCCATCTGCTGCAGTGGCGTCAGAAAGTGTCTATATGAGGGAAATGGTTAATTAAAGAACTCACTAAGGATTGTTTGAGAACCAACAACATAGGGCTTTAAAGTCAAATGTTTGTTTTTTAGCTACAGGTTCTGATTACACCATACATAATTACACTTGAAATACCATCACTTCATTTGACCAATCTAAATACATGTAATCATCATGCAAGGTAATGTTTTGTTATTTCTGTTATTTCTGTTTATTATCTTTTAACTTAAATAATTAACATATTGTGTTTACGGGTGCAGGGTCAAGGTCAATGCTATTAACAGGTCAAACAATATTTAAATACCATCTTCCTCTGTTTCATCTTGAAGAAAAAAGACATCAATAATATAACAAATATTTTAAAATCAACCAAATACAAAACTTGTTTAAAGCCAATAACATCTTTTGCTTCAATGTTTTGTTCTCTGTGTCAAGCTTTCATTTAATCGGTCAACTTGTTTTTCTTCTTTGTTTTCAATTTGTCAGCGCTTACACACAGATAAACATGATAATCATATTTTCCTATTGCAAGTGACATTGATTGCCTTGCTCTGAGTAACCTCTCCTTTTATCCCAATGTTTATAAAGACACGTAAAGTTGTCTATTTAGATTAACCCTTTCCCATATACAACAAATCTGCAGCAGACAATTTTGAAACGGTCTCGACAAAATGTGGAAAAATAAGAATAAATCGAAGTGCAATTATTGAATACAGTTGAAAATATTGTGGCTAAAGAAAAAATTCTTCGTTATGAGCAATTTCTCCTCTTGGCACAATGTTTTCAAAAGTCGTCTGTTGAGGAGGCATCAGCAAGCATCTATATGAGGGAAAGTGTTAAGTCAACTATTCATCAATTCTTCTCTCTTTATTTAATGTCAATGGCCATACCGCTAGTATCATGAAATTGATAATGATGTGCACTATTTCTTTTCTTCAAAATATTTTCATTTATTAAATTATACATGCAATGATCCAGATGTTAAGATATTTCTAAAGCTTAGACTATTCTGTAAATATCAGATTATGTTAACAGCTAACCCTTCCCCACATACATCAAATCTGAGGAGACGACATGTTAGACATCTAGGAAAAAGTGTAGTAAACCTCAATAAATGAAGGTATAACCATTGAAAAAGTTGAAAACGTTGTGGCAAAAGGAGAGGTTACTCTTTATGAGCAATTTCTTCTTTTGCCACAATGTTTTCAAATGTCGTCTGCTGCAGAAGTGTCAGAAACTATCTAAATGTGGGAAATGGTTAATTTAAATAAATTGCAGCAAGTACTTTCAAATGATGGGTTGCAATCTAGCGCCAATTCTTACAAAACTTCAATCACAGTATGACAGCTAGTTCACGTACCTGCCTGTTTTATTGCTTTCTTGCTCTTGTTCTCATCACAGGCAACAATGTTTTACATTTCTAACATTTGGTACAGTTCATTGTTGGAAGACAAATTTGCACTAGGCAATATGTATACATTATATTCTTGCATGTCTAAAGTTGGAATGTCTGACATCAAAACTTTCTCTTAAAAAGACGCATTCTGATGCATCTGCAGCAGATGGCTTTTGAAAACATTGTGGCACAGGGATAAATTGCTCATAATGAGGAATTTCTCCTTTTGCCACAACACTTTCAACTCTATTCAACAATAATACATTCATTTACTCATCATTTTTATATTTATACCTACATGTTCTTCGAAGTCATCTGCTGCAGACTTTTTGTATTTGGGAAAATGTTTAAGAATACAGATATAATAGAAACTTCCTCTTTAGTGTATTATATATTATGTTTCATCAACATGCCTGGTTGGTTGATATTAACACTGGAGGAAATATTCTTTTCAATTTGTGAAAGTCAATAACGTTTCCATGATGCTAGCTTAATTGCCAGTTCACAAGTAATTTCAACCCACCTGATTTGGCAATACCCTGCGAATTAATAAGATAGGAAGACACTTTTGTGACCTGTTGTTGTAGAACACCTTGATGTGCCTGAGATACCTGAAATAAAGGTATGAAATAAAGGTAAATCATAGGCAAAGATAAGGAGGGTTCACCTTTTACCTCTTTAACCCTTTCCCAAATACAACGAATCAGCGGCAGACGACTTTGAAAACATCTAGGCAAATCAATGTAAACTTCGAAAAAATGAAAGTCTAATTCTTGAAACCAGTGTAGCAAAGGGAGAAATTGCTCATTATGAGCAATTTCTCCTTTTGCCACACTGTTTTCAAGAGTTGTCTGCTGCAGATGCGTCAGAATGCGTTGATAAGTGGGAAAGGGTTAAAATGCATTTTGAACCATCTGCAGCATTAATAACTCAAACATGTGAAAATGTGAATTATATAATAATACTCAAACCGACTACCTGGAGTGAATCAGTTTTTTGAAAAACAGTGTAGCAGCCATCTGAGCAATCGGAACAGCTCCTCCATTGTTTTCTTGGTATGATTTAATTATTTATATTTATTTTTTCACAATTAGTTTAAACTTATTAATTTTATATCAATTGCAAAACAAGCTTTCAGCTTATATTAATCACGCTCCATATCTGTTTGTGTGGAAAAATCCCACAGGTTGAACCCGCTCATAAGGGGACTCTAACCCAGGACCTTTGGCGCGAGTGGCCGACGCTCTACCACTGCACCACTAGCTTCCACTGCGTTCACAGTTGTCTCCTCTGGGAGAGCTTAAACCCTTTCCCACATAGAACAAATCTTAAGCAGATAACATTGAAAACATCACGGCAAACATGTAGAAAAAGTCTCAAAACAAAAGGATAAGTATTAAATATAGTTGAACATATTAAGCCTATAGGAGAAATTGCTCATCGAAGCAATCTCTCCTTTTGCCACAAATGTTTATCAAAAAGACAACTGCAGCAGAAATGTCTTAACCCTATCCCTCATATAGACACTTTCTGACGCCTCTGCAGCAGATGACTTTTTGAAAACATGGCGACAAAAGAAGAAATTGCTCAAAACTAGCAATTTCTCCTTTTGTCACCATGTTTTCAACTCTATCCAATTATTGTTATTTCATTTAATGGAAGTTTTCAAATTTGTTCGGGTATGTTTTCGAAGTCGTCTGCTGCAGATTTGTTGTATGTGGGAAAGGGTTAATTCCTCTCTACCAGGGAAGAGGTTAAGCCCTTTTTTCACATACACATGCATTTTCACACTTCTGCAGTAGACTACATTTAAAAACAATGTTTTAAAAAGTTTTCAATATTTATACTTTCATTTATAGACATTTTCCATCTTTTAACCCAGACATTTTCAAAGTTGTCTGCTGCAGAATTTTTGTAAGTGGGAAAGGGAGGTTAAACAGTCCTCACTCTACCTTTATTTTAATTTAGTTTAAACTTATTTATTTTACATCGATTGCGAAACAAGCTTTCAGCTTATATTAATCAGGCTCGATGTCTGCTTCCTGGGGACTTAACCAGTACTGGCGCCTTTTGTGCAGAATATCCCAAGGTCAGAACCCGCTCATCACGGGACTAGAACCCGGCATCTTTGGTACGAAAGGCCAACGCTCTACCTCTGCACCACTGACTTCCACAATCTTCAAATAAAAGTCTACCTTGATGGCCTCCTCAAGCGACGAGATCTGTACATCAGCTTCAGAGTCCGCTCTCTGACCTTTACCCGTATGGATGTAGTGTGTGTTGTAGTGAATGTGTTCTTTCAGGGCATTTATCCACATCTGGTCAAATAAATAAACATATTCCATTGGTCAACTTGAATTAATAAAAAGATTTCAGTGGGCAACTTGAATAAATAAAAAGATTTCAGTGGGCAACTTGAATAAATAAAAAGATTTCAGTGGGCAACTTGAATAAATAAAAAGATTTCATCGGTCAAGTTGAATAAATAAAAAGATTTCATCGGTCAACTTGAATAAATAAAAAGATTTCATTGGTCAAATTGTTTTTGGATGGTCCCACTGAGGTACTTTCTATTGCAGTAGCATTTTGGAAAGCATACAGAAACACAAAGTCAATTTGGGAACCAGACTCCTGAAATGTCTCCACCTAAGAACACCCAATAAAAGTAGTACCAAACTTTAGTTGATATATATCTGAATTTTGAAAAATAACATTGATATGCAAGTGGTTTGTAGTTGTGAAAGGGTTCATATATTCTGTAAAACTGAATTTTGCACACACAAAAAAGATACATATTTGCAAACAGGACAAAAAACACAAAATCTATTATTTCAGAATAAATGAGTCATGTTAAAGGGAAAACATTTTACCCTTTCCTACATTAATTTTGTTTGACTTGTCTGCAGCCAATAAGTGATGTGCAATTTCTCCTTGTTTTACACTATTTTCAACTCGGAATTACTTTCAGGAAAATATCTTACCTGCCGATTTATCTTTTCTCCTGTGATTGGTTCCCGGCCAATCCTGTAGTCGCCTGCGTTAGAATCGACCTGCAGTTTATGAGCTGTCCCATCAGAATACCTTACTATGAAGTTACCACTATTCTCTGAATGGACCTACAGGTAAACATATTTCAATAGTCATGTCCTTGAAAAGGCCTTCTCAGCAGAAAACTGATAAAATCTTGTTAGACGAGAAATTACTCAAATATTGAACAATTGAGGGGGTATCTGAACATTTCTTTATATCCAACAATAATTTCAGTTGGTGATTGCTGCAGAGGTTTTAACCCTTTCTCATATATAACATATTTGCAGCAGACAAGTTTGAAATAAATAAATATCTCTACAAATGAAAAAATAATTATTCAATAGACTTGAAAACATTGTGCCGTTGCCACAAAGATTTCAAATGGTATCTACTGCAGATGGGATAAAATGAGTCTACTGGTTGGAAATTGTTATAAGTATTCTATAACATCACACAGAAGATGTAAAATATAAAATTTGAATGGAAAGAAAAGAAGAATAAGAATTTGTTTGAACAATAATTTACACCTCTTTTAATAGTATTTCAGTCATGGCACATTATTTCACCGTTAAAATTACCCGTACAAATAGTGAGCTTATCCTAACACCAGCATGTCAGCCATAATGCTATCCTCAAAACATTGAGCAACAAGAACGGAAGTCAGCCACTACTACCATTCAAAAGTCATTGGTACAAACCAACTGGGAATTGAACCATCGTCTGCCCCTCTCAAGGCATACTCTACCAAGAGAGTCAGTAAAGGGTTTAAAGTCATATGCAGAAGACAGGTGAAATATATTTCAGGGTTTAGTTTTATTCCCTTTTGCCAACCGTTGATGACATTTGGAAACAGTTTAGATCCAGATCAGACCCCACAAAACATGGGGATTGATCTGAGATTCAAACTATTTGACACTCCGATTCTATTTCAGTAAAAATTTGGGGAAAACAAATATTAGTTTCAAAATTATGTAAACAACAATATAGAAGACGAAAATAATTTTTGCATGAAAAGAGTTAAAAGATGTACTTATACATCTCCTAAATGAACAAGCACAACCAATACCAACGGATGAATGAAGCCATTCATTACTAAATAAATATTTCAGTTTCATCCAGATATTTCATACCATCTGATGAATGAAGCCATTTATAACTTACCAATAATTCAGCTTCATCCAGATACTTCATTCCAAGCCTTTTGCTTCCTGTTGAGGCATCGCCCCTATTGTTATAAAACAACAAATAGTTTCAGGTTTTATAATTTACAACTAGGCTCACAATCAACAACAATAATTAAATGTTTCAAACGATTTTGCCTCTTTTTTAGTCGGGTTCAATTGCAAAGTAATATAATCAGACTATTGCGGTCGAAGTGGTTTTAGGGGATTTTGACTGTACGGTTGCTAAAAAAAAAGTGTTAGCACTGTAAAGTAGTTCACCAATTCTTATTGAATACTCAGAATAGGCAAATGTCATGTGTTAATACGTTTGTAATTACGTATTCACTGTTGGAAACATGCCTCTTGAAGCACACATATTTATGGTTTTTATTCAGTAAATAACTATGCATGTTAAACGAAATTGGTTACTTCCGTGAGATGGCCAGAGACACCTGAGTCACATACATATAATCATGCTCAGTACTCCTGGAAGGATCCATTGTCGAGCCTTGTTTTTGCTTGCCATCTTGGGTAGATAAATATCCCACCGATGTGAACCCGATTTTCAGTACTCCTAAGTACTTTGATTAATAGTTGGCAAAGTATGCTTAACATTAACCAAAGACAAAAGATTACCTATCATATATTAACATTCCTTTCACATAATCCCCATCATGTACAAGAAATCTGCAGCAGACTACTTTGAAAACATCTAGGCAAAACGATGGACTATCTCTTCAAATGAAAGTCTAATTATTGAACATATTTTGTGAAAAAATAGAATTGCATGGATAACCTATGATTAAAAGTGGAAAACATTGTGTCAAAAGGAGAAATTGCTTGTTTTGAGCAATTTCTTCTTTTGTCATTATGTTTTCAAAAAGCTGTCTGCTGCAGAGGCGTCAGAAAACGTCTATTTGAGGGAAAGGGTTAATGGAGGCAGAAAGGGGACAACCAAAGATTGCTAAGTTTTAGGTTTCATCAGCATTTTAACCACAGAATTAAAGTGCTTTGGACAGATTGTTGTTGAACAATGCACAACAATAGATCGAACAGGGAAATTGCAACAGTTTATCTTGAACACTCTGTTGTCAGATAAGCTTAAACAGGGTATACAAAATTACCCTATATCAATAGTGGATTATTGATCCTACCTATTTCTAAAGAATGACAGGACACCTCTTTCAAGCACCACCCACATTGATTTGGCACCAACAAAAGAACGCTGAAAAGAAGATTTCCGGGCTTTAAATTGCAATAAGTGTCTGGAAATACTATAACAACGGACACTTAGACTTAAGAATACAGTCAAACCTGTGCTAAAGATCACCTTGGCATAGTAATTCCCTGTGTATAGCGACTATACTTTTGGTTTCCCAAATATTCATTTTCTGTATAAAGGACCCTACAATTAAAGTATAAAGGACCCTACAATTTAAGACCAACTGTGAACAAAGACCAGGTTGTTCACTTCCCTTGGGTGGTCTTCAAACACAGGGCCGAGCCCCGATATCTCAGTCGGTAGCGACGCGGGCTGTCATTCCAGGGGTTGTGAGTTCAAATCCCGGCACGGCCAACTTTCTTTCCGACGACTGACAAAAGTCAATGCGACATGCGTCTTCCACCAATGGGCTAAGTCTATGTGGAAAAGCAGAGCCAGTTGCTTGGGGAGATTGTTGTGTGGAGTACTGGTGTGAGAAAACCAGGAAATGCATGAGTAGTTGAACTGGCCGCCGTGACATAACTGAGAAATTGTTAAAAACGGTGTTAAACCCCAATCAATCAATCAATCAATCAGTCAGTCAATCAATCAATCAATCAACCAAACACAGGATTGACTGTACTTACAAAATATAACAAGTGGCATTTACAAAATCATCTGATCATACCGTGTTGGTTGAAAGAAACCAGTCACACGTAGAGTTAGAATTATGTTTTTATCATGCCAAGGGATGCATCACTCATGAAGTGAAGTGGATTTTCTTAACCCTTTCCCAGTTGCAAGACACATTTTTAACACATCTGCAGGAGACGACTTTTAGAAAACATTGTGGCAAAATGAGAAATTGCCCTTTTTTCAAATGTTTTCAACTCTATTCAATAGTTTTATCATCAATAGATATATTCCATATTTTTGTCTGTATATTCTCAAAGTCGTCAGCTGCAGAATTATTGCATATGGAAAAGGGTTAACGGCAAAGTTTTTTATATTAAAAAATCATTGAATGAACTATGCAATTAAAATGGAATATTTATAAGGCTTATTTTTGCAAATAATTTTATTTTTTGCAATGAAATGAAATCCCTTTTTCAGTGTGAGACACAGCTTTATCTTACTTGATTTTAGTACTTACCCTTTCCCACATACAACAAATCTGCGGCAGATGAATTTGAAAACATAAAGGCTAAACCATGGAAAACATCTATAAAATAAAGAACAATCATTGAATACAGATAAAAATTTAGTGGCAATAGCGAAAGTCTGCTGCAGATTTGTTGTATGTGGATAAGGGTTAAAACCATTGTGAATACCTACCACCTTGTAACTAAGTTAATTCTTACCTTCAACAAAACTCCCTCAAACCTCCGCGGAACTTTTGTGGCTTCCGATTTTGGTTTAACTGTGAGTAATTGCTTCATAGACTCCGTTTTCGCAACATCTGTAGCAGCTTGGCCTGAAGTATTTATACGAAAGAAATTTTATAATAATGTGCATTAATTTTTCATTTTACCTAACTCTTTCAGCGTCAATGGCAATATTGAGGTTATTCGCAAACAATACAGATTCAGGAAAATCAGCTTGTAATAAGCTGTCTCACCTGATATCAACATTGTTTGCCTTTTTTTTTTTGCCGCGACCCAATTGCTCAGTCGGTAGCGACGCGGGCTGTCAATCCAGGGGTTGTGAGTTTGAATCCCAGCTCGGCCAACATTTTTTCCGACGTTTGACAAAAGTCATTGTGACCTGCGTCATTCGTCTTAACAGTCTATGTGGAAAAGCAGCCAATTGCTTGGAAGGAATGTTGTGGCGTACTAGTGTGGGAAAACCAGGAAACGCATGAGTAGATGAACTGGTCGCCGTGATATGACTGAAAAATTGTTGAAAACGGCATTAAACCCCAATCAATCAATCAATCAAAATATACCAAAACTCTTATAACATTAACAAGAGGGCCAAGATGGCCCTAAATCGATCACCTAATTGATAGTAAATTAGTAGCAAATATTTAACTGCAAATATCTGGGAAAATTTTATCAGGGAGTGCAAATGAAACTGCAAAGGAGTGGACACTTCTCAAGAAACAGCTTATCAGTAAAGGCCATTTATATCTTGAAATCTAACAAGAACTTTAATAAGAATGGAATTATAAAGTTTTTGTCATTTTGCACCTTTCCTGATGCCGCCTTGCTGCCCTGTTTTTCAACGAAATCAATATGGCTTCAACAGTTTATTTAGAGGGTCACTTAAGAAACATTTCTACCAAACTATCTTGCAATCACACAAGTAGATTATGGAGGAAAAGGATTTTAAAATTTGGGTATTTTTCTCACTTTCTGATGCCGCAGCAACCAAAGTTATCAATGGAATTTAAATCTTTGAACAATTTTGAAAGAGGACCACCAAAGGAACATTCTTGTGATGTTTTGTGGAAATTGGTATATTAGAATGGTAGGAGTTGGTTGTCATTTGTAGCTAAAAGTTCAATTTACCCTTTTTGTGATGACGCCTGGTTGATATGATTGTGTAACCAATCAAAACGGCTTAAACAAATTAAATAGAGGATCATTACAGTAAGATTCGTATTATATTTTCTTAAAATCAGACAAACACTTTCAAAAAAAATGGAATTTTCAAATTTTGTCATTTTGCCCCTTTTCTGATGCCGCCTGACTGCCATGTTTTTCGACCAATCAGTATGGCTTGAATAATTTTTATAGAGGGTCACCCAAGGAACATTTCTACCAAATTATATTTGAATCTGACAGGCAGATTCGGAGGAGAAGATTTTTAAAGTTTGGACATTTTGTCCCCTTTCTGATGCCGCAGCAACCAAAGTTCTCATTGGAATTTTAATCTTTGAACAAATTTGAAAGAGGACCACCAAAGGAACATTCCTGTGATGTTTTGTGGAAATTGGTCTATTGGAATGGTAGGAGTTGGTTCTCATTTGTAGCTAAAAGTTCAATTTACCCCTTTTGTGATGACGCCTGGTTGCTATGATTGTGTAACCAATCAAAACGGCTTAATCAAATTAAATAGAGGATCATTACAGTAAGATTCATGTTATATTTTCTTAAAATCAGACAAGCACTTTCATAAAAATGGAATTTTCAAATTTTGTCATTTTGCCCCTTTTTTGATGCCGCCTGACTGCCATGTTTTTCGCCCAATCAGTATGGCTTGAACAATTTTTTATAGAGGGTCACCCAAGGAACATTTCTACCAAATTATATTTGAATCTGACAGGCAGATTCGGAGGAGACGATTTTTAAAGTTTGGACATTTTTTCCCCTTTCTGATGCCGCAGTAACCAAAGTTCTCATTGGAATTTTAATCTTTGAACAATTTTGAAAGAGGACCACCAAAGGAACATTCCTGTGATGTTTTGTGGAAATTGGTCTATTGGAATGGTAGGAGTTGGTTGTCATTTGTAGCTAAAAGTTCAATTTACCCCTTTTGTGATGACGCCTGGTTGCTATGATTGTGTTACCAATCAAAACGGCTTAAACAAATTAAATAGAGGATCATAACAGTAAGATTCGTATTATATTTTCTTAAAATCAGACAAGCACTTTCATAAAAATGGAATTTTCAAATTTTGTCATTTTGCCCCTTTTTTGATGCCGCCTGACTGCCATGTTTTTCGCCCAATCAGTATGGCTTGAACAATTTTTTATAGAGGGTCACCCAAGGAACATTTCTACCAAATTATATTTGAATCTGACAGGCAGATTCGGAGGAGAAGATTTTTAAAGTTTGGACATTTTGTCCCCTTTCTGATGCCGCAGCAACCAAAGTTCTCAATGGAATTTAAATCTTTGAACAATTTTGAAAGAGGCCAATCAGAGGAACATTCCTGTGATGTTTTACGGAAATTGTCCTTGGAGTTTGGGAGGAGATGATGTTTAAAGCTAAAAGTTAACACCGGACGGACGACGGACAAAAACCGATCAGAATAGCTCACCTTGAGCCTTTGGCTCAGGTGATCTAAAAATAGGGTCACTTCATTTTAAACTTGGAAGAGTCTACTTTTGGGAATTCGGCTCTGAAATAGTTAACTAAACTGTATTCAGTAATTCTACAATGGCTGTTTCCTTATCACTTTTATTTACAGAGTCTCGTCTGTTGTACAACAGGACGAATTGTTAATTTCTTTTGGCCAGTAATGTGTATGCTAGAGATGCATCAACATGTGGGAAAGGGATTAATGATCACATAAAATTTACCCTTTCCTACATATAGACACTTTCTGACGCCTCTGCAGCAGATGGCTTTTTGAAAACATACTGACAAAAGAAGAAATTGCTCAAGATGAGCAATTTCTCCTTTTGCCACAATGTTTTCCACTTTTTGTCATAGGTTATCCACTCAATTATAGAGATTTTCTATTTTTTTTACAAAATATGTTCAAAGTCGTCTGCTGCAGAATTGTCGTATGAGGGAAAGGGTTAATGGTATTCTGTGATGTTCAAGCAAACCTTTCTTATTCTTCATATCACTTTTGATCCCTTTTTGAAGGAGGAGCACCGCCACCTCCTGTTGCCCAGACTGTGCTGCCACATGTAGGGCAGTGTTACCAAAACTGTCCTGGCAGTTCACTTTGGCTGTTTTTACTAGATTCTCCACCCTGTCCAATTGTCCCAGACGGACGGACGACATAAACTCTTCCTCCAGTCTGCTCTCCTCATGTTGTTCAGCAGCTGTAAAAACAACAAAAGTACAGGGTTCTCCCTGGCTCATTTTTCCTTTGCGCCAACACTTTCGCCAAATTCAAAAAGTTGGTGCCATTTTCAAGACATTGGAGCCAAACTGGAGCCAGACCATTCTTTCTTAGAAACCTAAATTATGTGTGCTTGGAAATACTGGTGCACATGTATTATGCTATCTTCTCTAGTCATAATCTATCCAACATTAAATTGATAAAAAAGTTGGCTTGGCCATGATTCATTAGATTCCCATATGGAATGAATCATGTTCTCAAACCATATGCATTGTGGTAGCAGGAATAATTTCTGATATTGCATCTGTGTCTGTCTGTCAGTGCTTTCATTCTAAACACCAGTAAATAAACTATTATGTAGTGAGTTGTATTATCAACACACATTTATTGCACTAAACTTTTACAATGATTACTTTTAAAACAAATAAGAATGAGTGTAGGTAATACTTTCTTGAATGACAGTTGTCAGAAAGAAGAAAATGCACGAATACCCATTACAATATGTATTTTCTACTTCAGTCTTCATTATTTTGTTATCTTCTTAAAAAGAAATTAACTAAAATGGACAAAAATTGATTTTAGTTTCATAGGTAAGTATTTTTTGACAGCTGACTGTAAATTTGATAGATCTTTATGGTAAAAAATCGGCAATTAAAAAAGAATTTCCTATGGATTCGTGTAAACAAAAACACAATCTTTCAACAGTTAAATTAAAATAGGGACATTCTTTAATCATATCCTAGTTTTTTATTAAGCTGTTTATTGAAATTATTTTCCCCTAAACTGCTTGAACTGATAAATAGTATTGATTGGCTTGAAGGCGTGATCGAGTGTCATAAATGGGGATGGAGTACGCATTCTCAATAGTGATTGGCATAAATCTCGAAGTTTAACGGTCACGTGACCTACTCTTATCTATCGCCTGCAGCGTTGGTGGTTTGATAACGGCTTGTGTATAGTACTTGGGGGGACCCTTTATCTCTGCCAACAGCCATAGGTGTGTAATTAAACCCTTATTCCTTCAATGTATACTTTGTTTTGCCCAAAATCAAATTAAAGTCGTAGTGCTAAAAGTTGATGTAAATAGGTTGGCGCCATCAATTTGCGCCAAATGTTATTTTCTTGCGCCACTTTTTTAATTCTTGCGCCATTGGCGCCATTTGCGAAGCCCAGCGTGAACCCTGAAAGTACATCTTACCCCTTTTCAACATACAGATGCATTTTAACGCATATACAGCCAACAACTTTTGAAAACATTTGGGCAAAAGAAGAAATTGCTCATGATGAGCAATTTCTTCTTTTGCCAAAATGTTTTCAACTCTATAATTTTTAGATATTTTCAAAATTGATTGCTTAAGAAAAGCTTCCCCATATACAGCAAATGTAAAATTATTTGACTTTAAAAACATCTAGGCAAAGTTATTTGGAAAATCTCTATCAATGAAGTTATATTTACTGACAATAAGTTGGTAATAGGAGAAACTGCTCTCCTTCTGTCACAATGTTTTTAAAAGTTGTTTGCATCAGAGGAGTCAGAAAGGGTCTACATGTGGGAAAGGGTTCATTCTTATTGTTCTTTATTTTCCTTTAACCCTTTCACTCATATAGACGCTTTCTGACGCCTCGGCAGCAGACAGCTTTTTGAAAACATATTGACAAAAGAAGAAATTGCTCTTTTCACTTTTAGTCATAGGTTATCCATTCAATTAAAGAGATTTTTTTTTTTATGACAAAATATTTTCAAAGTCGTCTGCTGCATAATTGTCGTATGAGGGAAAGGGTTAACCTTTTACCACATGCAGTCACATTGTCGAGCATCTGCAAAACATGACTCTTGAACAAAAATATGGCAATAGGAGGAAATTATCGGTTTCTCTCAAGCAGAAGTAGCAGACATTTGAAAAATATAACGCTTTTAACCCTTTTGAACATGCAGATGCATTTTGACACATCTGCAGCATACAACCTTTTCTTAACATTGTGGCAAAATGAGAAGATGCTTATAATGAGCAATTTTCTCCTTGTTTCACAAAATGTCCAACTCGTTTCAATAATCATACTTTCATTCATAAAAAAAAAATCCATATTCTTTCCTTAATGTTTTAAAAGTTCTCTTTCTGTAGAAATGCCATTTGTGGAAAAGGGTTATAAATCAATTTCTCCTTTTATTAAAACAAATTGACAGTGTGTCAAAATATATCTTTTCCCCACTTGCAGGTGCCTTTCAATGCATCTGAAGCAGCATCTTTGCTAGCCAAGACTACTTCGTACATTTAAAAAATAAGCAGCAGACGACTTTGAACACATCTAGTCTAAAATGTAATAAAATCTTCATGTAATTAACCCTTTCTGTCATATAGACGCTTACTGACGCCTCTGCAGCACACAGCTTTTTGAAAACATAGTGACAAAAGAAGAAATTGCACAAAACGTGCAATTTCTCCTTTTGCCACAATGTTTTCCACTTTTTGTCATAGGTAATCCATTCAATTATGGATATTTTCTATGTTTTGACAAAATATGTTCAAAGTTGTCTGCTGCAGAATTGTCGTATGAGGGAAAGGGTTAAAGAATAGTGTTGTAAACATTGTTGCAAAAGGAAATGTTGCTCATAATTATTTCGATCAATTCTTTTCAAAAGTCATCTTCTGTAGAAACATCACAAAATGTCTGTATGTGGGTATGGGTTTACCCTTTCCCTCATACGACAATTCTGCAGCAGACGACTTTGAACAATTATTTTGTCAAAACATGGAAAATCCCCATAATTAAATGGATAATCTATGACAAAAAGAGGAAAACATTGTGGCAAAAGGAGAAATTGCACGTTTTGTGCAATTTCTTCTTTTGTCACTATGTTTTCAAAACGCCGTCTGCTGCAGAGGCGTCAGAAAGCGTCTATATGAGGGAAAGGGTTTAAAGGAGTGAGTTTCTTACCTTCAATTAATTTAACAATATCAACGTTGTTAGAGACGGCCTTCGCTCTATGTCCTTCAGCATTGATAACATTAACGTCAGCACCATGTTGTAAAAGAACTGTCACAACATCCTGAAATTATTACATTGATTGATTGGTTGGTGTTTTAAGCCGCTTTCAACAATATTTCAGTTATATCACGGAGTTTCCTGGGTAAGTTACCGGTACGACTGGTCCATTTATCCTGACACCAGCCAGTCAGTCGTAATGCTAACCCTGCCAACCTACGCGCCAAGGAGGGCATCCATTACTACCATTTTTGAAGTATTTGGCATGACACAGCCGAGGATCGAATTTGTGATCTTCTGCACCCGTGGCGGACTCTTTTATGGTGGCAAAAGGAGAAATTGCTCAATTTCTCTTTTTGCCACAATATTTTCAAAAGCCATTTGCTGCAGATGCGGAACAGGGTTTTTTATGGCCCTTTTAGGGTCGTCTGTATGTGGGAAAGGGTTTGAATAACTTAACGCATCCAATCAGTTAGATCTCCAGCTCTGCACTATTAGTCAACAAGTCACAAACAGTGTCCAAACACCACTGCCACACATCATGTATGGCGATCAGAGATATTTGTTCTTTATATTGTTTGCCTGATTGGATACTTTTCATTTCCAAAATGCAGAAGTGTTTTTATCGCAAAAGGAGAAATTGCTCATAATCAGCAATTTCTCATTTGGCCACCATGTTTTCATTTATTGATTGTTTAGTGTTTTACGCTGCTTTCAACAATTTTTCAGTTATATCACACTGTTTCCTGATTAAACTAGAACAATTACTAAAGTTGATTAATACCCCCGCCCCCCTGACACATATTATATCTCACAGTATTATCTTTGACTCAAACAATTTGAATATCAGTATCAAAAGAACATTTTCTAATGCATAAAATACAATCCGCATAAAGTAATATTTCCTCATGAAATAAGTTTTTATTTAGTTTTCTAGTTTCAGAAAACAAACAAACAAGAAGAAAATGAACCACATTCTTTATTCAAAGAGTAACAAGGTTTTTACTGTAAACTACTGAATATTCGCGAGGACCTATTTTCGATATTTTTCATGATTTTGATATTTTGATATTTTAATTTTGAGAATAAGTAGCAGAAGTTTAAATTTCACTTCTGATCGATATATTTTCGCAAGGTATTAATTTCGCGAGGAGGTCAGCTTGCGAATATTAGGGAATATAAAATCCTTACGTAATTTAGGTAGTTTACAGTAGCTATAATGTAATATAATATCATGTTCTACCTCTTGACACTAGCACAGCTTCTTGAAGGGAACAGCACCAGACACAATCAAGTGGTCACTGTAGTATGTTGGAATGACATGACACACCAGATTAGATTTTAAGAAAAAAAATCCTATTTCAAGGTCAGAGGTGAAGGTCACAGGGACATGAAATTTGCGTCTTGCACATCTACTACTCCTGATTAACATTTATGCCAAGTATGAAGTAAATCAGGTTGAAACTGAAGGAGGAGTACAACAGATTAGATTTTAACCAAAAAAATTCCTATTTCAAGGTCAGAGGTGAAGGTCACAGGGACATGAAATTTGCGTCTTGCACATCTACTACTCCTGATTAACATTTATGCCAAGTATGAAGTAAATCAGGTTGAAACTGAAGGAGGAGTACAGCAGATTAGATTTTAACAAAAAAAAATCCTATTTCAAGGTCAGAGGTCAAGGTGAAGGTCACAGGGACATGAAATTTGCGTCTTGCACAACTTCTACTCCTGATTAACATTTATGCCAAGTATGAAGTAAATCAGGTTGAAACTGAAGGAGGAGTACAACAGATTAGATTTTAACAAAAATAAATCCTATTTCAAGGTCAGAGGTCAAGGTGAAGGTCACACGGACATGAAATTTGCGTCTTGCACATCTACTACTCCTGATTAACATTTATGCCAAGTATCAAGTAAATCAGGTAGAAACTGAAGGAGGAGTACAACGAAACAGATTTTGCGGACAGACCGACAGACGGACGGACGGACCAACCGACCGATCGACAGGCTGATTCCAGTATACCCCCTTCACTACGTTTGCAGGGGTATAATTACCAGTTCTACTGGTTTATTTATCCTGACACCAGCCAGTCAGTCGTACTGATTACCCCACAACCCTGAGCACCAAGGAGAGCAGCCATTGATAAAAAGTCTTTAGTTTTACCCGGCGTGTGATCGAACCAGGCAGTGACCTCCTGCATTGAGGCGGACACTCTACCTCCACAACACCGAAGCGATAACCATGTTTTTAATTATTTTCAATAATGATACCCTTCATTTATAAAGAGACTGACCACCTACTTGTTGACAACATCGTTTGCTGCAAGTTTACTTTATGTGGGAAAGGAGGGTCTAATCATGTTTACCTTAGGTTGGTACCTAAACCCTTTCCCACATACAAGGTTTTCAACTCACTTTTCAATAATTATACTTGCATTCATGAATAGGATTATTCAATAACTTTGGCCAGGTGTTGTCAAAGTTGTCTGCTCCAGATTTGTTGTGTGTGGGAAAGGGTTAACTTATCCCCACATTTAAAAAATCGGCCGTTAACAACTTTGAACACATCTAAGCAAAAATATAGAAAATCTTTTTTTATGAAGTAGTCAAAGTAAAGACTACCTTGGAATAGCGATTCCTCTGCATAAATGACCCTGTAATTAAAGACCACCTGTGAACAAAGACCAAATGGCTTAATGCTGATAGGCGAGGGTAAACAACCACATATGATGAAGACCATATTTTTGTGTTCCCATGGGTGGTCTTTACACACAGGTTCCACTGTATAATGATTATTTTTAATCAATCTCCATAAGCGAAAAATTTGCATGTATACACAAAAAAAATCAACTTACTAGTCTGCCAGTATGGGCCGCCCTGTGTATAGGGGTATCTCCAATAATGTTGACTGCATTTACCAGGGCTCCATGCTAAAACAAGATTATTTAGTTTACTTGTCACCACTACAAATACAGATGTTTTTTTCAGTAATGTATCAGGCCTCCGGCCCATAATACATAATTTACATGTACATAATAAATTAATTTGATAGTAGTATTTAAAAAAAATACAAAAAATGGTTCATGATGGCATAAAGTTGAAACAATAATTTATAAATATTTGGTTTCCCGTTAACTTGTCACCAGTAGTAGGATGTGAGGATATTCAAAAAGTTTTGTGACATCAGAGTAACATGATAAAACCCTTTCCCTTTCACAGACGGGTATTCACACCTCTGCAATAGTTGACTTTCGGGTATTCACACCTCTGCAATAGTTGACTTTTGAAAACATTATGACAATCAAAGGAGAAATTGCTCATAATGAGCAATTTCCCCTTTTGCCACAATGATTTCAACTCTTTTTATAAATCAAACTTTCATTTGTTGAGATTTTGGATAACTCAATCTTGATTTTTCCGAAGTTGTCTGCTGCAGATTTGTTCTATGTGGGAAAGGGTTAAAACAGTATGAGTTTTAATTACAATTTAATGCATGTTTCAATTACGAGTGCATCACCTCAAGTATGTTCTTAGCTATTAAAAACATCATACCAAAAGGAAACATGCTCATTAAGATGGTAATTTCTTCTTTTGTCACAACCCGTAGCTCAGTCGGTGGCAACGCGGGCTGTCAGTCCAGGGGTTGTGAGTTTGAATCCCAGCTCGGCCAACATTTTTTCCGACGCTTGACAAAAGTCATTGTAACCTGCGTCATTCGTCGTTCACCAATAAGCTGTTTAACAGTTTATGTGGAAAAGCAGTCAGTTGCTTGGAAGGTACGTTGTGTGGTGTACTGGTGTGAGAAAACCAGGAAATGCATGAGTAGGTGAACTGGTCGCCGTGATATGACTAAACAATTGTTGAAAACAGCGTTAAACCCCAATCAATCAATCTTTTGTAACAATATTTTCAAAACAGGTCTGCTGAAGAGATGTCAGAAAGCGTCTGTATGAGGTAAAGGATTAAAAGAAGGTTATTTTAAATATTAAGTGTTTTTCTATATAAAAGTTTTTCAAATTTGATTAACATGCATTAATTATTTTTCAAGTCTGTCAAATTTTTGAAAACAATGTCACACAAATGTTCCTCAAGAGTGTTGTATAAACATACCCAGGTAAACCCTTTCCCACATTAAGAGGCTTTCTCCTGCCTTTGCCTTTGCAGCAGACAACTTTTGAAAACCCTGTGGCAAAAGGAGAAATTGCTCATAACGAGCAATTTCTCCTTTTGCCACAATGTTTTCAACTCAATCTAATAATTAAAATTTCATTTATAGATGTTTTCTATATTTTTGTATTGGTGTTTTGAAAGTCGTCTGCTGCAGATGTGTTGTATGTTGGAAACGGTAAATTGTGTGCCATAAGTCAGACATGACTGGCTCCTTCAAATAGGGGAAACACTTAAATAAAATAACCAAACACTTTGACACTTTCCCACTTGCAGACGTATTTTTTAATTATCTGCAGCAGAAAATATTTGCATAAACTGTGGCTGAAGGGGAAATAGCTCAAAACAGGCAGTAATTTTCTCTTTTAGTCAAAAAGTTTTTAACTCAAATCATTCATTACACTTTCCTTTATAGAGATTTTCCCTCTTTTTGCCAAGATTTTTTGAAAGTCATCTGCTGCAGATTTGTTGTATTAGGGAAAGGATTAATAAAAATTGTACTTTTTACACAATCAATGTTAAAGTAATAACCCTTTCCCACATACCGGTACATTAAATCTGCAGCAGCCGACTTTGAACACAAAAAAAAAGGAAATTCTCTAAATAAAATAATCAAATGTAGTAGAATTATTAATGTAAAAGGATACATCGATAATAAAAAAATTCTGTATTTAAGTAAACGTTTAACTCTTTCCCACACATTATGACGCCTCTGCAGCAGACGACTTTTGATTGTGTCAAAAGGGGAAATTACTCATGATGAGCAATTTCTCCTTTTGCCTACATGTTTTCAACTGTATTTCAAAAAATGCACTTTCATTTATTGAGATTTTGCCTACATGTTTTCAATGCCGTCTGCTGCAGATTTGTTGTATGTGGGAAAGGGTTACAAAGACTGAATTATGATGATTCCTACATCTAATAATAAACTCAGCAGACGACTTTAAAAACCTCTTCTCAAGATACGGAAAATATCTAGAAATGATGCTATAATTACTTATTAAAGTTTGAAAACATTGTGGCAAAAAGGAGAATATGCTCGTTTTGAGCAATTTCTTCTTTTGTCACAAATGCTTTCAAAAGTCGTCTCAGCTGCAGATGCGTCAAAATGCGTCTGTAGGAGGGAAAGAGTTTATTTTAAAAAGACTGAATTCTGAATATACCTACCTCTAATAATAACTCAACAACCTCCTTGTGACCAAAGTAAGCTGCCAGATGAAGTGGCGTCCATCCTCGATTTGACTTCTGTGTGCCTGTGTTAATGTAACCAATCATTTCATGTTCCACTTTTAGATTATTAAACAAATTGTTCGAAGCATTATGTTATAAGTAATTAAGTTACAATGTTTTTAACACTTTCCCACCAGCAAGGAATCTGCAGCAGACGACTTTGAAAACATCTAGACAAAAATACAGAAATATTCTATAAACTAGAATGGAGTGCTCCGCGGAGCATGTGTGTCACCTGCACCTGCTCATTGAAAGTGTGACGAAAAAGTGTGATGGACAGACAGACGCCGGAGAAAAAAAAGTGCCTACCATGCTACGCAGGGTGACACAATAAATGTATGTAGTCTCAAAAGGTGTTGAATCACAGCGACTTGGCTCCTCTAACAAGAGGGCCAAGATGGCCCTAAATCGATCACCTAATTGATAGTAAATTAGTAGCAAATATTTAACTGCAAATATCTTGGAAAATTTTATCAGGGAATGCAAATGAAACTGCAAAGGAGTGGACACTTCTCAAGAAACAGCTTATCAGTAAAGGCCATTTATATCTTGAAATCTAACAAGAACTTTAATAAGAATGGAATTATAAAGTTTTTGTCATTTTGCACCTTTCCTGATGCCGCCTTGTTGCCCTGTTTTTCAACGAAATCAATATGGCTTCAACAGTTTATTTAGAGGGTCACTTAAGGAACATTTCTACCAAATTATCTTGCAATCGCACAAGTAGATTATGGAGGAAAAGGATTTTAAAATTTGGGTATTTTTCTCACTTTCTGATGCCGCAGCAACCAAAGTTATCAATGGAATTTAAATCTTTGAACAATTTTGAAAGAGGACCACCAAAGGAACATTCTTGTGATGTTTTGTGGAAATTGGTCTATTGGAATGGTAGGAGTTGGTTGTCATTTGTAGCTAAAAGTTCAATTTACCCTTTTTGTGACGACGCCTGGTTGATATGATTGTGTAACCAATCAAAACGGCTTAAATAAATTAAATAGAGGATCATTACAGTAAGATTCGTATTATATTTTCTTAAAATCAGACAAACACTTTCATAAAAAATGGAATTTTCAAATTTTGTCATTTTGCCCCTTTTCTGATGCCGCCTGACTGCCATGTTTTTCGACCAATCAGTATGGCTTGAACACATTTTATAGAGGGTCACCCAAGGAACATTTCTACCAAATTATATTTGAATCTGACAGGCAGATTCGGAGGAGAAGATTTTTAAAGTTTGGACATTAAATCGATCACCTGATTGATAGTGTATGGTGAGTGTAAGGAACGACAACTCTGCGAAGGAGATTGCCCTTGCATAATACTCTGCCAAGTGTTACCTCCCTTAGACCATCAATCTAATAACCATGTATGTCATTTGAAGCAAAAAGTTAATTTTACTCCTTTTCTGATGCTGCTTGGTTGCTATGCCTTTCAACAAATCAATATGGCTTGACAAAGTATGTAGATGATCAATGAAAGAACATTTCTACAAAACTATCTTTAAATCAGACAAGCACTTTTATAAGGATACTTTATTAAAGTATTGTCATTTTGCCCCTTTTTTGATGCCGCCTGACTGCCATGTTTTTCGACCAATCAGTATGGCTTGAACATTTTTTATAGAGGGTCACCCAAGGAACATTTCTACCAAATTATATTTGAATCTGACAGGCAGATTCGGAGGAGAAGATTTTCAAAGTTTGGACATTTTGTCCCCTTTCTGATGCCGCAGCAACCAAAGTTCTCAATGGAATTTAAATCTTTGAACAACTTTGAAAGAGGCCAACCAGAGGAACAGTCCTGTGATGTTTCACGAAAATTGTCCTTGGAGTTTGGGAGGAGTTGATGTTTAAAGCTAAAAGTTAACACCGGACGGACGACGGACGACGGACGACGGACAAAAAGTGATCAGAATAGCTCACCTTCAGCCTTCGGCTAAGGTGATCTAAAAATAGATATGACCCTATCTATGCATATATATTAATATATATATCTATCGAATCGTATCGATAGGGTCATATCTATTTTTAGAGGAGCAAGTCTCTGTGTCTAATGTGAGAAAGGGTTAAACAATCATTTCATGCACTTCTTTAACCCTTTCCCTCATACGACAATTCTGCAGCAGTAGACTTTAAACATATTTTGTCAAAACATAGAAAATCTCCATAGTTGAATGGATAACCTACGACAAACGAAGAGTGGAAAACATTGTGGCAAAAGGAGAAATTGCACGTTTTGTGCAATTTCTTCTTTTGTCACTATGTTTTCAAAAAGCCGTCTGCTATAACCTGGCATTATAGTTTTCAAGGTTAAAACCTTGTATCACATACAATAATTCTGCAGCAGACCCCTTTGAAAACATTTAGACAAAAATATGGAAAATCTAAATAAATGAATATCTAACTTTTTAATAGAGTTGAAAATGTTGTGGCAAAAGTATTATGAGCAATTTCTTCTTTTGCCACAATGTTTTCAAAAGTCCTCTACAGGAAAGGCATCAGAAAGTGATACATGTAGTATGTGGACAAGGGTTAAAATTATTTTAAGTACAGTGAACTCACTATAACTAAAATATATGATAATTTGAATATATTTCCGGAACAGAATTGTCTTTTGAAAACAGTGAAGCAACATTTTTTCATGACAAGATTTCATCCCTGGCTTGCTTTTTATAATCAACATTTAAGTCTGAATGAATTCCGAAGTCGAAAATACATAAATTACTTAAAGCATGAATGGTGGGAACTCTCGAATATGTTGATAACTGGAAATAATTGATGGATCCCTTTCCAGTTTGGGTTATCGCAAGTTCACAGTATGATAACATTTCACAATAATTATAAAGAATTTGTTTACCAGAAGCTCTCATGATACCTGTATGCAGAGGACTAGATAAGGAGGATTAAACAGGTATTGCTTCTACGATATGTCTGTAAGCCTGCGCTCATTAAAACCTATGCTGTGGGTAATAAAAAAAATCATCTCACTGAGAGGATTCTTTTGAGTACCCACAACATAATTTTTTGGAGGTCTAATAAGGTTTTTAGAACATGCAAATTGCCTCTTATCTAGAACTCTGTGTATGACGAGATTGTGAACAATAAAGATCCGTATCAAACTGTGACACATGGATCTCTGTCTGTCCTTAAATAAATGTGCAATGTGAAGCTTTGTGCAGTAGACGAACTTTGAAAATATTGCGGCAAAAGGAGAAATTGCTCATGATGACCAATATCTCCATTTCCCACAATGTTTCAACTTTATTCAATAATTAAACTTTTCATTTATAAAGGTTTCAATATTTGTTATCTAGAACCATTTATTTTTTAAAGTATTCTGCTGCAGATTTGTTGTATGAGGGAGAGGGGAACATCTGAAGAAAGGAATGATAACCCTATATCAATTAAGGTTTAACTTCATAGGGAAAAGTGAAAGAATAGTGAGTAAAGGATAAATACTTCTTAAGCAGAAGTTTTTTGAAAACATCCGGAGTTCCAATCTTTAGATACATAATTGAGCCATGATCCTCGAAAACAAATCTTAGCCATTAATGATAAGTTTTGATTTGAGATCTGCCTATACCTCTGGTATCTGATCTTATTGGGCAATATGTGAAAGAAGTTTGGTTAACCCTTTCCCTCATACAGATGTTTTCTGATGCCTCTGCAGCAGATGAGTTTTAAAAACATTGTGGCAAAAAGGAGCAATTTATCCTTTTGACACAATGTTTTCAATTCTATCCAATGACTATAGTTTAATTAAAGAACCATTTTTAAAAAATTTGCCAACACATTTTGATAATCGTCAACCATTTAGATATTCACATCTCCTCTTGGTATAGAAGCTAGAATTTATTGAATTCCACCTAGTGGTTTGTAAGAAATAAGCCAAACAAAATATGGCTTCCGCCCGACCTACCGACCGACCGACCGACCGACAGACAGACAGACAGACTGAGACTGACAGCCAGCCCTACACAGTGACTCTTATATACCCACTCTTCTTCGAAGGGGATATAATTAGACTGCGCAGATTCACAGACTGGATCTACAGTTGTTGCACATTGTCCTTATGTCTGTTTTCCAAAAAGCACCAGATGATTGTTTTGAAATTATAGTTCAGTTATATTAACCCTTTCCCTCATACTACAATTCTGCAGCAGACGACTTTGAACATATTTTGTCATAAAGTGGAAAATCTCTATAATTGAATGGATAACCTATCACTAAAAGTGGAAAACTTTGTGGCAAAAGGAGAAATTGCTCGTTTTGAGCAATTTCTTCTTTTGTCACTATGTTTTCAAAAAGCTGTCTGCTGCAGAGGCCTTAGAAAGCGTCTATTTGAGGGAAAGGGTTAACCCATTCCCTTGTGGAAGACAGTGGTGCAGAGGTAGAGCAATGACCTCTTGTACCAAAGATGCCGGGTTTGAGTCCTTAGATGAGCGGGTTCTGACTTTGGGATTATTTCACACAAATGGCGAGAGTACTGGTTAAGTCTCCGGGAAGCAGACATCAAGCATGATAAATATAAGCTGAAAGCTTGTTTCGCAATTGATGTAAAATAAATCAGTTTAAACAAAATCATCCATTCAATGATAGAGATTTTTCCCAACTTTCACATCAACATTTTCAAAGTCATCTGCTGCAGATTTTCTGTATGTGAGAAAGTGTTAAGGAGAATAAAAGGTTTTGGTTTAATAATAAGATAGATATTGTGGGAAAGAGACTATAACCACATACAGACACTTTCTTACCCCTCTGCAACATATGACCTCTGAAAAATTCAAGGCCAAAAAAAAGAAATTTCTCTCATGTTGAGCATTTTCTCCTTTTGCCGCAAAGTTTTCAACGTAAAGGGTTAAACTCTCAGTTTTGGAGATTTTTTTCACATTTTGCCAATATGGTTTTAAAGGCATCTGCTGCAGACGCTGCAGACTTGTTGTATGTGGGAGAGGGTTAATTATCCAGGCTTATCTAGGCACTGTTTCGTACCTTTACAGTTGATATCAACATCTATCTTGCCATCTTTTTTACTGGACAGTATATCCTGTATGATGCGGAGTTGTCCTCTCCTTGCACACAGTAAGAGGGACTCCTCTATCGGAATATCCTCGACGTCAGACTCAGACTCGGCCATGTGTTTTATACTGAAATACAAAATAGGGTTATTGGTTTTGTGTGTTGATCCGGGATGTAGTATAAATATATATATATGAATTTTTGTTTACCGAATCAATTGAGATATCAAAATTCTCAGAGCCCTGATTTGAACATTATTTTTTTCTCCTTTATTAAGGCAGAATAAAAAAAATTAGCAAAAAAAAAGATTTGTTTTATTGAGGTTATTATGTCATAATTTCACATGTTATGTATATATATCTTACAAAAAAAACAAAAGAGAGAGAATCCTAAGCATGCATGATATCTGCCGTAGGCCCGTAGCTCAAAGTAAAGCCTGGCAGATTTTGGACCAGGCGCCATGAGTTTGATTCAAGCTTGCAGCAATCATGGTGGAGTACTCTTTGGCGTGGTCCATTTTCCATGACAGAACTGTCAAATTGTTGAACTCTGCATTAAATCCTGCTAAAACAAATATTAACATGCAAAAACTTTTAAATTGAATATAATTCGAATTATCTTTGCATGTAAAGGCAATTTAAAATAAGTGACATTCATGAAATGACAATGTTTTCTTCTATATTCATCAAGAAACTGGGGACATAATAGGCTGTGTTGAGTTATTTATTTAAACAAATATTAGCATGAAAATACAAAAAAATGAATATATTTATAATTTCACCTGTTTTTGAAAGTTTTGCCCAGATGTTTTCAAAGTCGTCTGCTGTAGATTTTTTGTATACATGTGGAAAAGGGTTAATAATTTTATAATACAGAAGGTATGATAATATTATTAATCATTTTTGGCTTATTAATGTGTTTATATTTTATGTATTTATAGCAACATGAATTTTTAAACTTATTTATATATCTGATATTTCATTGATGCGTTGATTATTTATAAATATCTGCGAATTCAAAAAGTCCATTTAATTAAATAACTATCCATAGCTTTTCAAGAACAACAACTAAACATGTATGCAGTTATATTGTTTGCAAGAAGAGATAATTCAATAAAACATTTATTCTTTGATAATTACATCTTCTGCTTTGTTTATCAACTATTTATTTAGCGACAGTACAGTGAACTTGACAGTTCCGGGTCATCGACATTTCTGGGTCACATTTGTAAAGAAATGTTTAGTATTCGAGAATGATACAGTATTTTGACAATTTGATTATCAAGTCATATTTCCCATTAGCTTCACAGGAGCTTGACTCATGAAAAAAAAAAAAAAGAAAAAAAAAAAATCCACCAATACTATATATATAAAGAAAAGGACTACAACTCCGAACTCGCCGAAAACCGGCTAAGCCTACTGTTACCATCGATTTATCTAACAATGTCCAAGATATCTTAACATGCTGTACATATCCATTTAGCCGAATCCCTAACCTATCCAACGGTATATAACACTTTACCCTTTTTAAGCAAACCAACGAGTAATTGAGCCATTTATTAACCAAATCTGGGTGATATTGCTTAGTCGGAAAAGTAGTGGGACACCTACAACGGCTCTACAACAATGTCGTTAAGAAGGGAAATCACGCTTAAACTACAATCAGCAGCCATTTAACGGTCTGAATAGATCAATACCTTCATTATTTAACACATTCGGCTGTCATAGCTTACCTTTTTAGTGTTTACCATGCACAATCCGTCGATTTACATCGCCACCGATTGAAAATTTCTCGCTACGGCTATTTACTATTGCAAGCGCGCACGTGATGCAGATCGGTCATTGCTGATTCTTCGCTGGATTTCCGCTGCCCTTCTATATTACCGTTGCGAGTGGGGTCAAAGTAAGCAATATGATTGAAAACGAAAGTAAATAGATGAGCTAATCAGATTCGGGGTCACCGATCTGCATCATATGCGCGCTTGCAATAGTAAATGGCCGTAGCGAGAAATTTTCAATCGGTGGCGATGTAAATCGACGGATTTTGCATGGTAAACACTAAAAAGGTAAGCTATGACAGCCGAATGTGTTAAATAATGAAGGTATTGATCTATTCAGACCGTTAAATGGCTGCTGATTGTAGTTTAAGCGTGATTTCCCTACTTAACGACATTGTTGTAGAGCCGTTGTAGGTGTCCCACTACTTTTCCGACTAAGCAATATCACCCAGATTTGGTTTATAAATGGCTCAATTACTCGTTTGTTTGCTTAAAAAGAGTAAAGTGTTATATTCCGTTGGATAGGTTAGGGATTCAGCTAAATGGATATGTACAGCATGTTAAGATATCTTAAACATTGTTAGAGAAATCGACGGTAACAGTAGGCTTAGCCGGTTTTCGGCGAGTTCGGAGTTGTAGTCCTTTTCTTTATATATATAGTATTGGTGGATTTTTTTTTTCATGAGTCAAGCTCCTGTGATTAGCTTGGCTAGTTTCACTTCGATTTAGGACATTGTCATTTCAGGAACAGATGTCGTAATTTCGAAACGCTTGACTGCATCGATTCCCTCGAAAGCAAATTCTCAATAGTTTTATTTACCTGTCACAGCGTAAATTGCTGATTGTAGCCATAAGTTTAGTAATACATGTACTGGTATGTATTGCATAGAAATGTGAAGGTTATTTACTCCTGAACAAGATTTATATTTTTTATTGACTTGTCGAAAGTTGTTTATGCAAAACAAGTGGATAAATTTGACCTAGTTCACATACAACACTTTCGGGTCAGTCAAAAAGAAATCCTCAAAATTATCAATTTTTATTAATAAAACTATTTTGGTAACTTTTTAAGAATAATTTAATACTTATGGAGATAAATCAATGTTAAAAATTTGTTACAAGAATTTACATTTTTTGTCAAATATGACTTATAAGTTGGTTGGGTTGCAATGCAACAGTTTGTGTGTACAGTAAACATGTTAGTGTGTACAGTAAACATGTTAGTGTGTACAGTAAACATGTTAGTGTGTACAGTAAACATGTTAGTGTGTACAGTAAATTTGACCCCTCATCACTGTTCTGTTTTTTATGCAATTGGTTATTGCAAGTGATATATTTAATTCTTTCTTTTTCATGTTATTTTAATACGGGTAAACAAATCGACGGCGAAGCCATCAATGTTTCCCGTCAATAGGTAATGTGTATGAACTTTGCAAAACTTTGCTATACCGTATTTCCAAATATTGTGTCCAGAGTTGATTTTTCGATGCAGTCACGATTCTGCTACGTTTTGATTGGTTGAAAAGAAAATATCGAAACAAAAACAACTTCTAGAGGAATTAATTAAATATATTAATACGTACTCAATACAGGAACGAGCACAAGTAATTTTATGTGTGATAATTTCCGTTTAATAACACTCATCGTCTATTTCTAAAACGAGTTCAATTAAAACTCATAAGGGTTTTCTGACTTTTCGGAAGTTAAAATCCAAATTCCTGTAATATAACGTCATATTATGACGTCATTTTATTAGCGTAGCGCAAATGATGAATAAATAAATTATAGGAAAGGTTAGTTTGACTTGTCACAAATGTAGTCCGTGAATTATGGAATCGTTTTATCTGAAGTACTTTATGAAGTGCAATTTGATTATTTGTTGTACCCGTCATCATAATTTCATGGATTTAAAATCTTGGCCATATTTTAAAGTTAAAAATAATCTTAACCTGATGATGATTTTTATTCTCTTTGCTTAGGTCTGTATGTAAAACTTGTAATTGACGTAAATAACTGATCGTGCTGCAAGCAAGGGACTAACTGCAGTTCACTGGGATTTATTTACCGATCACAAAAGTTAATAAATTTTACCCGAAATAGGTAGCACCTATACTTATATTAAAAATGTTAAATGAACATCTTGTTATTAAAAAAAAAGCTGTTTAAGGTTACCCCTGATAACAGAAATAAACATTTGTCACGTGACCCGGAAATGGCAAGTTCGACCCGAAACTATCAAATTTACAGCTTGCAATTGCAGACACTAAAGAAACATTTTAACAAATTTATATAATTGTTGAATTATATCATGGTTGGGAGGAAGTATTTGTTTAACCTTTTATGTAGTTTTGATTCTCTCAACTTTCCTTTCAAAGCAACAAGATTCGTTAATTTGGTTACTGACCCGGAACTGTCGAGTTCACTGTATTGATTTATTTATTAACCCGTATCAAAGCATGAAAAATCACCAGCAGACGACTTTGAAATTATCTAAGCAAAAACATGGAAAATATAATTATATGATAAAATGAATGTATAAACTATAATAACTAAATATAATACTGAAGAAAAAAAATGAAATATTGTGAAACAGGTTGAAATTTCTCATTTTGAGCAATTTCTCCTTTTGTCAGAATGTTTTCAAAAGACATCTACTGCAGATGCGCAATAAGTCATCTGTAAGAGAGAAAGTTAAGAAGCATAAATATATGCCTGATAAACTGGAAGTGGGAAATGCTCGGAAACGGAAATGCTCTTCCTGTCAAAAATGAAAAGTTTAAACCCACCTTGCTGATAAGTAACATGGAATGGTCCACTTTATCAAATCAGTCCAAGTTATATATGACATACATCAACACAGCTATCTTAGAAAAAACCCGCTTTCAAAGTCCACGAACATGTTATATCATGTGATAACAATCTATCAAAATGTTTAAAATGTCTTCATTACTTTCGCTTTGCGGATATAAGGGACGTAACTCTAATCAATTTAATGGTGTTGTCATCAACGACCGGAAATCAATTTACTTTATATCAACTTTATCTTACTTAACTGTATTTTATATACCTTATATTTCAGTTTTGATAATTTCCCCCATTTTCATATCAAATTAAAACAAAATTGAACATTCTAGTGGTATTCTTTAAGTTGAATAGTTGATAAATTGCGAGCACTTTATCATTGACTGGTACGAATATAGTTTAGCAGGGATAAGTAGATTCATTATTAATTGACAACCGGAAGTTGCACATGCTGTTGTAAACAAAACTTCAACATCACATAGTTCACTGTTTACGTTTTTTGTAGATTGTTTGATTGTATAACAACTGACACTATGGCAGAAGGAGACTGTGATAAACATGATCAGAAGAAACAAAAGAAGATAAAGTCGGACAAATATGAGATTCCCGAGGAAAAGTTTGAGTGTACGGTTAAATTGAACTGTGTCCCTGTCGATTACCGGATGTTTCGGTAAATTGGTAATATAGAGTAAACCATTGGATGTTTCTGTAAAAAGGACTTTATATAGTATTATAATAGTATACCTACCCATTCAACATAGGTGTGAACAAACAATCAATCAATTATTTAATTGTGGTTGACATCGAAAAATTCTTGAAACGGTGTAGAAAAAACAACATTTAACACATGTACAAAAAATAAAAATAAATATTATTTACATCAAAGGAGTATATATACACTAACAAATTCATAACCTGAAATAAACTACATATTATTACTTATACGATTTGTTTTTTATTTATACCAAACTTTTAATGTACAATACGATTTTAACGAAAAGTTAGAAAAGCAAATTCATAACCTGAAATAAACGACATATTATTATTTATACGATTTTTTTTAAAATTGGTACCACATACAATACGATTTTAAGGAAGCTGAACAAATACATACAATGAAATGCATACATATCATAAAATCAATTTACATACATACAATACAATTTGATAATGAACATTACTATTCATCATAATTTGCAATGTTATTTGCACCATTTGTTGGACCAAGACCAGCAATGTTGCTTACTGATCTCAGTAGGGCTGTTGTCGTAATCTCTTCCTCTTCGCATCTGTCCCAGGCATCGATGAGCTTTCCGTGGAGGTTCTTGTACTTTCGGCGTCTGATCTTCGAAAGAAGGTTTTCAGACACAAGACGAATCTGAAGGTCGACGGTTTCGGCTTCTTCTCTCAACAATAATGCAAGCTTGTACAACCCCAGATTGGGGTTGCCAGATCTGGCATTTAAGCGCTTGTGCCAGCCTGAAATTAACAATTAAGAAATTATTAAATATTAATTAAACAGTACACACACGAAGTAGGTAATATATAAAGAATTCTTATTAAGAAATACATATTATAAATTTATAATAGATGAATGTACTGACCTTCTAGAACGTTGTTCGTTCTGACTACCTCACGAAACACACACCAGTTATTAGCTAGGCTGCCAGACAGACCCAAGTGGAACACACAGCCCTTCAAGATGGAACCTGGAAAGACCTGGCGTATAGCCTGCCACGTAGCTGAAATATAAATAAAATGATGTACATTATGGTTCGTCTATTCACCAGCGTTAAACTTACTACTCATTTTAAGATGGACCCGGGAAAGACCTGAAGTATAGCCTGCCACATAGCTGTACATTATGGTTTATCTATCCAGCAGCATTAAACTAAACTTAAACTCATTTTACTTGAAAATCCCGGTGAATTCAACGTATTTATTGAGCAAAAATACTTACCAGCTTCAAAATCTAACATGAATAAAAGAATAGAAAATATGTGTTAAAATCATACATTTTTTCCATAATGTTTTTAACTATCTACAATATCATCTAATATTATCTAAATAAACAGTTAATTGGTTGTTTGTTCACACCTATGTTGAATGGGTAGGTATACTATTATAATACTATATAAAGTCCTTTTTACCGAAACATCCAATGGGTTTACTCTATATTACCAATTTACCGAACTTGTTATTTACCGAAACATCCAGCACCCTCCCTGTCAACAATGTTAAATCAATACGGTACTGAACATGCTTTTTGTCTCGCCCAAGATAGTAGAGTGAGACAAAGCAGTCACTTTTTCGTCAAAATGTTCAAGGTCACGGTCATAATTTGGCAGAACTTGACCTTGGTTAGGTAACTTTAACCTCAAAACTTAACCTGGGTTATATCTCAGCAACTCCTGCTAGAATTTTTCTGAAACTTTGTCAGATGTATTGTTGGGTCATGTAACATCATTCATCATCAGAATTATCAAGGTCAAGGTCATAATTTGCCAGAACTTGACCTTGGTTAGGTAACTTAACCTTGGTTATATCTCAGCAACCCCTGCTGGAATTTTTCTGAACCTTTGTCAGATGTATTGTTGGGTCATGGGACATCATTAAACATCAACATTTTCGAGATCAATGTCATAATTAGGCAGAACTTGACCTTGGTTAACTTTGACTACATTTTTAGCTCGACTATTCGAAGAATATGAGAGCTATACTACTCACCCTGGCGTCGGTGTCCACGTCACACTTTGCATGCAAGTACTTAAATACTACATGTATTGCATTGAAACTTTCTACAACTCTACTAAACTATCACACTTATGTAGATTATCAAGTAAGATAACTCGATCCTGCAAGTTAGCCTTGGCCCTTTTTTACTTTAGAAATTCTGGTTAAAGTTTTGCGTGCAACTAAATTAAGAGTCCATATCTCAGTATTTACTTGATGCATTGCATTGAAACTTCATACAACCCTACCCAACCATCACACCTGTGAATATTATGAAGTAAGATAACTCTATCCTGCATTTTTGCAAGTTATGGCCCTTTATTTACTTAGAAATTCTCGTTAAAGTTGTGCGTGCAACTAAATTAAGAGTCCATATCTCTGTATTGACCTGATGCATTGCATTGAAACTTTCTACAACCCTACCCAACTATCACACCTGTGTAGATTATCAAGTTAGATAACTCTATCCTACATTTTATACAAATTATGACCCTTTTTTACTTAGAAATTCTTGTTAAAGTTTTGCGTGCAACTACATTAAGAGTCCATATCTTAGTAACTACTTGATGCATTCCACTGAAACGTTATACAACTTTTCCTAACCATCACACCTATGAAAATAGTTAAGTTAGATAACTCTATCCTGCATATAATGCAAATTATCACCCTTTAAGAAATTTTGATAATGTTTTGCATGCAACTACATTAAAGTCTGTTATGTCAGTAACTTAAATAAGCGGTGGAATAGTCGAGCGCGCTGTCCTCCGACAGCTCTTGTTCATTTACTCTTCATCAAATCTTGGTCCAGTTCAAAACTAGGTCAGGAGGTCAATTGTTAGAATAACCTTGTGAACTTAAGAATTCACATTTGATTTTAAATCTTCATGATATAGCAGTCACTTTTACGGCGACGGCAGAGGCCACTTTTACAAATAACTATATCTCAGCAACCCCTTCTGGAATTTTTCTGAAACTTTGTCAGATGTATTATTTTGTCATTGGACATCATTCAACTTCAAAATGTTCAAGTTCAAGGTCATACTTTGGCAGAACTTTACCTTGGTTAGGTAACTTAACCTCAAAACTTAACCTTGGTTATATCTCGGCAATCTCTGCTAGAATTTCAGAAACTTTGTCAGATGTATTGTTGGGTCATGAAACATCATTTAACGTCAAAATTATCAAGGTCAAGGTCAAAATTTGCCAGAACTTGACCTTGGTTAGGTAACTTAACCTCAAAACCTAACCTTGGTTATATCTCAGCAACCCCTGCTGGAATTTTCTGAAACTTTGTCAGATGTGTTGTTGGGTCATGGGACATCATTAAACATCAACATTTTCAAGGTCAAGGTCATAATTTGGCAGAACTTGACCTTGGCTAACTTTGACTACATTTTTCATCTAATCTTCATGAAACTTTATCTTCATTTGTTTCTCCTGGTTAAGTTACTTAATCTTGGTTAACTTTGACTGAAGAAGCCACATTTTTCATTCATTGTTCATGAAAGTTTATCAGAACATTTATCTCCATGAAATTTCGGTCCAGTTTATAAAACTAGGTCACGAGGTCAATTGTTAGAATAACCTTTTGAACACTTTAGAATTCACTTTTAATATTCAATCCTCATGAAATTTAATCACAACAATTGGCTCTATCAAATCTCGGTCAAATTTTAAACTGGGTCAGGTTTCAAGAACTAGGTCACTAGGTCAAATGTTGGAATAATCTTCTGAACACTCGAGAAGTCTCTTAGTCTTATTAGATTACATCTTGGTCAAGTTCAAAAGTGGGTAATGGGTATGTCAAACACTAGGTCACTAGGTAAAATTTCCTAAAAGGGCGAGACACCCTCAGCCCAAGGTCTTGTTTTATATATATATTAATATGAGTATAGGTGTTCGGGTAAACATTTATTGACTCTTGCAGTACTATCATTGATTTGAGTACAGTATAAGTTATTTACGAGACCTACCGTCCTAAGCAAATAAACTAAAAATCATCATCTGGTTAAGAATATAAATTATTCAAAAAATATGTCCAAGATTTTAGATCCATGAAATAATGATGCAGGTACAAAAATAATTGACTTGCCTTTCGTAAAGTACTTCCAATGAAATTATTCCATAATTTACGGAACTACATTTGTGATGAGTCAAGCTTTCCTTTCCTATTATTTCTGTCGTTTTCCATTTGGGTAATTATTCTTAATTTGCGTTACGATAATTATAGAATGAGGTCATATTATATAAATTTGGATATTTAACATCCGGTTACTCCTTTTAAAAATAGACCACAAGTGTAATTACACACAAATTATCACATATATCAAATTACGTGTTATCATTCCTTTCTCGAGTACGTATTATCATATTTAATTATTTCCTCTATAAGTTTTTTTTGTTTTGATATTTTCGATTCATCCATTCAAAACAGTATTGTGACTTCACCAAAAAATCCTCTCTGGACACAATGTTTAATAATAATAATAATAATAATAATAATACTTTATTTAATGAGGGTAACACAGTTAGTTACACTAATCTTCCCTGTGGCCCTCAACAATCATACATTGAACATGAAATTCAACAATGTAATTAAACATTAAAATATAAAACAAGCATTCACATAATGTTTATAAATGCAATGACAGAAACTTTTCCATTCGTCTGTAACCTAGCCCCAGAAATTCCCCCATAATTGATGAGAGCTATTGTCTTATCTCCAAATCACCATGAAATCAATTAGGGGTCTGCATGGCTATTTTCACAGCATGCATGCCACCAATTAACATCTGAAAAGGTTTAGATAGACGGTATAGCAAAGTCCATACATATCTATTGATGGGAAAAAATTGTCGATTTGTTTACCTGTATTTTGCAGCAAGTTTTGTGCTCAAACCCGAGACCTCTTGCTTTAAGGACTGGTACTCAATGACCAACCTAGTACATTATATGGGTGCCAGTCAAAATGTTAAACATCAAATTAATAAAACAGAACAAGTCAAAGCAAAGTGTCAAAGGAATAAAAACAGCCAGCCCAGGGCTCAAACCTGGGTCCAACCTCTCATTTTTGAGATGGGAACTCTACTTACTGTACTATCCAGGTTATTTACACATACCTTTCCAGTCAACTTGTGGTAAATGGGGTCCATCAAGACTTTATACCCTGTTTTGCTTCAATGTTCTCATCTCTATTCAATGTTCTCATCTCTATTCAATTTTCTTAACTCTATTCAATGTTCTCATCTCTATTCAATTTTCTTAACTCTATTCAATGTTCTCATCTCTATTCAATTTTCAATACTTTCAAGATGGATGCAACAACCTTTGTTAACCCTTTCCCTAATACGACAATTCTGCAGCAGACGACTTTGAACATACATGTATTTTGTCAAAAATGGATGGATAACCTATGACTAGAAATTGCTCGTCTTGAGCAATTTCTTCTTTTGTCACTATGTTTTCAAAAAGCCGCCTGCTGCAGAGGCGTCAGAACGCGTCTATATGAGGGAAAGTATAAATATAACCTGAAGAAGGCCTATGATAGAACTTTTAAACTTAATCTATTGAATGATTGTTTCTATATATATATATTCATTTCTTATATTTTTGCCTAAATGTTTTCAAAGTCATCTGCTGTAGATTTTTTTTGCATATTGTAGGAAAGATGGGTTAATAATTGTCATTTCCATTATTTTATTTTCAGATTTAGATCACACTGCTGACGTACAGTAAGTATACCATTTTATTTTTTACTATTCATAGTCTTGAACAGAGCATAATAGCAGTGCTCGAGCATCAAACCTGTACATGTAAAAAAATTAGATTCCAATTCATAATCTCTTATACATTGTCACAGACTTTAATCCGTTCCCTCATATGACAATTCTGCAGCAGGCGACTTTGAACATATTTTGTCAAAAAATAGAAAATCTCTATAATTGAATGGATAACCTATGACTAAAAGTGGAAAACATTGTGGCTAAAGGAGAAAATGCTCATTTTGAGCAATTTCTTCTTTTTGTCACTATGTTTTCAAAAAGCCGTCTGCTGTAGAGACGTCAGAAAGCGTCTATATGAGGGTTTGGTGTTATTATGTGAGCTGAGCCAGACGAAAACCAGTCTTCCGAAGTTTTAAAATTAATGGTGATAATGATAAATTACATACTTGTATAATCAGCTTTTGTCACAAAGGCACAGGCTTATCTGGATTTTTACTGGTCATTTTCGTATGACATAGCCCATAAAGCAAATCGCTTAAAACAGCTAAATAATAATGTTTATTGTGTTGATTTCTTTTTAGCTCACCTAAGCACGAAGTGCAAGGTGAGCTTTTGTGATCACTCACCGTCCGTCGTCGTCGTCAGCGTCTGTTAACAATTTCCTACAAATGACTTCTCCTACTAAACCAATGGACAGATTTCAAAATAACTAAACAGGAATGGTCCTTAGGTAGTCCTCTTTCAAAGTTGTTCAAAGAAATTAATTCCAAGTAGAACTTTGGTTGCTGCGGCATCAGAAAAGGGGAAAATTGCCAAATCTTAAAAAATCTTCTTGTCCAAAAGTACTGGCCCGATTTGAAAATTATTTTGCACAAATGTTCCTTGGGGTACCCTCTACCAAGATTGTTCAAATATTTCCGATCCGTTAAAAAACATGGCCACCAGGGGGCGGAGCTTATTTTCCTTATATGTGCATTGTTAAAAGTTTAAAAATCTTCTTGTCCAAAAGTACTGGCCCGATTTGAAAATTATTTTGCACAAATGTTCCTTGGGACATTCTTTACCAAGATTGTTCAAATATTTCCAATCCGTTGAAAAACATGGCCGCCAGGGGGCGGAGCTAGTTTTCCTTATATGTGCATTGTTAAAACTTTAAAAATCTTCTTGTCCAAAAGAACTGGCCTGATTTAAAAATTATTTTGCACAAATGTTCCTTGGGGCACCCTTTACCAAGATTGTACAAATATTTCCAATCCGTTGAAAAACATGGCGGCCAGGGGGCGGAGCTTGTTTTCCTTATATGTGCATTGTTAAAACTTTAAAAATCTTCTTGTCCAAAAGTACTGGCCTGATTTAAAAATTATTTTGCACAAATGTTCCTTTGGGCACCCTTTACGAAGATTGTTCAAATATTTTTGATCCGTTGAAAAACATGGCGGCCAGGGGGCGGAGCTTGTTTTCCTTATATGTGCATTGTTAAAACTTTAAAAATCATTCTTGTCCAAAAGTATTGGCCTAAAAAGAGTAAAAACTTTGAAAACTATTGAAGTTCTATTAAATCAGGTGAGCGATATAGGGCCATCATGGCCCTCTTGTTTAACTCGCTTTTTGTTTTTAAAGATTCCTGATGGTATTGATTGATTGATTGGGGTTTAACGCCGTTTTCAACAATTTTTTCAGTCATATCACGGCGACCAGTTTACCTACTCGCGTTTCCTGGTTTTCCCACACCAGAACACCACACAACATACTTTCCAAGCAACTGGCTTCTTTTCCAAATAGACTGTTAAACAGCCCATTGGTAAAGGACGATTGATGCAGGTCATAGTGACTTTTATCAAGCGTCGGAAAGAATGTTAGCCAAGCTGGGATTCAAACTCACAACCCCTTGATTGACAATCCGCGTTGCTACCGACTGAGCTACCGGGGCTCGGCCCTGATGGTATTGAACAAGTTCTGAAGACTTTGCTCTCTTTACTGTTATAAAATGCAGATGCTATGCATCAGAGCTACATTATATATATAAAATATAGTCTTAGCACTAAATGAATAATTTTATTAATAAAACAGACACTATTTCTATATCTGTGTATATAATACTTGTTATTTTGGTTAAACAAGTATGCATTTACATTTACTTGTAAAGTTATTTTGATTGTTCTTTATATTATTTTCAGATTGCATGCATGTATCCTTTATTTGTATTATGGATTGTTTCCCTTCATAACTGAATGTTCTTCTTTTTGGCCATTTGTTTATTTGAGAATCCTTCAATAAAATTTATTATCATTTAATGTGTGGATGATTTCTTACACTCTTCCATTTTTGATGAAAACAACTCAATATAAAAAGTGGTGGATGTTCAATTTCAAGATTATTTAAGCTGAAGTAATCATCTACAGGCAGTCGATATGTTATCCTGCCCACCGGAAAAGGAACAAGTTCACATATTACTCTCACAAGCTTGTTAAAAGTTTTCTTTCAACAGGTATAGATTCCGATAAGACGGAGTATATCTACAGGCTGAGATCTGAACCTACACTGTTTATAAATGCCAACTTGGACAGGCTCATTTTACCTTTTCCCAAAATAGTTTAGAGAAACTTAATCTGATGAAACAATTTCTATTTTGTTAGGATTTGGTTTGGGATTTAGATTATTGCAATACAATTCATAGATCTTTGACACTTTAAGCCAAGCCCATCATAGCTATAGTTGTCATGCATCATAAACAAATCAACATGGTGGCTTATTCAGCATCCGCAACTGATTCGGTGCTGGAAACAACATCAATGCTTATCAGATCTATTAATTTTGATTCATAAGCATTTTTCCTTGACTAAATGAACAGGGGGTGAAGATCTGAAGGAGGCTTTCGAGCAGGTATGGGTTTTTTTATTGTTTTACCCTTATAATGAGCAATTGTTCCTTATGCCACAAGTTCTTATATACTTTTTGATATTTACAAGTTCATTTATAAAATTTGCCTGATATTTTCCTCAGTGTTTTCAAAGATGCTTAATGCAGATATGTGGGATAGGGTTAAAGATACTGTATTACCGTTACATTTTACAGGAATTTACTAAATTTGACACATCTTCCCAATATTTAAGCCAAACCCAGATTGCACAGTCGGTAGTGAAATTGGCTTTTAATTAACCCTTTCCCACATACATATTTAAATCTGATGGATTCTGCTTGTTTTTGCCAAGATTTTTTAAAAGTCATCTGCTGCGGATTTGCTGTATGGGAGTTTCTGGGCTCAGAAAGCTACTGTATATAGAGTTTTATAACCCTTTTACACAAATCTGCAGCAGACTTATAAAGCCATTAAGCAAAAATATGGACTTTACAAGAGAAAGTTGATGCAACGCATCAATGTCGCCGGAAATGCATACTGCAGTTATGCATAACACTAACAGTATAGTAGTTGAATAAACAGTTATCAACTGAGGGGCATATTGGAACATCAGGGGCGGGGTCAAGTGAAAATGTGTCATAACTTGCATTGTTTTGTCAACGAAGTGAATGATAATTGAAGCCTTTCATTGTTTATGATTAATCTCCATTCCAAAGTAGGTTGACCATACACACAGCCAACTAATTATTGATCATACACAGTAATGGAAATGAGTAATCTTGACAATCATTAGTCTTAGTATGTATACAGTGCTTTCATTAAGGAATAATTATAAGATTTGTGAATTCCACATACACTTTTCAAGATGTTTGTCAGAATATTTGAATTCTATCATTTATCAACAAAACCACAAAACAGACAATTTAAGATTTGCATGCAATAGCACGTCATTTTATGTTTCCCCTATTAAAGTCAACATTGGACACCTTTGCAGCAATTTACTTTTAAAACAATGAGATAAGGGTTAAATCGCTGAAGACATGAGTTTTCTCTTTTTCGAATTATATCATACCTTAACAAATGATGAAATGTAATCCAATATTTACAAATAAGACCACCTTCGAAATATAATATCAGCTAAACAGTTAAATCTCATTGAAATTGTTTTATAATTAAAACTTAATTTCGAACCTAAACTGAGCCCTACAACATGTTAATTTATTGTAATTCTTTCCTTCCTTTTTTATAATGAAAATTACAAACTACTCATGTTTTAAAATTATATTATGATGAGCGCCCTTGTGTCAATGATGCATAACAATATGCAGATCGGAAGCAATATGCCTTTAGGGAATTTAATGACACATTTAAAATTGTCAAGGACGAAATAATTTTGTACGAAAGACCTGATTCGTGACCTACATTCTTCTTCGCAGAGGTGTCGTTCTTGAAACTCTCTTTATAGGCAGAGAGTGTTCGTTTAAAGTAATTTTTCTATTAAAACCAGTTTTATCTCGGTTTGTTCTTTTCTTCATTTGTTTTGAACCAAATAAACATTTTAAATCACCTATAATTTACTATTTGTAAGTGAGTGTAAAGAGCGGCTCTCTGCAAAGGAGATTGATCTACGCAGTTGGTATTCGCGAGTCACGCGATCAACAGTTTTAGCTGAGAAACAGTTCATATTTTAGATATACATGCATGGATAAACATTATAAAATGAATTCCTCACAAATCAAGACATCTCTTTGAACATGAAAATAACATTCAGTAAATTAAGATTGCTATTTTAAAGGAGAATTCGACGTGAATTTTACTTGATATTGACACATAACAGTCTGCTTGCTGCAAGTCTCATGGGGACGGTTTTGTCTTCGTAAATAAAACCCCAAAAAAAGAGATGCGAGTCAAAATAAAGAAACTACTAATACTTAAAACATCGGAATATTTATTTCATTTTAGATGTGTCATAACTTAGTGTTTTTAAACAAACGCAATTGTAATATGTTCAAGACATTTAAATTTGTTTTTTTCTAATAATAACTCCTCCTCCCAATTGATTTCCGAAAACCTATTAAAAATAGAAGTCGCGGGCTTCTGCCCGGCGACTAATAAATATAATTATTTAAAAGAAAATATTGTCGATAAAGGAGAATTGCTCGTATTCGTTTGCTGCAGATGAGGGCAAAATGCATGAGATAGAGGGGAATGGTTACCTTACCACTGATATACCTATTAACCCTTTCCCACATACAACAAATTTACAGCAGTCGTCTTTGAAAACAGTTTGGAAAAAAATACAGATAATGCTTATAAACGAAAGCATAATTATTGAATACAAATGAAAGCATTGTGCAAAAAGGTGAAAAGGCTTATTATAATCGATTTCTCCTTTTGTTGCAAAGTTCTCTGCTGCAGATGCGTCAAAATGTACCTGTAAGTGGGAACAGATTCACTGAAACATTTTAATGATACAATGTATGCGCCGACTTATCTGGGTCCATATGCACTATTGAATCTTTTTAAACGATCATTCCTTGTAACGTAATGCAGTTTCTGATTGGTAAAATTGCCATTGATAGGCTAAACCCTTTCCCTCATATATACACTTTCTGATGCCTCTGCAGCAGCAGCTTTTGGAAAACATTGTGACAAAAGAAGAAATTGCTCAAAACGAGCAATTTCTCCTTTTGCCACAATGCTTTCCAATTTAAGTCGCAGGTTATTCATTCAATTAAAAAAATTCTATTTGTTGACAAAATATGTTTAAAGTCGTCTGTTGCAGAACAGGGTTAAACCAATTTTTACAAATTTAGAATGGTCTGTTTAGAACCAGACCTTGATGAGATTTTCAGCGATTTCAAATTTAGAAAATTTAATTTTCTGAACCATGATAATTGTTTTATAAAATGTTTTCTAGGTTGGTATTTCGATGTTCAATTACATGACCACAGATTTTTCAACAGTAGAAATGTTAGAGGAACAGGAATTAGAGGCAGAAGGTAAGAATATATGTATTAGGACAACAGTTTAAAACAACACAATTTGTGATAGGCGGACCCATTCAGAAATTGTTTCACTACCGGTAAGGTAAGTTAACCCTTTCCCACATACAGCACATCTGCAGCAGACGACTTTGAACGTATTTTGTCAAAACATAGAAAATCTCTATATTGGAATGGATAACCTGTGACTAAAAGTGGAAAAACATTGTGTCAAAAGGAGAAATTGCACGTTTTGTGCAATTTCTTCTTTTGTCACTATGTTTTCAAAAAGCTGTGTGCTGCAGAGGCGTCAGAAAGCGTCTATATGAGGGAAAGGGTTAACTTTTTCCCACATACAGGGTTTACCCTATCTTACATACAGACTAGCCCTATTAGCCATGCAGGCTGTCTATCCAGGGGTTGTGAGTTTGAACCCAACCTTGGTCAACATTCTCTCCAAAAAAAAAGTCACTGTGACAAGTGTCATTCGTCTTCCACCAATTGGCTAACAGTCTGTGTGGAAAAGCAGCCAGTTGCTTGGAAAGATTATATAATGTATTGGGGTCTGGTGTGAGATAGCCAGGAAACACATGCGTAGGGGAACTGGTCCCCGTGATATGACTGTATTGTTAAAAATGGCGTTAAACCCCAATCTATCAATCCACATACAAATGCTTTTAAACGCCTGTGCAGCATTCTACTTTTGAAAACATTGTGAGGAAAGAAGAAATTGTTCCAAAGTATGTCAAGTGAATCTGATGTCAGTTATGTGAGGCTAATAGATTGCAGATCTAAATGAGATACTATTAGAAACAGTCTGTATGAAGTATATATATTCAATTAAGCAAGATTCTAACAAAAATATATATAGGAAATTAGTCCAAAATTGCTAGATAATGTTTCTTGTTTTCTGAGGTCTCTTTCCGTAATAAGACAAATGGGACACCATTGATAAACTACTTAACAAAGCCAGGTAGATAATTGCATTAGATTTTTCATAAGATGGGTTATGGATGCCATTTCTTTGCACGTATGCAGAAGTTGTCTGCTACAGATTTGTTGAATGACGATATTACGTAATTTGAAATTGGGAGACATGTTGTCGGAAAATGTGTAATATCTTGTCTTAAGCAATTAATTTTTTGTCACAATGTTTCCATATTTTCCCCGGCTGCAAAGGTGTAAAAAATTGTTTATGCACAATTGTTTAATTGTTCACAAATGATATTTAAAGTCATGAATAGCGATTTTATGTTAACCCTATCTCTCATACAGACGCATGTTGATGTCTCTGCAGCAGACGGCTTTTTTAAAAAATTGTGACAAAAGGCTAAATTGTTCTTAATAAGCAATTTCTTCTTATATCACAATGTTTCAACTCTATTCAATAATTTAAAGACATCTTTCCTATTTTTTTCCGTTATGCTATCAAAGTTGTTTGCTGCAGTTTTGTTGTATTTTGGAAAAGGGTTAAATATGTCTCTCTGTATGTCTATTTTCCTTTCACAGGTGATGATTTAGAATCTCTACTATTCCACTTCCTTGATGAATGGTTATTTTTATTTTCTGCTGATCCTTTCTTTATACCTAGGGTAAGTTATTTTAAAAGAACATTAATAAACAATTTTTACAACTTCAGTTGAACAGCTGTTGAAGGTGACCTCTATTAACTATTTCCCTCATAACCGCTTTCTAACGCCTCTGCAGCAGACAGCTTTTTGAAAACAGTGACAAAAGAAGAAATTGCTCAATATGAGCAATTTCTTCTTTTGACACAATGTTTTTTCACTTTAAGTCTTAGGTTATCCATTCAATTATAGAGATTTTCTATTTTTTGACAAAGTATGTTCAAAGACGTCTGCTTTCCCTCATACGACAATTCTGCAGCAGATGACTTCAAACATATTTTGTCAAAAAATAGAAATCTCTATAATTGAATTGAGAACCTATGACTTAAAGTGGAAAACATTGTTGCAAAAGGAGAAATTGCTCATTATCAGAAAACGTCTATACGAGGGAAAGGGATAAACACCCCCTTGATCAGGTTCATTTATTGCAGGAAGACAGAAGATAAAATTGAAAATATTGTGGGGAAAATGTAATGGCTCATGGTAATCATTTTGTCCTTGTTATTCATCCCAATGCAGAAATGTCAAATGTTTTCTGTTAAGGGAAAAGTTAAATCCTTCATTTGGCGCTCAATAGTAAAAATAAATGAATTTCAGAGTAGCATTCCCCAATGAAATTCATTGCAATAAAAAATATATATACACACAATGTCTTTCCTGTACTTAAATGGATTTTATATGGGATATTTGTTTGCTTCAGTGAATTGATCAACATTTATTTTATTTCTGTGTGTGACACTTACAATATACATTGATCAGTCACCAAAAAAGCAAATATTATTTTTATTTCACACTCTTTTTTGTAGATTATTAAATTTTGCCATATAAATCCACCCTTATTTCTCAATTACCCATTAACCCTTTCCCTCATACGACAATGCTGCAGCAGACGACTTTGAACATATTTTGTCAAAACATAGAAAATCTCTATAATTGAATGGATAACCTATGACTAAAAGTGGAAAACATTGTGGCAAAAGAAGAAATTGCTCGTTTTGAGCAATTTCTTCTTTTGTCATTATGTTTTCAAAAAGTCGTCTGCTGCAGAGGCGTCAAAAAGCATCTATAGTATATGAGGGAAAGGGTTAAAAGGCATGCAATAAAATCTTGATTCAAATTTACTATCGTATTTTTTGTTATATGCTTTTTCTATCTTTTTTTCCAGAAAATTGTAATTACAGAATTTGATTTAGAAAAGTTTAAAATAACATCTAAAGGGTGAGTACCTGTCAAGTTTTTCCTTGCCCTAAATTAAATGTAACCCAGCTGAAAAAAGCCGGACCCGGCCAGGGCTTGGAGGCAAACACTCTACCATGTCGCTATAAAAGCTAGCTCTATAGAAAGGCAGTATAAGTATCCCCTTATACAAACACTTCGCTAGATATTGTCTATCTATGCAACAGACAACTCTACTACATAAACAGTCATGCAAAAGGGAGGCTTAAAATTGTCTACTACATATAAGTTAGGGTTTAATCTGATAATGCTTCCCCACATACAGCAATTCTGCAGCAGACAATTTTGAAAACATGTGAGGAAAACCATGGATACTATCAGCAATTTTTTGCTTTGTCACATTGTTTTCAAAATGTGTCTTCTGCAGAGGCGTCAGGAAGTCTCTGTATGTGGGAAAGGGTTAATAACAAAAATACAGTGAAGGATATCAGTTTAACTTATATCAACCTATAGATGCATTTTTGCACCTCTTCAGCCTATTGAAAACATTGTGTCTAAAGGAGACAATGTTTTCAATTCTGTTCAATAATTATACCTTCATCTTATTCTACAAACATTTTCCATATTTTAGTCTAGCGGGTTTTCAAAGTCATCTGCTGCAGATTCATTGTATGTGGGAAAGGGTTATTATACCCCCAGATACATAGTATATGGGGGCTATATAGGAGTCACGGTTTGTTGGTCCGTTGGTCTGTGGACATTTCTTGTGAACACTATTTCTCAGCAACCCTTGGTCAGAATTCAATATAACTTCACAAGCATGATTGATACCAAGCCTAGTTGTGCATATTGTCGGCGTGTTGCACTGGAATTATTATCCCCCGCTTTTTCGAAGAAAAAAAGGGGGGTTATTAATTTCGGTTTGTCCGTCCGTCCGTCTGTCCGTCTGTCCGTCCGTCACACTTCGTTTCCGTGCAATAACTGCAGCAAATGTGAACCGTTTCTTTTCAAACTTGGTAACAAGGTTAAATGCCTTAACGGCTAGGCCAAGTTCGAATATCACTTTCGGCGGACTTTATTTGGTGGAGTTATGGCCCCTTATTTAACAAAATATGTTGTTTCTTGCCGTTTCCGTGCAATAACTGCCACAAATGTGAACCTTTTTTTTTCAAACTTGGTAACAACGTTAAATGCCTTAAGGGCTAGGCCAAGTTCGAATATCACTTTCGGCGGACTTTATTTGGTGGAGTTATGGCCCCTTATTTAACAAAAAATGTTGTTTCTTGCCGTTTCCGTGCAATAACTGCCACAAATGTGAACCTTTTTAGCTCACCTGAGCTTTGCTCAAGGTGAGTTATTGTGATCGCCTTTTGTCCGGCGTCCGTCGTCCGTCGTGCGTCGTCCGTCGTGCGTCAACTTCTTCTCCTCAGTAACCAGTGGGTCAATTGGGATGAAACTTCACAGAAAGCATCCTCTCAATGACCTCACCAGAATTCCTTCAAATTTTTGGGATCCATGCAAAATTCTGGTTTCCATGGCAACGAAACCAAAAAAACTTCAAAATTCTTCTTCTCCCAAATTGGTTGGCAGATTTTCACATAATCTTGTAGAAATGTTCCTTGGATGACCCTCTATCAGATTCCTTCAAGCCGTGTTGATTGGTCGAAAAACATGGCCGCCAGGGGGGGCGGGGCTATTTTGCCTTATATGGCTATAGTGAAAACTTAAAAAATCTTCTCCTCCGAAAGTGTAAGGCCGATTTTCAAATAATTTTGTAGAAATGTTCCTTGGGTGACCCTCTATCAGATTCCTTCAAGCCATGTTGATTGGTCGAAAAACATGGCCGCCAGGGGGGGGGCGGGGCTATTTTGCCTTATATTGCTATGGTGCAAACTTAAAAAATCTTCTCCTCCAAAAGTGTCAGGCCGATTTTCAAATAATTTTGTAGAAATGTTCCTTGGGTGATCCTCTATCAGATTCCTTCAAGCCATGTTGATTGGTCAAAAAACATGGCCGCCAGGGGGGGAGGGGGGGGGGGGGGGGGGGGCGGGCTATTTTGCCTTATATGGCTATAGTGCAAACTTAAAAAATCTTCTTCTCCAAAAGTGTCGGCCCGATTTTCAAATAATTTTGTAGAAATGTTCCTTGGATGACCCACTTTCAGATTCCTTCAAGCCATGTTGATTGGTCAAAAAACATGGCCGCCAGTAGGCAGGGCTATTTTGCATTATATGGCTATATTGAAAACTTAAAAAATCTTCTCCTCCAAAAATATCTGGCCGATTTTCAAATAATTTTGTAGAAATGTTCCTAGGGTGACCCTCTATCAGATTTCTTCGAGCCAAGTTGATTGGTCGGAAACTATGGCTGCCAGGGGGCGAGGCTTATATAGCTAAAGTGAAAAATAAAATTAAAAATCAGGTGAGCGATTCAAGGGCCATCATGGCCCTCTTGTTTTTTCAAACTTGGTAACAACGTTAAATGCCTTAAGGGCTAGGCCAAGTTCGATCGTCACTTTCGGCGGACTTTATTTGGTGGAGTTATGGCCCCTTATTTAACAAAAAATGTCGATTCTTGCTGTTTCCGTGCAATAACTGCCACAAATGTGAACCTTTTTTTTTCAAACTTGGTAACAACGTTAAATGCCTTAAGGGCTAGGCCAAGTTCGAATATCACTTTCGGCGGACTTTATTCGGTGGAGTTATGGCCCCTTATTTAACAAAAAATGTCGTTTCTTGCTGTTTCCGTGCAATAACTGCCACAAATGTGAACCTTTTTTTTTCAAACTTGGTAACAAGGTTAAATGCCTTAAGGGCTAGGCCAACTTCGATCGTCACTTTCGGCAGACTTTATTTGGTGGAGTTATGGCCCCTTATTTAACAAAATATGTCGTTTCTTGCTGTTTCCGTGCAATAACTGCCACAGATGTGAACCTTTTTTTTTCAAACTTGGTAACAAGGTTAAATGCCTTAAGGGCTAGGCCAACTTCGATCGTCACTTTCGGCAGACTTTATTTGGTGGAGTTATGGCCCCTTATTTAACAAAATATGTCGTTTCTTGCTGTTTCCGTGCAATAACTGCCACAGATGTGAACCTTTTTTTTTCAAACTTGGTAACAAGGTTAAATGCCTTAAGGGCTAGGCCAACTTCGATCGTCACTTTCGGCAGACTTTATTTGGTGGAGTTATGGCCCCTTATTTAACAAAAGATGTCGTTTCTTGCCGTTTCCGTGCAATAACTGCCACAAATGTGAACCTTTTTTTATACAACCGTTTTATTATGGTATGGTCATGTCCCTTCCTCCCTCCGTCCGTCCCTCCCTCCGTCCGTCCGTTCGGGTTTTCCGCACTTTTTTCCTACATACTTTGAGCTATTGAGGTGAAATTTTGTATAACGCTTTCTAGTGATGTGTCACAGATCAAGTTCATATTTCCTGGGATTTCGTCAATTTTTGAATGAGTTATGCCCCTTTTTGGACTTAGAATATTTGTTTTCTGCATTTTTTTCTACATGCTTTCATGTATTACGCTGAAATTTTGTATATGGCTTTGTGGTCATGTGCCATAGATCAAATTCACGTTTCTTCAGATTTCGTCAATTTCTGCATGAGTTATGCCCCTTTTTGGGGTTGGAATAATGTTTTTTCACATTTTTTTCCTACATGCTTTGAGGTATTCAGCTGTATTTTTGTATACTGCTTTGTTGTCAATTCATTCCTGAACAACTTTATTAACTTTTTACAAACAAACAATATATCAAAACAAGAGGAAACTTACAAAGATGTTCCTGACGGGCGTATTATGTACCGTTTGCTGTACTCTTGTTTTTCCAAACCTGGTAACAACGTTAAATGGCTTAAGGGCTAGGCCAAGGTGATCGTCGCTTTCGGCGGACTTTATTCGGTGGAGTTACGGCCCTTTGCTTAACAAAAAATGTCGTTTGTTGCTGTTTCCGTGCAATTACTGCCACAAATGTAAACTGTTTTTTTTTCAAACAAGCTTAACAGCTAGGCCCAGTTCGATCGTCGCTTTCGGTGGATTTTATTCCTACAATATTTCCTGCAAGCGGGGGATATAAATTTCATGAATTTGCTTGTTTTTAAATGAGTTATAGCCCCTTGAATTTCTCATACATATGTATACATATTATCAGGCACCAGTTGGGGGTATTCATCACCTTCAGTGATATTTCTAGTTTATTCCGTATCCACATATAAACACATTTTTGTACAGTTGACATTTGAAGAAATTATAGCCACAATGTCTTTTCAATAAATATACGTTCATAGTTTTGCGTCTATCCTTCGTCTGATACACAAACTATTGTATTGGAAAGGGTTTAAGACTTTGCTTTGTTGTTTCAGTTATGGTGAAGAATTTGATATCGCGAAACACCCACAAGGAACAGAAGTCAAGGCAATAACTTATTCTAATATGCAGCTTTATGATAAAGAAAATCAGCATGAAATATTTGTTATTATTGATATCTAATTGTTAAACTATTTGATTGATATACTATTTTTCACCCTACCTGTAACAGTCTAACCATCTCCAACATGCATGCAACACATTTGACAATATCCAGACAACTCGAAAATGTTGTTGCAAGAGCAATTTCTTCTTTTGCCACATTTTCAACGCTTTTTACTAATTAAACCCTTATTTATGGTGATTTTTCATGTCTTTGCCAATATGCTTTGGAAGTCGTCTGTTGCGGATTTGTTGTATGTGGTGAGGGTTTCAGGCAGGGAGACAAAAACGGGTCGCCTATTCAAGTTTTTTTTTAAATATATGCAATGAATCAGTTGGTTATCCCTTTCCCACATACAACAAATCTGCAGCAGACAACTCTGAAAGCAGCTTGGCACCTAAATTTGAAAAATAACTTTAAAAGAAAGTTTAATAATTGAATAGGGTTGAAAATATTGTGGCAATTGGAGAAATTGCTCATCATGAGCAATTTCTTTATTTGGTACAATGTTTTCAAAGGCGTCAGAAAGCGTTTATATGTGGGAAAGCGTTAACCTTGTATTTGATGAGATCTGGGCAAAATGTGAAAAATCCCCGTAAATAAAAGTTTATTATTAAATAGAGTTTTAAACAATGTGACAAAAGTTGTCTGTTGCATATGCGTCTGCTAGAGGGAAAGGGCTAAAGTTTCCATATGTCAAAGTTCATCTCATTGATATTTATTGTTGAAAATCTCGGTTTTGTATTTGGATTGTTTAATTATTTCATTAAATATGAAATATGACAGCTTCGAGTTTCTGTTTCTATTTATTTATTTTCATGAATTTTTAGCTCTACTGGCCAAAGGCCAGAAGGGCTTATGTCGTGGCGATTTGTCCGTTGTCCGTGCGTGCGTGTGTCCGTAAACAATTTATTGTTAACACGATACAGTCTTCACTTTTGATTGTATCTCAACTAAACTTATACGGTAGTTAGATATCTATGAGAGCTCGGTTCCTTTCGAAAACCAGCCAGATCCGCCTATGCATGACTGGATTATGGCTCTTGAAATGGTCAAAATTGCTATAAAAGAGCTTGTTTACACGATACAGTCTTCACTTTTGATTGTATCTCAACCAAACTTATACAGTAGTTAGATATCCATGAGAGCCCGGTTCCTTTCGAAAACCAGCCAGATCCGCCTATGCATGACTGGATTATGGCCCTTGAAATGGTCAAAATTGCTATAAAAGAGCTTGTTAACACGATACAGTCTTCACTTTTGATTGTATCTCAACCAAACATATACAGTAGTTAGATATCCATGAGAGCTCAGTTCCTTTCGTAAACCAAATTGCTATAATTGAGCATGTGAACACAATAGAGGCTCCATTTACTATCTGATCTTCACCAAACTTAGATAGTAGTTAAATATTGATGAGAGCTTGGTTCCTTTTGAAAATCAGCCAGATCCGCCCATGCAAGACTGGATTATGGTCCATGAATTTGTAAAAATTGCTATAATACAGCTTGTGAACACAAAAGAGCCTCCATTTACTATCCGATCTTCACCATACATACATGCTCTGGATTGAAAATGACCAAAGAACCATACCAGTAGAGCATAGGCCCTCATGGGCCTCTTGTTTAGATCACCTGAGCCAAAGGCTCAAGGTGATCTATTCTGATCACTCTGTGTCCGTCGTCATCCACTGTTATCTTTTACTTTTAAACATCATCTCCTCTAAAACCACAGAACAAATTTCAACTATACTTCACAGGAATTTGCCTTTGGTGATCCTCTTTCAAAATTGTTAAAGATTTAATTCCATGGAAAAATTCGAAAGAGGGCAAAGTGTCCAAACTTTAAAAGTTCAAAGACATACATTCTGTGTAGAACTTGAGTTACTGTGGCATCACAAAGTGAGAAAAATGCCAAAACTTTAACATTCTTCTCCCCCAAAATCTGCTTGTCCTTTTCCAATATAATTTGATAGAAATGTTCCCTGACAGAGGAGAAAACTACAATAACTGTTCAAGCCATATTGGTTGGTTGAAAAACAGGGCAGCAAGGTGGCATCAGAAAAGGGGAAATATTTGCTTCTATACTATCACGTAGGTAATCGATTTAGGGCCATCTTTGCCCTCTTGTTTGTAAATGGGAAGGATGGTACCATTTAGATATACTCTTTTGTTTCTGTCAAGAGTTTTTTCTGCCATGTGCTAGTTTGGCCAACCATCATGAAGTATTATGTCAACCATCTGTACTTGTGCATCAACTGTAAACCCTTTAACCCTTTCCTACAAATAGACGCTTTACAGCAGTTGACTTTTGAAAACATTCTGACAGAAGTAGAAATTGCTCAAAAAGCAATTTCTTCTTTTGCCGCAATCTCTTCAACTTTTTTCAGTAATTATACCACCATTTTTAGAGCTTTACCATGTTTTTGCCTAGATGTTTTCAAAGTTGTCTGCTGCAGATTTATTGTATGTGGGAAAGGTTTGAAGAGTGAAAATGCATCTTCAAGTGGAAATCTAGAATCCAATTCCATCAACTTTACTTAGCGCTAAGTAATACTTCACCCTTTCCCTCATATATACGCTTTCTGACGCCTCTGCAGCAGATGGCTTTTTGAAAACATGGGGACAAAAAGGCAAATTGCTCAAAATGAGCAATTTCTCCTTTTGTCACCATGTTTTCAACTCTATTCAATTATTGAAGGGAGTTTCCAAATTTGTTAGAGTATGTTTTCAAAGTCATCTGCTACAGATTTGCTGTATGTGGGAAAGAGTTGTAGTCCCTCATGTAATCCGTTCACATGATGTTGATATGTCCAATCATTCATACATTATGTCTTGAGTAAGGAGAGAAAAGAAAGAGAAAGCAATAGACCTGCTTGACTTTTATCTTTTAATGAGATGAAAAAAATGAACAATATACAAAAACATTTCCGCTTGCAGATTTTTAATTACATTTTGTAAATTGCATCATGGAACAAAGTATGCTAGGTAACTGTTCCAACAATAAAAGTGAGAAAAGAAATATTCTTATGAACAACAGTTGAAAACAGTGTAGTAAAAGGAGAAAATCCTCCTTTTTCCGCAATATTTTAAAAAGTCATCATCTAGACATGAGTCGAATGTTGTCTTTATCAGGTAAAGGGTTAAAACTTAAAAATATATTACGATTGAAAACTCCCCACCCTGTTATAATCCTGTCTATTACAAACAGAGGGGGCAGAGGTTAATTCGAGGGCTTGGTGTGAAACAGTTGTAACTAAAATTGGTATATTCTTACCAAGGTTAATCACCTCACCATGAAGTTTTTATAAGCGTTAAATCATGGTAAACAATGGAAATTTAGGTGACATTGCTCGTTCTGAGCAATGGCACCTAAATTTGCATTGTTTACAAAGGGGTCAAAATTTACCATAAACCAGGGTTTTCAAAATAGGTTTTTAGTAACAACCGTTTCATGCCAAGCCCTCTTTATATTCTGTACCACATATCTTGAGACAATTCTGCAGCAGACGACTTTGAACATTTTTTGTGAAAAAATAGAAAATCTCTATAGTTGAATAGATAACCTATGACTAAAAGTGGAAAACATTGTGGCAAGAAATTGCTTGTTTCTCGTTTTGACTAATTTCTTCTTTTGTCACTATGGTTTCAAGAAGCTGTCTGCTGCAGGTGTCAGAAAGTGTCTATATGAGGGAAAGGGTTAACAATTATGATTGGAACTTGTTTCGTCTGTGATCTGTCATACATTTTGATTTTTTGGAGTTTATTATAGAATAAATACCCTGTAAAGTTAGAAAATGAGATCTGCTTAATCAATTTTTTTCTGACCATTTGTCTATTTCTTAACCCTTTCCACCATAAAGCGAATCTACAGCAGATGACTGAAAAAGTCTAGGCAAGAATACAGAATCTGATAATCTCTATAATAATGGCATAACCATTGAATTTAGTTGAAAACATTGTGGCAAAAGTTGTCTGCTTCAGAGAAAAGTGTCTATATACCTGAAAGGGTTGAACAAGATTCCTTCAACTTTCATCACAAAGAACAAATCTGCAACAATATTGTAAACATCTAGGTGAAATTGTAGAAAATCTCAATAAATGCAAATATCTTGAAATTTGCGTAAAAAATATGCTTATTATATGCAATATCTCATTTTGCTACAAGGTTTACAAAAGTTTTCTGTCGCAGATGTGTCTGATTGTGTCTGCAAGGTAGTAAAGGTTTAAAACTATGTTATGCAAACTTGCTCCATTTCTATACAATGAAATCTGGAATTATTGAATTTATAACAAATGTGAAATGAAATGTGAAAATATGGAATTATATACATGTTCAATATTTCTCTTGATAAAATGTGAAAAACATATTGAAATACAACCATTTAACCCTTTCCCTCATATAGACGCTTTCGGATGCCTCTGCAGCAGACGGCTTTTTGAAAACATAGTGACAAAAAAAGAAATTGCACAAAACGTGCAATTTCTCCTTTTGCCACAATGTTTTCCACTTTTAGCCTTAGGTTATCCATTGAATTATGGAGATTTTCTATGTTTTGACAAAGTACGTTCAAAGTCGTCTGCTGCAGAATTGTCGTATGAGAGAAAGGGTTAAGAATCTTCGGATATACCAGTTGAACTTGATCATAAGAAGGTGGTTTTTTTTTTTCAAGAGAAACATTCTTGGTCCTGTCTAAATTTGAAAACTGAATTATTACTTCTAATTTAACCCTTTCCCACATACAGATGCATTCTGATCTCTCTGTAGCAGTCAACAGTTTTTGGCAAAAGCAGAAATTGCTTCTAATGAACAATTTCTCTGTTTGCCTTATGATTAATATAGTTCAACTGTTTTATAATGGAAATTTTCACATTATTGCCCAGACATTTTCAAAATCGTTTGCTGCAGATGTGTTGTAAGTGGGTTAAGAGTGTTGTTGTCTCCCAGTTTTCGATCTCCTTTCAAAGCCATTCATAGAGGTTCCCTTATTTAACCCTTTCCAACATACAATAAATCTCTACAAATGAAAATTTAAGTATTGAAAAAAAATTGAAAACATGGTGGCAAATGGAGAAATTGCACAATTTAAGCAATTTCTCCTTCTGTCACAATGTTTTCAAAAGTCGTCTGCTGCAGAGGCCTCTGTATGAGGTTAAGGGTTAAACATTGAATGACTGTTTGGCTGAAGAACACTGAATGTGAGAGCATCTAAAGAACAGAATACAATTCTGAACAATCCGGAAGTTGCAATTTTGAGAAGGACCTCAATTTCAGAGAGGTTAGATTAGGTAAAATGGATGGTAAACCCTTTCCCTCATATTTACGCTTTCTGACGCCTCTGCAGCAGACAACTTTTTGAAAACATAGTGACAAAAGAAGAAATTGCTCAAAACGAGCAATTTCTCCTTTTGCCACAATGTTTTCCACTTTTAGTCTATTTTCTATTTTTTGACAAAATATGTTCAAAGTCGTCTGCTGCAGAATTGTCGTATGAGGGAAAGGGTGAAAGAGAAAATCTGCAGCAGACAACTTTGTAAAGGTAAATAATATGGAAATAATCTATAAATTTCACAGATGGCGAAAATTTATCGTCTTCAACGTTCCTATTTTTTGTCACAAAAGTCGTCTGCTGATGAGGTGTCTCAAAGTGTCTGTTTGTTGGTAATCGTTAAATAATATAAATCAAATGTTTACTTTACCCTCATACAAGATATATGCAGCAGACGACTTCAATATCAGGTTTAAAATATAACCTCTATAATGAAAGTTTGATTATTGAACTGAGTTGAAAACATTATGGCAAAATGAGACATTGTTCGTTAATAGCAAATGTCTTCTTTCGTCATAATGTTTTCAAAAGTTGTCTGCTGCAGAGGCGTCAGAATCACCTATTTGTGGGAAAAGGGTAAAAAGAACAATGTACAATTACATGTATACATTTAAAATAATGCTTGAAAAATATTTTGTAATGCTGCAATGGAATAGTTCAGAAATAAATTAATTATTTCTTTTTATCCTTATATGTTTTACCCTTTTATGCATCTATAACAACTTTTTACTAACCCTTTCCCACATACTGACACTATATGACGACTTTTGAAAACAATCTAACAAAAGAAGGAATTGCTCAAAACTAGCAATTTCTCCTTTTGCATCAAAGTTTCCACTTTTTTCAGTAATTAACCCCTCATTAATGGGGATTTTTCATGTTTTTGCCTAGATGTTTTCAAAGTCATCTGCTGCAGATTTGTTGTATGTGGGAAAGGGTTAAAAGACAAAAAGAAGTTTTGTTGCATTTTGCTTATTGTGACATAATTGTAGGTTTCATAAGAAATAATTGTAAATGTATCACGGCAACATTGAAACACATTGTGAGAAAGGGAAAAAATGCTCCATAGGAGTAACTTCTCCTTCCTTAACCCTTTCCCACATACAACAAATCTGCAGCAGACCACAAACTGTCTATTAAAAAATATGTAAAATCTCTATAATTGTAGGTTTAATTACTGAAAAAAGTTGAAAACATTGTGGCAAAAGGAAAATTTGCTTGTTTTGAGCAATTTTTCCGTTTGTCACAATGTTTTCAAAAGTCGACTGCAGAGGATTCAGAAAGCGTTAATGTTTTCAGATTGATACATAAAATATGATGTCTCAATATTTTTCTACAAATATCTTCCAGGGTAGACGACATATTGTATGAGCCGGTACTAAAAGTTGGCTTTGCAAACAGTGTAGACTCAGATTAACTTGTGTCCCAGCATACTGTGGTCAAGATCTACACCATTCACACATTATTTACTTGAGGTTGTTAGAAACTTCAGTCAACTTGTGTAGATTCCAATAAGACTGAGCAGATGGTCAGGCTGATTTGAACCTACACTGTTCAGAAATGGCATATTGTAAAACTATCTTCTCTCATGCCATGGCCCAATAATCATGTTAATGAGTATATAAGGAGATAAGATTGATTTCTCAAAAATCGCTATCAATTTTAAGCTTCTTATTGTTTTTCTTTAACATTATGCTGTTATATAGATTATCATTTTTGACATCAAATTGAAACAATGACAAAAAGTGGAATCATCCTTTTGGTACAGAGTTGAAAACAAAGCATAGTGTAAAAATGAGAAAAATATATTTGAACAATATTTCCTTTTCCCATACATTGTTTAACATTTGTGTCTGTAGTTGAGATGTCTAAAATTGTCTGTATCATGAAAATTTGAGAGGCATTTAAAAATATAATCTTTGTTCCAAATTGAAAGTTTTTTTATGAACTGAACAAATGCATATCTTTCATTTAACTAAGTTAGCAGTTAACTTAAAAACTGTATATTCTTTTTACTAACCGATTCCCATGCATACAACCTTAAAAAACCCTATGGCAAAAGGAGCAATTCAACTATATTCAACAATTCAATTTCATTTCTGCAGATTTTCAATGTTTCTCGCAGCAATTTCTCCTTTTGTCACAATTTATCAGTATTCATCTGCTGCAGGTTGTTGGAATATTTCTGCAAGTGGGTAGGAATTGGTTAAGCCATGTTCGTAACTTTTTTGTTTTTCTGCATAGTGTTTTACATGGCACTGAGAATTATATCAATTATGTCTTAAAAACAAATTTCCTGGAATAATTTCCAGAATGAGTAAGTGTTATATGCAATGCATCATCAGTAAAGGCTGCTATGTTATGTATGTGAAACAGCCATGGCTGGTTTCAGTTGGATAATATCTACACCGGTTTCCAGTCCAGCTCTATTTTCTCTAGGATCAGGGGAACCACTCTCCACGTTGACCGGTACAGCTTTAGGAGGCGAGGGCTCGAACAAATCATGTGATGATTTAAGCATAAGTGATTGGTCAGATTCTGTCTTAATGTCATATGGTTGATTAGTTCTGTATGAATAGCTGCTTTCCTCTGGTCGAAGCATTGTGAAACACGATATATTGGAAAGTTCAGTCTTCATACCCGGCTCTGACTTAATATGTGAAGCATTTGTATCGATTTTAAAGTTCATTAAACTAGATAAGTTTGGGTTATTTTTAGCAACAGAGTTCAATTGTTCTTTGTCTTGCATGCTCGTCATGGGTTTCGTGTATAAGCTCTCCATTTGTCGATAGCCGGTGCTAATTGGAGTCTGAAGTTGTGATGCCAGGGCGCTGACTGGTAGTAGGGCCGGTGGTGGATTGTTGAGGGCGGCAAGAACGGCTGATCCATTGCTCTGATACATGCTGTTGTAGGATAGCATTGGCTTCATATCAGGCACTGAAATAAAATGTGATATATGAGATAACTATGCTTGATTGATTGATAAATTGGGATTTAACCCTTTCCCTCATTCAACAATTCCGCAGCAGACGACTTTGAACATATTTTGTCAAAAGATAGAAAATCTCTATAATTGAATGGATAACCTATGACTAAAGGTGGAAAACATTGTGGCAAAAATGAGCAATTCTTTTGTCACTATGTTTTCAAAAAGCTGTCTGCTACGGGTGTCAAAAAGCGTTTATATGCGAGAAAAGGTAAATGCTGTTGTAAAATCACAATGGCCTGGTTAACCCTTTCCCACATACAACAAATCTGTAGCAGACGACTTTGAAAATGTCTTTTTAAAAATGTGAAAAATTTCCATTAATGACAGTTTTATTATAGAAATGAAACATTGTAGCAAATGGTGAAATTGCTCATCATAAGAAATTTCACCTCTGCCAAGGTTTTCAAGAGTCATCTGAAAGCGCCTGTATTTGGGAAAGTGTTAACTTCCCATGTGTTACCTTGCTTTCTCACACCAGTACAATTCAGTCTTCCAAGCAACTGGCTGATTGATTCGGATTGTCTATTCTTGGAAGACGAATTACATTTATTGTAATAACTTGCCAAGAGTCGGGTAGTATTTTGGCCGCACTGGGGTTCAAATTGGCATCCCCTGGATTGTAACTGAGCTGCCGGGGCTTTGCTGCTTAACACTTTCCTGCAGCAAACGAATTTGAAAACATCGTGACAAAAGTAGAAATTGTTCATGATGAGCAATTTCTCCATTTGCCAATGTTGTCATCTCTTTTTCATAAATTAACTTGTTTATGGAGCATTTTGACGTTACTTTTGACAACTTTTCAGTTACACTACAGCATTTCCTGGGTATTTTCCAGTACCACTGGTCAATTTATCCTGACACCAGCCAGTTAGTTGTAATGCTAACCCAGCAACACTGCAGCCATTACTTCCATTTTTTAAAGTCTTTGGTATGACCCAGTCAGGGATAATAAGCTTAATGCTTTCTGTTCAGTCAACTTCAAATTCTTCGTTAATTAAAAGTTTTATTATTGAATAGGGTTTACAACGTTGCGACAAAAGGAAAAATTGCTCATTATGGCCTGGTCAGATCAGTTTCAATGTGTTCAAGAAGTTATCAGCTGCATATTCTACAAAATGCCTCTGGAAGATGGAAAGGGTTTGTATTGTTGTGTGCACCGGGCCTTTCATGTAGTTAAGCCACCGTGGGTCACCCATCCAGGCTCTAACCTCGATGTATGTTGCTTAACTTTGTGAAATAGCCAACCAATCTACCAATGTTGCTAATTTGTTTGTCAACAGCATGAATAATATTTTTTTTGCAAAATTCTCGTCTCGTGATGTATTACTTACTTGTATTAATTGATGAGACCTCAGTTCTCTGGCTAAGATCTAATAGTGAAGACCCGGTACCCGGCATATCACCATGTAAACTCATATGACTACGCTGGGAACCATGCATCTCCTTAGATGAACCTTTCTTGCTGCTTGGTGTTCTGGGTTTTCTCTTTCTTGTCTGAATTCCGTCCTTCTTCATGGACATTGGTCTGTTCACCTGATTCATGGAAAATAATTGGGTTACCAGATGGATTGATTGATTGGGTTTAAAAAAAATTCAGTCATATCATGACAACCAGTTCACCTTCCCATGTGTTTCCTGGCTTTCTCGCACCAGTACTCAAAATATTACTGTCAAAAAGTAACTAGCTGCTTTTCCACATAAACTCTTAGCCCATTCATAGAAAACAAATGGCAGTGTTTCATTGCCAATTCTTGGAAAGAATGTTGGCCGTCCTGGGGTTGAACTAATAACTCATCGATTGTTAGCCTGCGTGGCCCCTGACTGAGTGACTGGCGCTCAGCAGTTTATCTGCTTTGATTAAATCGAGACCTCAAGATATTTGAGAATGAATTTCCAATACAGACTTGAAAACAAAGCAAGAATAAAAAGAAAACACTTGCTTTGAGCGCTTTCTTTTCAAAAATGATTTCAAAAATAAGAAGAATATGAGATGACCAAAATCATCTGTAGCAGGTAAAGGGTTAAGTTGTTGAATATTACTGCAATTAACCTTTTCCCTCATACAGATGCTTTCTGACACCTCTGCAGCAGGCGACTTTTGAAAAAATTGTGGCAAAAGAAAAATTGCTCATAATGAATAACTAAACTCACATTCATGGAGATTTTCACATTACCAATGTGGTGTGCCACAGTTCAATGCATGTGAGAAAGGGTTTAAGCAGATGACTGCCGCTTCTTTTAGGCTAATTCTTTAACAGTTAAAACAGTTTATACCTGATGTAGTTTGAAGTACAACCCACAGGCATAACAGACTGGTTCATTTAATAATTGTATGTGGGAAAAGGTAGTTAGTTAAAAGATTATACCTGATGTAGTTTGAAGTACAACCCACAAGCATTACAGACTGGTTCTCCATCACCATTTCTTCTCCATAGAGTTGTTGTTGTTGTGTTACAATTGGCACATTGTAGACCCATTCGTGATTTGTTGCTATTCTGTAAGTGTACAAAATTTAAAATTTAAATTTTTATAAAATATATGATAAATGGGGAAAATAGTACTTTTATTGGAAATAACAGGATAAGACAATTATTGAATATTGCTCCCTTCTTTACCCTTTCCCACTTATAGACGCTTTCAGACGCCTCTCCAGCAGATGACTTTTGAAAACATTGTGGCAAAGATGAAATTGCTCATAATGAGCAATTTCTCCCTTTGCCACAATGTTTTCAACTATATTTGCCACAATATTTTCAACTATATTTAATAATTAAACTGTCATTAATGGAGATTTTCCCCATTTTTGATAAGATGTTTTCAAAGTCATCTGCTACAGATTTGTTGTATGTGGGAAAGGGTTAATTGACAAACTTCTCATTTATGTACAGCCGATAACATGAACCATTTCACACATCTGCAGCAAACAACTTTGAAGACATCAAGGTAAAAATTAACCCTTTCCCTCATATAGACGCTTTCTGACGCCTCTGCAGCAGACGGCTTTTTGAAAACATAGTGACAAAAGAAGAAATTGCACAGAACGTGCAATTTCTCCTTTTGCCACAATGTTTTCCACTTTTCGTCATAGGTTATCCATTCAATTATGGAGATTTTCTATGTTTTGACAAAATACGTTCAAAGTCGTCTGCTGCAGAATTATTGTATGAGGGAAAGGGTTACGGCACTCTCTATAATTGAAAGTATAATTATTGAATATTGTTAAAATGATTGCTCCTTTTGCTATAATGATTTCAAAAGCATCAGAATGTATCTGCATGTTGGAAAATGAAAAATAATTTGTAAAAAAGAAAACGTTCTTAACAGGAGATTTTTCTCCTAATTTAGAAATGTCATTATAATACTTGACTCAATTATGAATTATGGATTAAATAATTGATGTTTTTCTTCTTCCACTTTAAACAAATCAGTTATATAACACTATTTAGCATAGATTTTACTATACATTGATTATATGAATTTAATTCTTTCCTAAATGGGAGCAATTTCTTCTTTGGCCTAAATGTTATCAAATCTATTTAATAATGAACATCCTTTTTGTGGCGATTGGTTGACAATCGCCACAGTGCTACCAAAACAACAACAACGAAAAAAAAATTATATAGTCGTATTTGAACAATCGGTTGGATATTTCTGCAAAGGCAATTTACTCACTTCCGTTAAACCGCCATATATATATATAGTTCCATCAGTGATGCAGGCACACGATTAATAATGATAATGTTAGTGCTACTTTGATACCGGATTGGTACTAATATTTGAGATTTATCGAGAAAATATCTAAATAGAGTTAAACTATTTACATATTATCTTTCTTCATGTTTGGGCAGATAATAAATATCATCGGGCGTCTTGGGTACGCTATGCAGAGTATCATGATACTCCTGTGTCTCGTTTTATTTTTACTGTAGTCAACCGTAACCTTTTGACCTTTAACCTGATTCGGCAGGAGTTGGTTGTACTCTGATTATCTTCGTCATGATTTGGCAGATAATAAATATCATTGCGCGTTCTGCCTTGCAAATAACGACAACTCTGGTGATACTCAAATCTGGAAATTCCAAAAGGTTCTATAAATAGCTCGCGAGACCAAAAACCAGAAAAGCTTGTAAATCTTAATATTATAAACGCTTTATTTTGTACTTGTTTAAATATATGAAAGCGTCTAGATAATAAGACTGGTTTACAAAGGTTTAAAGGACACACGATGGCAGTGTGTACACACGTTATGTATACACGTCTGCACGTTCTAGAGTCAATTAGCAATCAATGCTGACAGTGTAGCCTAATTGAGTTTGAAGATCTAGCATTATAATATATGCCTATATTTTCATAAATTAAACAGTTTGGCAAATAGTGAAATTGTGCTTTTGGAGCATGTTTTGTGTTTGTTTTTGCACTCACATTATTCGAAGCAGTTTAACAACCTCAGAGACATATAAATACACTGTGACAACCCTCAATCATGCAATGTGAAGGGACTAAATTGAACAGACCTGTTTAATATCGGACATAATTGAAACAAACACCAAACTAATGGATACTGTTTTCTCTCCTTTCTTTAGTCATTTCTAAAGTGTAAAATATATTTTATCTTAATATGGCCTAACGACCTGGTGATAAACATGTGATTACCCAAACAATTTAGATTACAAATAGTCATTCTAATGAGCTAAAACGGTAGTCTATCGAATACCAACTAGATTTTTCATAACTTTGGAATGGCCTAATTTTGAACACATCATGACCAATTTCAGAACGTAACTAAATAATCACCAAGACAACATTCTGGCAAACTAACATTATTCTACTGTCAAAAGATGCAGGGTTGATACATTCTCAAATATACCCGCACCAGAGTCATCGCAAGCCCTACACCGATATACTGCTTGTTACTTTGCAGGATTTTCCATACGATCGCCACTACAGTGCCATTGGCGCTTTGATTTAAGATGTTTCCATAGTGTTTATAAAGTTGACCGATGCTCATACTGGGCACTTTCTGTTTATTGCTACAATGTTTTCAACACTATTCAATAAAGCATTTATTTCTGAAGATTTTTACATAGTTTTGCCCATATGTTTATTAAGTCGAATGCTGAATATTTTATGTATCATACTTACTTTGTCATATTTTGTGTCAAATTTTCTCATCTTTTCTTCTGGTTGTTCTTCCTATTGGGTGAAAAAATAATGAAAATAATATATAATTATATAATTTATGTAACTGGTTCATAGATAACTGGTTTATAGGGAGATAATAATACTTAGTGATATTACTACCATTACTAGACGACTCTGGAAACACATGACGCTAGATGAGAAGCTGAACAAGGCTTGTGGTAACAACATATATTTTGAAATTTCACATCGAATTCGTTTTCAAAAGTTTCCCTGAAAACAGCAGTTAATTACCTTCAGTTTGAAGAGTTATACCTCAATATGTTTAGAATTCGGTTCTTTTCGCCCTGTGCTACATATTTTATTGTACGTTTTCAAATATATATGTATATTTCATACATCTGATAAAATTTAAATTTTAGATATGTAGTCCCAAGAGTGTAACTTCCATATCCATTTGTATGTTCCCGGTAAGAAAATGCAATAAGATATTTAGTAGCCTGTTTGGGGCTCATTTAACCCTTTCCCTAACACAGACGTTTTCTAATGCCTCTGCAGCAAGCGACTTTTCAACACATTAAGGCAAGGGATTTTCTTGTTTTATTGAAGTTTTAAGCGCTTTTCAACATTATTTCAGCTATATCAAGGCGAAATGATCCCTGGTAAACAAACAAGTTCTAGGCTAGGGAATGTGCCTTGCCCAAGAGCACTTACCAATTAAGGCAAATGAGGAACTATTTATAATAAGCAATTTCTCTTTTCGCAACTATGTTTTCATTCTTTTTCAATACATCTTCTATCATCTTTCCCTTGGGCAAAGCACATTTTCTAGCCTAGAACTGGTTTGTTTACCCAGGGATCATGAATAAGTGAACTGTCGTCGTGATATAACTGAGATATTGTTGAAAGCGGCGTAAAACCCCAATAAATAAATCTATCATCTTTAGGGAGTTTCCATGTGTTGAATAGATGCTTTGAAAGTCGTCTGCTGAATATGTGTTGTATATTGGAAAGGGTAAAAAGAAGTAAAGGCAAGTGGATAACACTTTCAGGTCATCTTGGGTGTTTATTTTTTACCGAATTATTTTTATTTTATTGTTTACGTTAATTAACCCATTCCTTCAAGTGACTGTTCAAATGTCGTCTGCTTTACAATTATCAGACGAACAATTTCAACAATCTAGAAAACTGAAAGATTTATATTGATAAAAATGTATTTAGATAAAGAGTTGAAAAAAATTCTTGTTTTTGAGCTTTTACTGCAATGGTCATGTTCAATGGCAGGGGTCAAATGTCGTCTGTGTGAAGTAATGGGTTATCAATTGTAGCGTAACGTAAAGTAACGTAACGGAACGTACCTCGGTATCTGGTGATGATTTACCCTGGTATCTGTTCAATCCGTTCATTTTATGATGGAGCCCGCACGCGTTACATAGGTAGTGACCCGTCCCGTCACGGCGCCACATGGGCGTGGATATCGCCCCACAGTTGACACATTCCCGACCCTCGGCGTAAAAATCCTCATCTGAAAGTAGAAGTGAGTTCAAATTGAATTCATTTATTTATGTATTGTGTTGTAGGAGTTTTACACCGTTTCAACAATATTTCAGTTATATCACGGCGACAGTCTGTTCATGATTCCTGGGTAAACAAATCAGTACTAGGCTAAGAAATGTGCCCAAGAGCAATTCACCATGACCACAGCGCCGCGATTGGAAAACGAACACAGGACGTCCAATACATGTATTTGATTTTAGTATTTCAATTACTTCCCTTTGATTCGTAAATGAAGTGCAGACATCAACAGATATTAACGATACACTGAATGAGTCTGATCAGTGAACCTTTCCCACATACAGACGCATTTGAGGCAAAGGATTGTTGAAAACATAGAAAATATTATGGAAACACTACAAATATGATTGTAAAGCAGACGACTTTTGAAAAGTCATGTGAAGTAATGGGTTAAACTGTTTTAGATCCGTATTTGTACACAGATCCATATTTGGAAATCATTATGTAAATGGCAATTGTTGATCTTATTCTATCAGTGAAGACAAAGACGAGCCTGTGCATACGCACGGTCTCACCCGAACCTTCATTGTCCACCGTTATGTTATGTACTAGAAGTAAGTAGAATCTCAACTCGCTATATGCGATTCATATGTGTATGCAGTTAACATAAGTAAAACTGTAACCACATCTATTATATTTATCTTTATATGATACGCTTAGGGAGTCATTAAAGTCTTAATTCGCTAGACTCTCTACTCATATGTGTATGTATTAAACAGTGAAACTGTAACGGCTTAAGTGTGTCACCTTCTTAAGTGCCTGAACGAACTTCTACTATAATATGTCTTGTTATTTTTGTTAGGGGTCTTATAGGAAAAAAAGGTTATCATTTTGTACTATGGATATCAATGAATATAATATGTATTCCTGACAGATGCCGGTAGATGCCGGTTGGTGCCATTTAATGACCCACGATACTAATAAATCCCTTTAACTGAGCCCCAATAGTTCGTTTAATTTTGAATGGTATATGCACACAGATCATATCGACACCATTTCGAGGGCTTGGCGTTGTAACTAAAATCGGTAATTTTTTTACAAAGATTAATCACATTTGTAATTTAGGTCTTGAAAAGCGTTAAATCATTTTCCTGGTAAATAATGGAAATTTAGGTGCCATTGCTCGTTCTGAGCAATGGCACCTAAATTTTCATTGTTTACAAAGAGGTCAAAATGGCCCCTAAACCAGGGTTTTCAAAATAGGTTTTTAGTAACAACTGTTTCACGCCAAGCCCTCGATTTAAGCCCTAACCAAAACTATAAAGTCCCTTCATTCAACCCCACCATCTAAGCCCCTTCATTGAACCCCACCAGTGTGTACATGAAGAACGGTTGAAACCGAGATAAATTGTGACAACGCAAATAGTTCTACTGATAACAAACAGTCAATGAAAAAGCCCCTAACTACGTTATATGGCAACATCGTGTCGATACGGCATATGGCGAGCTACCGTATTCTTACACTGTACACAGGCCTTCGATCGCCTTTAACCCTTTTCTTTACTGAATTATAGATTCACTCAATCTTTGGGAAGTTTCCTGCATATCAATTGATAAGTTTTCATTGTGTATTTATAAATGAGAAGGGATCAAAGACTAAACGAACGTGCAGAATTATCTTGATCTACATTGTTCCCAGATGTAGTTTGGAGTTTCGCGTTTCATGAACAGCAAAATCTCGTTTTAACGTCACGCACAGCGGGATAAGTGCTAATTTGTCAAACGTCTACCTGGATGGGAAATACCCTGATCCTGCTGAATTTCTGCAATTGGTGTCATAAAACAGTTATGTGTAATCCTTTCACCACACAAAAACTCTCTCTGACGCCTCTGTCGCGTACTACTTTTGAAAACGCTGTGGCAAAATGTGTTCAACTCCATTTAATTATTATACTTTCATTTATATATTGTTTACTATATATTTGCCCACGTATCTTTAAATTCATTCCCTGCAGACTTGTTATGAGTTGGAAAGTTATTGCTGATATATTGGGATCTATATCGCTAAACGAGTAGACTAGGGCTAATACGGTTCGAGTTGGTCTGTATCATTCGCAAATGCAGGTTTAAGTTTATAATTGCGGGGTGCGTCAATTTCATTCTTTTTCAGATTCTAGTACGATAAAAAAAACTACTATAGTGTGTCCATTATGATTTTTACAAGATTTAAGGTTTTATTAACAGAAGACAGAAAGAGTGTCCATCTTGTACATACACTATTACAAATACACATACACGTTTAACTATAAACAAATACACATACATGTATACATATAAATAAACACACATACATGTATACATATAAATAAACATTAATACATTTAAACAAATACACATGTACATATAAACATATACAATATTATCATATATATGGGCTTCCTGGTGTGTGTTTCCCCATATATTTAAAGAAAGGAAAATAAAACAATAAGGAAGAGTAGTCGATAGAAAAGCGAATTCAAAAATATTTTTAAATAAAAACTTATTGATTGGTCGATCCATAAGAGACTCGACTCTCGGGATTAAGCGACAAGCGAAAGATCAGTAAAGGCTTCAAACACTGACAGGTCTTCCCTGCTCTAAGTCAATAACCCTTTTTCATAACAAACCTGTCGACAAATAAATCCAAAAAAGACAAACGAATATAAAATCATTTTAGTTATTTTATTACGGTTTCACATTTAGTGGCAAAATGCGTCTTCATGTTAAAAATGTTCCAAATCATCCTAAATGCTTCTGCAGAAAGAATGCTATCCGCAGAAAGAATTCATAAGAATATAAATATAATTCATTCACTTTACACATTCTTCCAAATGGTATATATATTTTTTTAGCATAACAACAACTAAGAGTAAGAGCTGATTTATGATTTCAAATGAAAGAATAGCTTCTAAAAAAGAAAGGAGCGTATATTGCAGTGTTTAGCACTTGCATGACTAACAGTAACCTCAAGTAGACGACTAGGCAATACATTATTATTGCAAACATTTTAGGAAAGATAGAACGAGCACATTATGAAAAATTTCTCCTTTTGCCACACTTTTATTAAAAGCCTAATGCAGATGCGTGGGAAATACGTCTGGGGAAGAGACATTAAGTCACGAGGTCAAGTGGTAAGTTAAGTGTACATGTATGCCTTTCTCATATTCCCTTGCAAACGAGTTATACATCGGCAGCAGATGACGTTTGAAAACATTGCTACAGCAATTAGAAAACTGTTAATGGTGAGAAAGCTACCTTTTGCCATGATGTGTTAAACTCTATACGATAATTAAACTTTATTTATTGATCTCATATATTTGCCCTAAATCGTCTGCTGAAGTTTTTTGTGGGAATCAGCCATGGTCTAGAGTAATCGACCAAGAAGTCTATTGGTTAGCGTGTGGGTTTGGAAATTGGAACTAGGGCGTGCCGGCTTCGATCCCCACCCTCGGCGGTCATGGTGAGGGAAACTTATACACATATTTCCTAACCTTGTAATGGTCAGTTTATCCAGCGGTCATGAATAAGTGAACTGACATCGTTACATTACTGAAATGATGTTGAAAACGGCGCAGAGCCTCAATAAAACAAATAGCATACTTATGTGTACAGAGAAAGAGTATATACACTGTACATGAGTATTGGTATGATTGTATCAATTTGTTAAATTGTCCGCATTTATGTTATAGCATGATTGTGGGAAACATATAGTATAATATCCTATATGAAGATTCGTCACTAATAGTTGCTCGTTTTGAAGGGAAAGAACATAATCTTCTTTTTGAAATAGATCTAATGTAAGTTCTTGCTAATATGCATTGATATAATATTCAGTTTATAAGTATATATTACATATAATACAAAATAATCCTTCTTATTTATAAGTTAGACGAAATCTCTACCCCATTTACTCTATAGCAGCAGTTAGACGAAATGGTAGTTAGACGAAATCTCCAACATCTCCAGATCCTGACGAAGTGAATTGGAAATACAGTCATATTCGTGTCGAAAGGTGAATTTTAAAACACTGAAAAAGCCTTTTCTTTCATTGTTACCCTTTCCCACATGTGACAAACCTGTCAGCAAACGACCTCGAAAACACCTGGGCAAAATGTGGTAAACCTCTTAAATTGTAATCATTTAATAGAGTTGATAACATTGCGTCAAAAAGCATTTATATGCGGGAAAGGGTCAAGAACCCGGTTTTGTTGGGGTTTTACACCGTATTCAGTCTGTATTACTTTAGTTTTATCACGGACACAGTTTACTTATTCATGATCCTTGGGTGGACAAACCAGTACTTGGCTAGGAAAATACCATATCGTCGCGGCTGGGTATCGAACCCGGGACGACCGGTTCGAAAGCCCCGGAAACTCGACCCCGGCGAATTCCTCAAGAACCATGCAAGAGAGAGTCATTGTGATAATTTTCAATCGGTCCACTTTCCAGTTGACACAGCTCCCCGCCCTGTGTGATCGTGTCGAGTTCGTGTCTGCGAATTTCGTACACCAAACGTTTTATATGCGTAGACATGACACTCGGGCATTCGTTGTAATATGATATACGTTTTCTACATGTTTAACAAACAGAAACTAAAACACGTGTATACGTATATGTTTTTGATAAATAATGAATATATTCAAACATACTTCGTTTAATAAAGCTTGTAAAATCAACTAACTGTTTTATATAAACTGGTAACATAAGTTTGTTCGCGTTGACTGTATGTACTTGTTAATCACCGTGCACGTATATATATAGACTAGGAAAACACTTCCTATTGACTTGTAACATTCATAGTTTATACCAATTATAAAAGTAAGTAACGTTATTTGTTATGGCTAGGAAAACACTTTCTATAGACTTGAAACATTCATAGTTTATACCAATTATAAAAGTAAGTAACGTAATTTGTTGAGGCTAGGGAAACACTTTCTATAGGCTTGAAACATTCAAAGTTTATACCAATTATAAAAGTAACGTAATTTGTTATGGCTAGAAAAACACTTTCTATAGACTTGAAACATTCATAGTGACGTGTATACCAATTATAAAAGTAAGTAACGTAATGTTTTATGGCTAGGAAAATACTTTCTATAGACTTGAAACATTCATAGTTTATACCAATTATAAAAAGTAACGTAATTTGTTATGGCTAGAAAAACACTTTCTATAGACTTGAAACATTCATAGTGACGTGTATACCAATAATAAAAGTAAGTAACGTAATTTGTTATGGCTAGGAAAATACTTTCTATAGACTTGAAACATTCATAGTTTATACCAATTATAAAAGTAGGTAACGTAATTTGTTATGGCTAGGAAAACATTTTCTATAGACTTGAAACATTCATAGTTTATACCAATTATAAAAGTAAGTAACGTAATTTGTTATGGCCAGGAAAACACTTTCTATAGACTTGAAACATTCATAGATTATACCAATTATAAAAGTAGGTAACGTAATATGTTATGGCTAGGAATACGCCAAACTTTTACTTAGTGTTGGCACCCTAACTTTTTTGTGTGCTTAGTTGAAACACATTTCTAATTGAAAATGAACTGCAGTGGACGTGACCACGTGACCAAACTGTTTCCTTGACCAATGCCTTTCGATTTTCGCAGAATTCTAAATTGGATTCAGGGGTTTAACTAAGAGGATCCGATTGGAAACATATTAGTATCCCCTCCCCACTTACACCATATATGCAGCAGTCGACTTTGAAAAATACGTTAAGTCCTTGGAAATGAAAGTATAGGTATTGAATATAGTTTTAAAAATTGTGGCTAAACAAGAAAATGACCATTATGATAAATTTTCCTCTTTTGCAATAATCAATTGGACTAGCGAAAAGGATGGATTAACCCGTCTTTTCCCACCAATATCTCCTTAATGACTTAACTAAACCCTATGTATTCAGCTCTTTTTCCCACAATTTCTCTCGTATTATTAAAGCAAACTTTAGTGTTTTAAGTGTGAAAGGGTTTAATTCCTTACAGCTGGCCGGTGATATAATCCCAGACTAATGACCCGAGAGTAATGAGGTTGTTAAATAAACAGGCAGGTCGAAGCCATGTGGTCTTCACCTTTATGGTCCCGGAAATGTCCAGTCGTATATTCTTAAACGTGTGTAGTCGAGCTTGAAAGCAATGTAGGAAAATCAAACTCTACTAAATTAGAGTATGCTCAATCTGGAAGATTTTACTAAATGTTTTTATTTTTCACTATTAAATTACTTGTCTCGTGAAATAAATGTCGAACTTCGCAAACATATTTATGTTCGCATATCCTTGGTTAGATTTGAACTGAATAAATATTCCGTATGTCTGTCCGTCTGTCTATCTGTCTATAACGATAAAATGTCAACACGACATGGTTAAAAACGCAACTCTTATCATGATTAACGAAAATATTGGCGAAGGTGGCCGAAGAAAATGGTATCCGGACATAATGTCCACGGACAAAATGCCACAATATGAAAAGAGGACAAAATGCCACAGTTTATTTCGAAAACATTTTATTGTGAATTATAATGTTAAAGCAGAACACAACAAGTGGCAACAGCATTTGAGTGAAACGGTTCATGATCTATCACTTTTATCAGCTATCCACAAATCTCATTTAACAACAATTGTGGTGAGTTGCTTTAGCATTATGTTTTCGAAATAAACTGTGGCATTTTGTCCTCTTTTCATATTGTGGCATTTTGTCCTGTGGCATTTTGTCCCGGATTCGAAGAAAATAGATAAAGCCGACCGTATTGTTTTTTATACACATTCCTTAATACAGGCGGTATTTGACGCCTAAAGCAGCAAACGATTGTTAAACACAATAAATAAATAGATAGTGTAAACTCAGTTGTGTTTGAAATGATACTTAGTACTTCAATGATGTTATATATTTCATACCCAACTACTACAATTACTAGTAACACAAATATCATTTAGTCTAAGCTGTGTATATTCCTTAGAAAACCGTTCAGCAAGGGGAAAAAACAAGTCATATTTATGTAACATGTTTTGGCAGATAACATTTCTATAAAAAAAACATAAATGCGTGACTCTCCGCTGCTCCGTAGAAAAACATAACAGGTGAGCCTGTGAAAATGTACTTGAACTGAAATTTCAAATAATCGACCTAGTCTGTCTAACGTATATTCACGATTTCCCGAAATACATGTTCTATCTTTATTAAACACCACTCGACGCTGGCGTGTGCTTTTCAAAAGTATTTCAATTTTTATTCGATACAACTTCACCCTTTCCATGATACAGACGAATTGCTATGATTTTCAGGAGAGGAATTTTGAAAACACAAGAAATAGAAATTGCAGTAAACGAGTTTTGTTCTCCCTTTTCCTGTAAAGTTCTCAACTGTGGCAAAATAATCGTTGCTCGAAGCTACATATTTGTCCGTATGCAGACTACTTTTGACCCTTTCCCACATACAACAAATTTGCAGCAGACGACATGAAAACATCTGTGCAAAATTTTAAGAAATCTCAATAAATGGGAGTTTAATTATTAAGTAGAGTTGAAAACAAATCGAAAGATTACTCATTATGGGCAAGTTCACCTTTTGTCACAATGTTTTCAAGTCGTTTGCTTCACAGGCATCAGCAAGCGTCTGTAATTGGGAAAGGTTAAACTATCACATCATGTTAACAGTTAATGTTTGATCCCTGGTCACAAAATCTCGAGCAATGGACATCACTAAATTCGTGTAACCGAGATGTTATTGTTTAGTACAACCCATTATTGAAGCGGATTCTGGTTTGATATTTAACAAGTCGTCTACTTTGAAAATATTTTAAGATAAAACTCTTCTAACATTCATTTGAAGAATCAAACCGAAAGTATATTCCCGATACAGCGTTGAAACTATTGTAAGAAGAAGGTGAAAATTGCCCATAATGAGGATTTCTCCTTTTCTAGTGTCTCAAAATTCGTCTGTTCAAGGAGTGAGTAGCTTAAAACAAATATAATAATTTACCGAATAGATCTTCGAAATCCTTTAAGTTAATATCCAAAACAGTTTCCGCATCCATGGTTCCCATCCAATTAACGGAACATATACGTGACCGCAACGCATTTCTATGAGCCGCTAAATAAACAACGTTTTCACATTTTGAACTTCCTAGGGGAGGGGTAAAGTTTCAAAATACATCAACTCCTGTAGCATACATAAACACGAGAACTGGTCTAATTCCAGCGTTTTACCCTTCTCCATATTTACATGTTTTCTGCAAATAACATCGCATTACTAAAGTGCCTGATTTTTTGTCTAGTATTTTTTGATGACTGATTAAGAAATGAAATGTTGTGAGTGAAACATAAATTTACTCCTCCGTGCAGGCAATACTAACTTTTACAACATATAAAGATAGATTAGTGTTGTTGCCATGCTGACTTTGTTATCAAAGAAAGCGTTGATTACCCTTTCATTGTAGCAGACGACATTTGATTCTATTGGCCGACGTCTGTTTAAAAAATATTAAAGGAAAAATGAGAAACAGCTCGTTTAGGGGGTATTTCCTCCTTTCCCAATGATGATTTCAACTTTTATATGTTGTGAATTCCCTAGATGAAGTTTTTATTTCCACAGCAGACGATTCATGAAAATATATATAAAGTAAAAAAAGATCAACGAACTGAAATTCCCCAACTCCAGGGCGTTATAAATAGACTATGTCATCGGTGTGTTAAAACAGCTGTATTTGATACAGAGTCTGAGCGAAATATACTCTCAACTACGGTGCACACTTCGTGCCTCAATTTGGTATCATCTAACTGGATCCGGTACGTTACGTTACAGGAATGTAGGAAATGGAATTACATTCCTGTAGTTACAGGATTTTAAATCAAAAAGTGAAATAACTGATATGGCCGGGTTTTGGTTAAAATTGACTTGTCCCACTTGAGAAATTTTAAGAAATGTTCTATGTGAAATAAATCAATAAATACAACTAAAATATAATGCATTAGTTTATGCAAGTTATAGAATATATGTTCGAGTTTTGGTATTAATTGATTTATAACAATTCAATTATTCCCAACATCTGTCCCACGGTCTCCCACCCGAGAAATGTTAAAACATGTAATGCAAATTCTGGAGCATGTATAATGTTCCTGGCCTAAGGTGTATAAGCAGTGAACTCTCAATAACTCGAAGTCATCATACACATTACTTCGAGTTATCGACGTGTTTAATTAGGGTCAGAAAGGCCATAAACCAAAAAGGATCGGTCCAAAGAGACCCACTTTGTTCAACCTATATTAATTTGTAAATTAATGTTTTAACTAGTTACAGTAATATGTAACCCTTTCCCACATATAGACGTATTCGGACGCATCTGCAGCAGACGACTTTTGAAAACATTGTGACAAAAGGATAAATTGCTCAAACGGACAATTTCTCCTTTTTCAATTTTTTTCATTTAAAGAGATATTCAATATTTTTAGTAGACATTTTCAAAGTCGTCTGCTGCAGATTTGTTGTATTAACTTAGTTCATGCTTATTTAATCGTTATCTCTTATCTTCAGTGTCACTTAAACATTTTGATTCCATTTATACATGTATTATCATTATAACTATGTAAACCATTTGAAATAATTGTGACAGCAAACGTTGTTGTTGTTGTTATATATGATGATATGATTATTGTTATTTAACTTATCAACATCGATAAACAAGATACAAACAAATGACATTTTAATATACACATATAATATGTGTACGTTTTTGTTTGATTAGATGTGGGTCTTTTTAGTATTTGGTCTTTTTGACCCGTTATCGACCTTTTCGGGTGATCGCTGTATTTATTTTAAATTCGTTTTTGTCAGTTTCGTAATTCATCTATAATCTGGAGTTCAGCACCTTTAATTGAGATCGAGGGCTTAGCGTGAAACGGTTGTAACTTAAAACCTCTTTTGAAAACCCTGAATTTTGACCTCTTTGTAAACACTTTGTTATCATCTAACTGGATCCGGTACGTTACGTTACAGGAATGTAGGAAATGGAATTACATTCCTGTAGTTACAGGATTTTAAATCAAAAAGTGAAATAACTGATATGGCCGGGTTTTGGTTAAAATTGACTTGTCCCACTTGAGAAATTTTAAGAAATGTTCTATGTGAAATAAATCAATAAATACAACTAAAATATAATGCATTAGTTTATGCAAGTTATAGAATATATGTTCGAGTTTTGGTATTAATTGATTTATAACAATTCAATTATTCCCAACATCTGTCCCACGGTCTCCCACCCGAGAAATGTTAAAACATGTAATGCAAATTCTGGAGCATGTATAATGTTCCTGGCCTAAGGTGTATAAGCAGTGAACTCTCAATAACTCGAAGTCATCATACACATTACTTCGAGTTATCGACGTGTTTAATTAGGGTCAGAAAGGCCATAAACCAAAAAGGATCGGTCCAAAAAGACCCACTCAGAACGAGCAATGGCACCTTAATTTCCATTGTTTACCAAGAAAAATGAATTAACGCTTGTAAAGTCTATATGGTGTGGTGATTAACCTTGGTAAAAAAACCTACACATTTTAGTTACAACCATTTCACGTCAAGCCCTCGACACTAACTATAATGTGGAGTTCAGCACCTTTAAGATATAATTTTAGAACTCACCAGTCGCATATTGGTACATGAATTTATCTTGATACAAGTAAGTATTATCCATCGGGGGGTCCGTTGGGTAGTAGTAGCCGGAATACATCTTTATATCACAACCCAGTGTTCAGATTGCATGAAGTAGTCAATGTTCAACCTTAAAATGTATGTTTTAGCTTTGTTTCACAAGTTTTCACTTCGGATATTTTAATTTCCCTCCAACTCATATAAAATACACTTCTGGAAGTTTTATTTTTTAATTTTGGAATAAAACTTTTTTACATCTATACACTTTCTTAAAATCCGTCACTTCAACTTTTCTTATTTTGTATCACAAGTGTATGTTTAAGGTTTACAATCTTCAAAGAGATGCCACTATCACTTTATTTTTTAAATTTTATTAAAATATTTAAATCACCAAACAAGCACAGTAACGCGTTCAGCATTCGTTTATTTTTGATTAATGACCAGTGAAAATGTCCAAGGTATTATATATATACATGTAAGATTGGGTGTCATTAGTTTATTTCTAAACCCGTGTAACAGAAACTTGGAACATCATCTAGATACCCCTATATGCCATTATTCCGCGGACGTGCCAAGGAATTAACCACACTGTAAATCATGACATTATTATGCAAATAATCAATTCGTGGACATTTGCAAAGCGGATGACAAATTTGCAAGACCGAGTCGGGTGGCCCCAGACCCTTTCTGAACCCTTAACGCGCTTTCTATTTCTTTCTGGGTTTTTTTAAAACAAAAACTAAAGAAATAGGTTTAAATGTGATTGGATAATGTAAGATCATTGAATAAGTTACGTGATTTCATTATTGTCTATATATATAAGACAAGTTGTATGTGTTTATATTATAAATAGATTGTGTTTTATCATCAAGTGATAAGATAAGACATTGATAACTTTGGTTATCTCAATCAGTCCTTTACTCCATATTATATTTTTATTGTCATCTCTTTGGGAGAGGTAGACACCTATCGATTGAAAGAAGCCTTTATGTCTTAATAACAATATGTACATTATTGAAGATGAGTTTCACTTCTTTTACCAATGTCCTACATATGACGATTTTAGAGACATTTATTTTAACGTATCCTGGATAAACAACAAGACTCTTGACAAATGTTATGCAATATTAAATACAAATATACCGTCTGAAGTATACAATACTGCAAAATTCATTCAGAGCGCATTCAAACTAAGAAGTGATACTCTTTCAATGTCTTAATTAGTTTTCAGCTTCAAATGTCAGTGTTTTAATATTTCATCACTCCCTGTTGTATATACTTATAAATTATGTTGTAAAATGGGCCGGTGGCTTAAATTGCGAAATAAATATCTTGTATATCTTGATGGCTGACAAAATAATTGTTGACATCTGGAAAAATTAAACATTTCTTTATTTATACTTTACAACCGTAAACGGATTAGTTTGGTTAGAGAAATAAATTCATTTTCATTTCAACAAGTAAACCTTTTCTCACAATATTTTCAAATGTCGTCTGCTGAAGCGGTGTTAAATGTTATCTTTGACAGGGGAAGGGTTAATCCAAAACTTCACAGAGACTAAACAAGAAGCCATCACTTCTTAACCCTTCCCCTCCTATAAGACGCTTTCTGACGCCTCTGCAGCAGACGGCTTTTTGAAAACATAGTGACAAAAAAAGAAATTGCACAAAACGTGCAATTTCTTCTTTTGCCACAATGTTTTCCACTTTTTGTCATAGGTTACCGTTATCATTCAATTATGGAGATTTTCTATGTTTTGACAAAATACGTTCAAAGTCGTCTGCTGCAGAATTGTCGTACGAGGGATTTGACGATTAAGAGATAAATGAAAATGTGTTTGTTAAGAAACAGATATGTAAAACACCGCGTACATTTCTTATTTAACGACATTTTCGAAACTTCCAAATGACAGAATTTAGAGGAAACCGGTTGCCGCTGTAAAGGGTTAAAGACCATAACGATAGACTCCTTTAACCCTTGTCCACATACAATAAATCGGCAGCAGGAGACTTTGAAAACCTTTAAAAGTAAAAATGTGGAAAAACCTTTGGCAATAACAGTATAATTATTAAATGGAGTTGAAAAATTTGTGACAAAAGTCGTCTGCTGCAGAGATGAAAGATTTTTGACTGAGGGAATTTTGAGTGTCTCCCGTCAGAAAGCGTCTGTATGTGGAAAAGTGTTAAGGGTTCAATTAGTTATAAAGACATACTTTTACCATTGTTTTTAACGAAAAAGTGAAAACAATGTTTAATTTTGAGTTTTAGATTTTATTATACATCAAATTGTTTCTCTTCTTTGGGGATGTTTGACGAGGAAGCGGTTTTATTCCTACTAGCAGTCGAATGTGCAGCAAACTATTGTTGAAACATATTGGCAACAGGAGAATTTCATATTGTTTAATTTCTACTCTTTAAACAATATTTTTTTAACACTTTCTTTTTAATTATTCATTCTTTCAATTATAGAGAGTTTCAATAATTTTGTCCAGATGTTCTGAAAGTCGTCTGATGCAGATGTCCTGTATATTGGCGGAGAGGGGTTTAAGATGACACTTATCTGTGTACAATAAACACGTGGTCCCAGGAACACGACCACATGTCATGGAAAAAGTGGAACAAACTGTAACATTTTACCCCATTACTTTTAGACCGATTACCATCATTGACCGGTCTACTAACTTATCAATATATTTCTGAAAATCATGCGTCAAAAGGAGAAGTTGGTCATAATGAGCAATTTCTCCTTGTGTCTCAATGTTTTTAATTCTTTTCAATAATTGAACATTGATACAAAGAGAATATATTTGCATAGATCCTTGCAAAATCATCGTCTGCAATGTCGATCTACAAGTATGTGGGAAAGGGTTAACTTACTTTATTGTTTAAAAAAAGTGACACCATATTCAAATTTGATGTCATATCTTTATTTTTTATTATCATAACTATTATCATCATTATTTTATAACATTCCAAATCTACCATTTGTCGATCAATGTTATGTTTCCATATATGATATATTAATCTCCATCTGATCTGCAACATTTATATACCTGAAGTATTTGTTCTTTATGCTAATTGATTGTTATAAAGAAAGTGAAAGTAGAATGTGTTTGAAAATGATATGTAAATCGCATCTAACAATTTGTATCTGTAAAAATGTCGGTTTATTATGAATAATAAATGTCCATGTGTTTTTCATCATCAAAACATGAATTCGTACGCCAAACAATTAAATCTTGAGTTGACATGTGTGCATGCAAAGTTTGGTATCTTAAGATTTTGATATTTATTTTATGATGAGATTTCGGTTCCATTGACAGAATCAACGACACATGCCATAGTCAATGAGCCTTGAGTATGAATTAACGCTTTCCCAATTATTAACAAATCTGGAGCAGACGACATTGAATGTCGGCAAACTTTTGGGGGAAACCATCGCTACCATGGTATGACCCGACCGGTTAATTGATTGATTGTTTGTTGGTTTACGCCGCTCTCAACCATTTCACCGGGTATCGACCCGTCTCTCGCTCGCTCGTGAAACGGACACTCTAACACAACAAACCACGGATACGGTTTCAGATGAATTATGTTGATTGATTGATTGGGGTTTAACGCCGTTTTTAACATTTTTTCAGTCATATCACGGCGGCCAGTTCACCTACTCATGTGTTTCCTGGTTTTCTCACACGGATACTCCACAGTCCACACAACAATCTTTCTAAGCAACTGGCTGCTTTTCCACATAGACTTAGCCAATTGGTGGTAGACGAATGAAGCATGTAACATTGACTTTTGTCAATCGTCGGAAAGAAAGTTGGCCGAGCCGGGATTTGAACCCACAAGCCCTGGAATGACAGCCCGCGAGCTACCGGGGCTCGGCAGATGGATAATGAAAATGACAGATAAAGCAATTAAGTGTGTACTACAGGTTGTCCATGCCTTTACAATTTTCCACCAAAGAACACATATTTTCTAGAATGAAATAAGAGCTTTTGATAGCAACTAGTGATAATGCGAATATATGTCATCTGTCTGTCTTAACCAAATATGAAAACTCTTTGAAAAAACGAAAGCATAATAATTGAATAGAGTTGAACACATTGTGGAAAAAGGAAAAATTGCTCATTATAAGCAATTTCTCATTGTTGTCACATTGTTTCCAATAGTCTTCTGCTGCAGAGGCGACAACAGGCGTCTGTTACTCTGTATGGCGTTTAACAGAACCAGTATCCAAGCTATAACAAGTTTGCCTGTCTGCCACATCTTTTCACCGGCTATGTGGTGTAGTGGCAGAGCGCCCGCCTCGTGTGCGGGAGGTCGCGGGTTTGATCCCCGGCTAGGTCATACAAAATACTCTTAAAATGGTAGTAATGGCTGCCCTCATTAGCGCTCATGGTTGCGGGGATAGCATTATGACTGACTGCATGGTGTCAGGATAAACGGACGTGTAGTACTGGTAGCCGATCAAGGAAAAGCCGTGATATAACTGAACAGTTGTTGTAAGCCGCGTTAAACACCAATAAATCAAAGTCACATTCACATTTAGTTATAGACGGCATGCATGTTATTTCAAATGGTAATTGGACAGAAAGAAACAGGATATCCTGTTTCTTTCTGTCCTTTACTCATTTCGAACAAATGGTTTTCTCTTTCAACTTACACTTTTTCAAGAGCGTCGCGTCCGCAAAAAAGGTTACACACAGTCATCGTACACATATTTTAAATATCATATATATTCTCTGAATACCTTTTTTGATAATCTACCTGTGCTTCGTCTGTATAAGCAATATTTGCAGAAGATGCAACATTTCAGCATTTTGATCTCCATCTGGAGTTCAGCGCATTTAATTAAAGTTACTGTGTTTATTTAAAAATAAATGAGGAAAAAATCCCCTGAACAATTATAATTCATCTAATCGAAATATACAAATCTGACAGTGACAAATATGGAAGGGAATATCCGCCAAAACTCTATGTGTCTAGATTACATTCTTATTTATAAACATTACATGTGTCATGTGTCTTCTTTCTTAATTCTTACATACATGTCTCATCTCATGTGTCCTTCTTACGAGTGCATGGTGTATGATGCTTATTGCATCTTTCATGACATTCTTATTTATAAACATTACATGTGTCATGTGGCTTCTTTCTTAATTCTTACATGCATGTCTCATCTCATGTGTCCTTCTTACGAGTGCATGGTGTATAATGCTTATTGCATCTTTCATGACATTCTTATTTATAAACATTACATGCTCATGCGTCTTCTTTCTTAATTCTTACATGCATGTCTTATCTCATGTGTCCTTCTTACGAGTGCATGGTGTATAATGCTTATTGCATCTTTCATGACATTCTTATTTATAAACATTACATGCTCATGCGTCTTCTTTCTTAATTCTTACATACATGTCTCATCTCATGTGTCCTTCTTACGAGTGCATGGTGTATAATGCTTATTGCATCTTTCATGACATTCTTATTTATAAACATTACATGCTCATGCGTCTTCTTTCTTAATTCTTACATACATGTCTCATCTCATGTGTCCTTCTTACGAGTGCATGGTGTATGATGCTTATTGCATCTTTCATGACATTCTTATTTATAAACATTACATGCTCATGCGTCTTCTTTCTTAATTCTTACATACATGTCTCATCTCATGTGTCCTTCTTACGAGTGCATGGTGTATTATGCTTATTGCATCTTTCTTTCTTACACTTGCATTCGTCTTACCGTATTCGTGTAAATAACATTCGTCTAAGTCATATTATGACGCCAGGTGGCGCTTTAAATTAAATTCGTAAGACGCATGCAAATGTAAGAAAGAAAGATGCAATAAGCATCATACACCATGCACTCGTAAGAAGGACACATGCAATGAGACATGCATGTAAGAATTGAGAATGAGAACACATGAGCATGTAATGTTTATAAATGAGAATGTCATCTAGACAAATAGAGTTTGGGCGGATAATCCGCTCCATAGACAAACACCAATGATGTACTTGCTTATTGACTTAATTGTTCAAATCATAATTATGACCTTCCACTATGACGTCATCAATGATTTCAGGAGATATACACGGGCATTACATTTCTTGGATTCATCATTTATTTAACCCTTTCCCTCATGTAGAAACGGCATATTGCCGTATAAACAGTAGACGTTTACTGAAAACATTGTGTCAAAAAGATAAATTGCTCATCATAAGCAATTTCTCCTTTTGATTCAATGTTTTCAATTTTGTTCAATAATGTACTTTCATTATTCCTTTATTTAAACGTGATATTTTCAAGGTCGTCTGCAGCAGGTTTGTTGTATGTGGGAAAAAGTTAAATATTGCAGAGACATATAAATACATTTAATTATATTTAAATGTCTCCGAATATTGTAAAACTCCACACAAACTTCCGGAACACAGATTTTGCGACGCACATGTTCTGACGATGGAGTATTTACATGTACAGTGGAACCTGTACACATAAACACAACCATATGCACACAACAATATGGTCTTTGTATACAGGTGGTCTTTAATTACAGGGTCATTCATACAGAAAAGGCATAATGATGCAACTAAAAGCGTGGTTGCTATATACAGTGAATCGCTATTCCAAGGTGGTCTTTAAATATATAGTTTAACTTGTACTTGAAGTTTGCATAGTGCTTCAATTGTTTATTTTATATGATATTTCTAGTGTCATCTGCTTTGAACATTGTTGGGTTAATTATATAATATTTAGAACATTCAACGTATGACCATGGTACATAATTACACACAATGGCAAAAGTGTAATTGTTCATATTGTACAATATCGCCATTTCCAACAATGTTTTCAAAACATATCGTCTTCAGAGGCGTATCAAGTCGCTTGTCGTAAGAAAATGCTAGTGTAAACAGAACAGTTATCTCTTATGGTTTCAATCTTCGAATACGGGTTATTAAATAGATAATCGGCTCTTTTGTGTGATTGAAGCCATATTAAAGACGCATCATTGTGACCAAATATTACGTTATTGTGAATCTCACGACATAGAGAATTTTCTTTCGGTATATGGATTTTATGGCTTTGTGAAGATTTTAAATAAACACGCCACATGCAAACCGAACGTGGTGATTTTGCCACTGAGAAATACATAGATCAGTTTACAACACCGAGTAGTATTAAGAGATCAGATCATATTCGATACCAATTCGTTCAAATATTCTATCAGCTGTGTAAGCAATGCCGCAATACAATCTTGTATTTTGCCCCCATCTTCATCCCCCTCACCCCCTGAAATTCGGTTTTCGTGAGAAAAATATAAAGGCAGATTTAAATTATTTATTATTAATTTGTCTTTTTCACATGGTGTTAAGGAAATTTGACTGCCAAAGACGTTAAACGTGTTATTCTGGTAAGTCGAGTATAAAGGTCCGACCTCAAGGTTTTTGATTGAAAAACTAAATCCGTTTTACCGGGTGTTTCGAATTCTTCTTGAGACAATTTCAAAATTGGCTTTTCTCACCGTTTTCATTAAATATTTTTTTTCTGGTATTTTGATTTGTTAATTTCTTGTATTTGGTTCGAAACATTGTATGTATGTATGTTTATAATCAATAAATACGTTCTATGTTCATTAATTATAATACTCGGATATGTTTGACGTTGTTGCAGTAGACGACTCTTGAATACACGGACACGACACGTGACTTTCTCGTCATACCGGAAATATGTCCGTCTCAAAAGTCTCAATAGATCGTAGTGTGGCTGGCGGCTGCTCCACTATTTACGACACCCCGACCAAGAAAGCCAAGTCGTCTACAAGTGATTCAACATCGCTCAAGCAAATGTGGAAACTGGGAATATTGCCTTTTCAGTTACATTACGGCGTTTCCTGGGCAATTTACCCTTACCTCTGGTCCAGTTATCCTAACACCAGCCAGTCAGTCGTTATGATAAACTCATAATCTTGAGCTCAACTGAGGGAAGCCATTCCTACCACTATTTAAGTATGTGGTATTACCCTTCGTAGGATCGAACCCGTGACCTCCCGCAACCGAGGCGGACGCTCTACCATTGTACCAGCGAGGCGTATCCGGTCAGGTAAACGTTTAAACCGGTCAGGTAAACGTTTAAACCGGTCAGGTACACGTTTAAATATTTCTCACAAACATTAATTCTTTGTTAACATTTAGATACAATATAGAAAATATAGAAAGTCCCTGTAAGAGTATAATACTAATTGAATTGATTTAAACAAAAACACTTGTCGCAAAAGGAAAAAATGTTAATTACAATGCCTTCCAAAGTTGTCTGCTGCAGATTTGTTGTATGTGAGAAAGGCTTTAAGGGTTTAAGACGTAATGAAAGATTTTTATTAGACGTGAAAGACATGTTGTGGTTATTAGTTTATGGCCGCCATATTTACACAAGCGGTTTTACGGCAGGGCGACCCCGATTTATTACGTTTCTACCGACATATATCAACCTATATTAGGCGCTACCCATATTTATTATTATACATCCGTTACATGGTATATCACCCTTTAACTGCTTACGTAGCTAGATACATCTTGAATCATTTCGCGGGGAGAATGACTCAAAACCAGCCATTTTCTCTACACCAAAGGGTTTTCAACTCTGCGTTATACTTGTACGGAGACAAATATTTATTATATTTCTATCAACATAATTATATCAACCTATATTAGACAGAACCCGTGTTTATACATATAAAACCAGTTGCGTGATATACACGGCTTTGACGATTTTCCACATAAATACGCATTCCTCATTCACCACACTATTTTCAACTCTTAATAATTGTATCTTTATTTCTAAAGGTTTTTCATTTTTCCCCCGTGTGTTTCAGGGTTATACGCCTTCGTAGTTAGTGGTTTTTGAAATCATCGTGTGCGATAAAGGAGAAATAACTCAAAGTGAGCAATGTTCTCTATTTCCCAAAGTGTTTTCAACTCTTCTTTCCCACAAAGGGTTTTCAAATTTTCTTTCCCAAAGTATTTTCAACTCTTCTTTCCTAAAGTGTTTTCAACTCTTCTTTCCCAAAGGGTTTTCAAATCTTCTTTCCCAAAGGGTTTTCAAATCTTCTTTCCTAAAGTGTTCTCGGCTCTGTATTTAAATTAGATCTAATTTTCACGATGTTTCAATTGACAGTAAAATTCTGTTCAAGCACTCGACATTAAAGAATGTGTTTATCAGTAAATATTGGTACAACTTGAAGAAACTCACAGTGTCCAGTGATAATTTCTCTGTTCACCCGTTTTATCAAGTTTCCCCCCCCCCCCCCCATATATAACCTAAAGCAAATACATGTATGTATTCCAAATATGAAAGACCACTTATGTTTTGCAAAAAAAAACCACCAATATATTTAGTTTTTTTTATAAAATCATATCTCTTTTAAAAGTGACTTCAAGGCCCATGTGACCGGATGTTATTTATTCCCTGTTCCAATACTTTGTGGATGTATGTATACACATCTCACTGTAAAATAATTTGTACTCACACATTTTCTTACTTAACATTTTCATATGACAATTCTGCAGCAGACGACTTTGAACATATTTTGTTAAAAATTGGAAAATCTCTATAATTGAATGGATAACCTATGACTAAAAGTGGAAATCATTGTGGCAAAAGGAGAAATTGCTCGTTTTGATCAATTTCTTCTTTTGTCACTATGTTTTCTAAAAGCCGTCTGCTGCATAGGCGTCAGAAAGCTTCTATATGAGGGAAAGGGATAATTATACATGGTATGTAACACCATGACATAAACAGAACAATAGTTGATGGGTTAGGGGATCGTGATCTTTTCCAAAGATGCGCTCCTTTCAAGCAAAACATGTTACTCCTTTCCCACATACGCTTACTGACGCCTCTGCGGCATACGGCGGGCATTTGGAAGCAATATGACAATATGACAAAAAGGAGAAATTGCAAAAAAACACGCATTTCTTATTTTGCCACACTGTTTTAAATGCTATTCGATAATGATGCATGCAAATTTAGAGATTTTATAAAATGTTTGCCCATGTGTGTACAAAGTCGTCTGCTGCATATTTGTTGTATGTGGGAGAGTGGTAAGAGGAGCCCTTCTATAGAACGACTATATTTCCTTGCCACCCTTATCTAGAACGACTATATTTGTTTGCCGCCCTTATCTAGAACGACTATATTTCCTTGCCTCTACAATGTGTTGTTCTGGAGAGTTTGCACTATATGTCCTTATTCAGTACAGTACTTGGTATAGGGTTTGGATAGGGTTTGGATAGGAAATGGGCGTATAGGGAGGGTTACTATCAATATGCTATTACCTGATGGTCTGATCTCGGAATAGGGACTGGAATTATCCGGGTACCAGTTTCCTGAATTTATATCCTGTGAAAGGTAGTTGGAAAACGAGGACGAGCCGGGAGCCAAAACTTGGGAACGTTGGTACTGCGCCGATAGCGAGCCTTCTGTTATGACGTCACGCGAAGTTGGACTGGCACTATGTTGATATGATGAGTATTTATGACCCTGATTAGACAGACTGGTACCGCTGGTAGGGGAATGAGCATACCCGGTCGGCGTCACCGTCCACTGGGAGTTATTATGAGGCGTCGGCGATGGACTATTTGTACCGTCTCCATGGAGATACTGAACTGGAACGACACCACGTGAACTGTAAAGCTGTGTCAAGCCGTAATCACTCGAATTATCCGAATAAGATGGCGGCATCAAAGTCACTGATGTACTGCCGTTTCCAATTGTTCCCTGGTAAGTCTGAGCCAGAGTTAAGCCCGGGGGATTCGTTAAGGTGGTGTAGCTACCACTTCCGGTGGCGTACATCCCCGCCAGGGAGACGGTAGTCGCCATCGGTCTCTCCATACTGCTGAAGAATTCTTCAACGTCCGCCTGGGGGAGGAGATGGCCAGGATTATCAAAACTTGAGATGGTTGTCACCTGATTACCTGAATGTAACTGGGTCAAGTTTTGAACTGTGTACCCACTACGTAACGCCGCACTGAGTACGCTGTGACTTGTCCCTGGTCCATTGTGTTCTGTCGTTGAATGAGCGTTTAGGTAACTCGGATCAATCGTCGTTAGGGGCGCTTGACGGCGTCCGCTGTGGACTTCCGGTGCTCCAAGCTGTGTATAAACATGTCCCTCAGTTGAGTAGTTTAGTGCATCTTCGTTAATGTTCTCCATCTTCACCACTCTGTGCGATGTCATGGCTGTCTCCTCTTCCGATGACACACCGTTCAGATGTGGATCCAGATTTTCCTGACGAGTAAGCGCCATGGCCGCTAAATTATCTTCCGTCATACCGTTTTGTGTTAAAAGCATAGCCGCCCTGTTGCCTTCATCTGCGTATTCCATTTGTCTCGCATCTGCATATGAAATCTCGCGTATAGCTGCCCCTCTAGAGCTGTCAGTTTCATTAGGTGTACTTCTGTTGCTAGTTGGCTGCGGGGTTGGGTCCCGAGGCGCTGGGGAACGTGGTTTCGGGGATGCGTGGTACGGGTACGGGGACGACCGTTTATTTGAAGGTGAACGAGGGTCGTCTCTGTTACCAAATCTCTGCTCAATCTTATATTGTAGTTCAGACTTGGCGGACGAGGACAGATTGTAGGGCACGTTCTGTTGGGGTGTCTCGTTTTTCCGCCAAACTCTCTCTGGCACAGAAACCTCGGACATGACTGCTGAATTGTGTTATGATTGGGTTACTTTCAGCCTCTACTTAGCTAGATTTCAATGTCAAGCGACAATGCATGTGAATGTATATCTAATTCGACCTCACTGGTTATTTATGAAAAATGAACTATTCACTTTGTTTCAAAGTTCGCTCTTTAAACAAAATATATTCTAGCTTGAAATCTCAGTATTTAACCTGCACGACACATTTGCCGCAGCTAATCGATATATAAATCGGGCGTTTTTCTGTCAAACATTGGACTCCTAGAGTCGCAGAATTACACTTCCATGTGATAAAACTCTAGTTCAACCATTTTCAAACGGCGAGTTAAATCTGTGTTCTTCTCTTGGACGGTTGACCTTATCTCGAAGTTGGGGTAACTCACTCCTGAAAATATAATAGACAATTAAGTTTTACAAGTCTATATTGTGACAGAACCATCATCCTGTTATTGGTACAACACTGAAGTCATTTGTAAAACAATATCCGTCTACATATACGTGCAGTGCTATATGTTCACTCCATATGACATAATAATGTGGCCGAAACTATAAAACTCTTAAAACAATCCGCGTGCTCAGAAATGAACTCCATGATCCAAATAAGACTTCTGATTGGTCAATTCGGAGAAGGAATCTGCATCTGACCAATCAGATAGTTGAGCACACATTCTGAGTACAGCATTAAACTTTTATAGTTTTAGAGCATGATGGCATATGCATATCGTCACCTATTGTTTCAAACCCGTGATAGTCGGGTAGGGGTCTCTTCCACACCAACGGCGCGATATATGATTACATGTCCCAGGATCTTCATTGGTTGAAAATTGGTAACTCTTATACGAACAACCAGGCTCTTAAACTATACAGGTTCACCCTATGCTCCGAATTTATGCTCAATTATCAGAAGTAAATTCATTCTCGAAATTGACTTATCAAATGTGTTTATTATGGAGTATGGCGTTCTTTCTGAGCCCACCGAACGTTTTAGACTTTAACACCTTCTGGTTTAGGAAGTATCTGGATATTGACAATGGCCACACCATGACTGTGTATAATACTAACTTTAACACTTTCTGGTTTAGGAAGCATCTGGATATTGACAATGGCCACACCATGACAGTGTATAATACTAACTTTAACACCTTCTGGTTTAGGAAGTATCTGGATATTGACAATGGCCACACCATGACAGTGTATAATACTAACTTTAACACTTTCTGGTTTAGGAAGTATCTGGATATTGACAATGGCCACACAATGACAGTGTATAATACTAACTTTAACACTTTCTGGTTTAGGAAGTATCTGGATATTGACAATGGCCACACATTGACAGTGTATAATACTAACTTTAACACTTTCTGGTTTAGGAAGTATCTGGATATTGACAATGGCCACACCATGACAGTGTATAATACTAACAATATCAAGTCTGACCAAGATCTTCAAAGGCCGCAAATTTGTAAATCCAATACAAACGGCCAAGAAGTATCTGGACATTGGCAGTGGCAACACAATGACAGTGTATAACACTGGCAATGTGCACTCCGAACAGAATCTTCGTAGGCCAAACATTGGTGAATCCAATACAAACGACCAAGAAGTATCTGGACAGTGACAATGACCGCGTATAACACTGACAATGTGCAGTCCGAACAGAATCTTCATAGGCCGCAAATATGGTTAACCGAATACAAGCGACCAAGAAGTATCTGGACATTGGCATTATTCAATGCTTAATATTTAATACAGATTTGTACAGCTTTTTATTGGAAAGAGTCTATAACCAATTCTAGAAATATCAAGATTATATTTTGATTTGAGCAGCGCAAAGTATATGGGCTGGTCAGACGGAACAGATGCTGTTAGGACTGGATTAGGGTTCGGACTAAGAATGACTGTCTAGAACATACCGCTTTATGCTCGAAGTGATTAGTTTAGATTTAACCTACTAATTTTACATCGATTGTGAAACAAGCTTTTAGCGTATATGAATCACTTTCGATGTCTGGTTTTTGGAGTAATAAGTAGTACTTGTGGAAAAATATTAAATGCAGAACCATATGGTCACGGCATTCGAACCCGGGACCTTTGGTACGAGAGGCCGACGTTCTACCGATGCACCAATGGCTTCTGTAAGTGATAAGTATAGTTGAAAAAGAGATTGTTTTTACAGAACATGATATTTCAACTTCTTGGATGTATATAGCCATGTACAGTGAACTCGCGATAACTCGAAGGGAACCCATGTATTACTTCGAGTAACCGATGTGTTCGAGTCATCGCGGTGTTTGTTACTAAATACATGGATGTATGTTCTGCATCGTAATTCATTTATTCTAAATATTTAAAACGAAACACAATTCAGTAATAACATCATATCAAGAAAATAGCGGATCAGCTGTTCTGATTGCTCGTCTTACCAATCAGAACTACTGCTACACTGATTCAAAATTACTGATCTGTTTGAAGAAATCTTCAGCAGCACATAGAGACCAGTTCGAGATAAACGAGATATTGAAATGACCACATGTTCGAGTTATCTCGAGGCCATTGTAGTAATGTCTAAACCCTTTCCCACATGCAGATGCATTTTGACGTATCTGCAGCAGACGAAGTTTAATTTTTTTTGGCTGAATGAGAAATTGCTTATATTGACCAATTTCCACTTTTCCCAAGTTTACTGTCAATACTATTCGGTGACAATAGTTTCTTTTATAGAGATATTCAATAGTTTTACCTAATTGTTTTAAAAGTCGTCTGCTGCATGATTTATGGTAATATTTTACCTAGAATACTAATCAAGTTTTAATCCAATAAGCATCTTTTGAAACAATTTGAACTATGCATTACAGAAACTGTCTACGTAGGGTAAAATAGGATTTTCTGTATTTATTATTGAACGGTTTATATCCTTCTATATATAGCACATGTTTCTAAAAATAAAATATTCGTTCGTTTGTTTATTGTTTTTCTTGGTAATTGTTTAAGTGTTGTTGTTTTTTTTTGTCTAAATGCCGTATGTTACAAACAATATTTTTTTTGTTGGTTCATTGTTTTCCTTGGTTTGATTATTTGATTGATTCATTGGTTGTTAGGTGTTTTACAGCGCTTTCAACAATGTATCAACTATATCACGGCTTTTCCTGGGTAACTTATCAGTACTATATACTAGCCCACTAATCCCGACACAAGCCAGTCAGTCGTAATGCTAACCCCGCAACCCTGGGCGCCAAGGTGGGCAGCCATTACTACTATTTCAAAGTTTTTGGTATGACCCGTTCTGGGCCTTGCTTTGATAAATGCAAAGTAATATTTTGACTAGTTTTCTTTTCTTGAAATATTCGACCCGAAATTCGCGCAACAGTATAACTGTAAAGCCGATTTAGACGGAACTGTCCATTTACATCTCCTTTGTGTTGCCACAATCGTCATGAATGTCAAATAAGAAAATGATCTGAATCTGCACTTGTCGCAAATGCCTTACATTTGGTTTTCGCAGATCGTCACGAAAAAGGACGGATTCTTTGTCAAAATGCGTGAAGATGTAAGCTGGCTTGGATACAAAGAAAACCCCCAAAACCTACTCACATACAATTGTAATTTAATGCATTAAGTGCAGACGGATTTTGCAAACATTGTGGCAAAAGGAGCAAATGAGCAATTTCTCATTTGCCACAATTATTTAATCTCTAATCAATTACTTAACTTTTATTTATTGCAATTTTTCATTCTTTTTTTTCCAAAATTGTTTCAAGTCGTCAGCTGCATATTTGTTGTATGTGGGAAAGGGTAAAAGTGTCACATGTTGTGGTTCAAACTTTCAACAGTTACACAAAGTTGACCCATTAATGCATACAACATATCGCCGCAGAAAACTTTGAAAATATATAGTCAATTATATGAAATATCTCTATTAATGACAGTATAGCAACTGAATATTGTCCAACACTTTGTGGTGAAAAACAAATGTTCAATAGTCACTGCAGAATTGGCAGATTGCCTCTACAAATGGGACGAGGCTAAACAAGTTACACGAATTTAAGACCTGGGTCCTTTAAAATTATGAAACATCTCTATTTATGATAGTATAGCAACTGAAAAATGTCCACATCAGCGATTTCGCCTTTTGCTACACTGTTTTCAATAGTTGTCCGCTGCAGTCGGTCGAATTGCGTGTACAAATTGGAGGTGGTTAAAGAAAAGTTACACAAATTTAAGACCTGGGTACGTGTCACCTTTAGACGGTTTATCCACCTAGACAACACACGTACACCGAGGAATGTTTGGGTGTGATGGGCGTCCAGGGCTCTTCTAACTTTGGGGCGGGTTTTCGTGGTCTACACTCTTTAGTTGACCCAAAAACATTACCCCGTGTTGACGCACAGTATTAAACCGAGTACGGCGATTCTTTTCAGTACCCACAACACAGGGGTTTAGGGAGTATTAAGAGAGACGATATTGTGTGGTATAAAGACATGTTCACTGCTTTTTATTACGGCATTCAGGTATGACAATTGTCCAAACCAAGTATTGAAAACGAAATTTAGTTTAGTTCATCTTTCACGAAATGGGCAAACGTTACCTTATGCTAAACTTGGGCAAAAGTCATGCTAACTGTCACTATATATCACAATATTAGACAAAGTTAAATTATACCACAAAATCATTCTGTGCATCAAAATTGTCAAAAGTCACTATTTGCCACACAATGGGTAAACGTCAAATATTGCTCCGACTAAGTAGTGCAATGTCTGATGGTACGTACAAGAAAGCTTAAGTTACCACGTGGATTGGTTTTCATACAACACAATTGACGCATCCGAAGCAGATGACTATTGAAATCTTTGAGGCTAAATAGAAATTGCTCAGACTGAGTAATTTCTCTTTTTGTAACAACTTCATTCAAACTCAATAATTACACTTTCATGCATAAATGTTTTCGACATTTGTAACTAGGTGTTTTCAAAATCACCTGCTGAAGATTTGATGTATGAAGAAAAGGGTTAAACTTGATTGCGATTTTGATCCGAATGCACACATTCCGTAAAGTTCTGACCCTGTTCTGTCACATGTCAGCTACTGCACGTTAACTGAATGCATAGTTGACATTTGACATGCCAGGGTTACTAATTCACCTCTATCAGTATTATTTCTTGGATTATTTCTTTTTTTGCCACATTTCTTTTCAAAAGTCGTCTGCTGCAAAGGCGTCAAAATGCATCGTCGTATGGGCAAGAGTGTATCATTTTTGATTAGCACGTGTTTCCTGGGTTTGTCACAAGTATAAGAACCGATGGTATTAGACGAAATCCCGAATGTTGAACGTATTGTAACAAATTAATATGAGCAGAGCTGTGCAACAAAAACCAATCTTATGCCATTTGCGACCAGTGATGCTCCAGATGAGTCAGCACATACATGCAGTCTGATCCGGAGGATCACTGTTCGCTAAGCAGTCTAAGAAGTAAACAAGAAGCATCTGGTATAAAATGATCATTTGGATCACATAAGAGAGATGTGCACATTTGTCATTTTTCTACGCTTGTCGAAAAAGCTCTATGGTTTGTTTTAGTACAATGGCTCAGTTCGTGAGTGCTATGTCTTTTTCTAATATCAACGTCACCAAAAGAGGAGTATGAAATTATTATTTTGAGTAAAACGACAAACTATAACCTTTACCTTTATTGAAAGGATACTTTCCAGAGTCCCTCTATAAGGCAACGATTGGAAATGAAATCAGTTCGTACAACGAATCCAAGGTAAGATTCGAGCAAATTTCTCTCTATCATCAAAAACAGCATCCAAATACGGTTATAGAACGTGGGAAGTTGTAATAATTTATACAGATACTTAAATGTGCGTAGCATATCCCACAAGAAGGAAGCGTTCCATGTACGTACACGATAAAATACGACTGTGCCACAAAATAACACCGTTAAAATGCTTAAAACACTAAAACCATTTTCAAAAATCATATATTATTTGAAGAAAGTATAATACAGACTAACGAAGAATCGTTTAAAGAAAGTTTAACTCACCTAAGTATAAAATTGTCACCGATTTTACAATTCCAATATGGCGGTTAACCAACCATATTGGATCGCGCCGTCCGCCATTACTAAAGCTAATGGTCTTACCTGTCATTTTCCCAGTGAGGTGTACGCTCGCTGAAAGTAGTCCCTCTTCGTGTGCACATTGCGTATATCCAATTATAATTTAAATCAATCTGACTGCGTTTTAACCAAACCAAATTAGTTTGTTTGATTATTTGAAGCATGTTTAATTCGGCATTTAATTTATTCACTTTATTTTTTTTTTGACAAAATACATTAAGTTGTATTTCGATTTAAATACATGTATATGTGTATGTCCTTTTAAAGTAGCGTCCCTGTTTGTTTAACATAATAATGTATCCGGGTTTTTTTATTATAAATTTCGTATCTATTTACAAATTGGAACATCGATGTACGATTATGAATTATCTAATAAAGGTGCACTCTTTTTCTTAAATGCAAATCAACCTCATTCAGCATTAATTAATTAATCATAATATCAGTTCTAAATAATGGAGCAGCATTTATCTGAACACGCACTTATCGGCACCATACTTATTAACACCGATTAGCTCGAACCAAACTCTGAGGAAACCCAAATCCATTTGATGATAACGTTTTTATCACTTTAAAACTATTGGCTCTGGCCGCCATGAAATGCAATGAAATCCAAGATAAAAGCCTACACGGCCATATAGGTTGGGGGCAATAAAGTGCGATAAATCATAGCTTCACTATCTCTCCTCTCATTTCGTATTCATACAATCTAAATTCACTTTCCTGATAAAAACTTTTCATAAAATTCCAAACGAGAGACTGATACGGGACGTTTTGGGGCGGGAAAACCTCACTGGCAGGCACTTACCTTTCTTTATCAGTTCAGCAATATAACTTCCACTTCTAGATGGCTAAATTACAATACACAAACAAGATAACAGAAAGACGTCATTAAACCAACACATACCTTGTTCATTACAAGTATCCAACATGGAATGACCAGACATCAAAAATATTAACAGTAGCTATATTAGTCACAACATAATCCTTACATATTTATAACAAACAATGAAACAATTCTTAAGGTGTCCAAATCCAACCCGAATATGATACATATAGAAACACTTTTAAGGTAATTTTCAATGCTACAAGGAATGATTGTTTCCGATGTATATGACCTTCAACCCCTACCTAATTTGCATATTACAACCACTTCTGTCAAGAGTCGTAAACCGCCCAAGTGGGACATAATGTAAACAATCCGTAAATATGGCGGCCATAATAAATTCAAACATCATCGACAAGATTAAAGATATTCGAAGCTAATTTTACATGTAGATATTTTACCTGTTTGGACAGTGATAAGATAGCAAGATAAAAAGACCGTCCTATCTCAGGCCGGGAACGTACTTAAAAGTTGAAACTGATAAAATAGATCTCCCGACCAATCAGAACGTGGCTTCTAATCTACGACACAAGGGACAAGGTGCATCGTTTTAAGCCACAAAGGATGGCATCGGCTGTGTTTGGACGGCAAGACCAGGCCCATATGTTCCGATCTTTAAAATCTCACGCTTAGGGTATAGGATTTACCGAAAACGACAAACGGGTTTCTTTAAAAGAACTGAAGAGGATGTCATGGGAGTCGCCATATTGAATATTGCGTGGAAAGGTCGCCGTATGTTGACGCATGAGGCGATTTTGAACCGCGGAAGGTTACAAAAAAAAAGTCTGTATCAAGTGCGTATGAATACAAAATGTTGTTAAAACAAGGGTGGATAAAACGGTTCGGGTCGATATTTCAAGGCTAGCAACGGCGGAATTTCTGTTGATCGAAAGAACTCGTTCCTTCTTACCAACCATCTTCATTAACTCTGAAGCAAATCCGTTTTGAAACATGATAGGGCAATGGAGGATAATTCATCTTAGGCTACGTCTTCGCCTTCTATAACTAAACTTTGATTTTGCAACTAGACTGGCGTTGGTCAACATTTTGCAATTCTTTTTTGAGCTGCTTTTTAAATAATTATTTGTTAAAGTCTAAAGAAAGGCAGTTCATTTACGGCTGTTGCACTCCTTTGTACGTATCACCGTAAAGCCATTGTACTCAAAATACAGAGAACAATACAAAGTATTAAGAGTACTGCCTCTATTCAATAAGGAAAACGGAAATATTTTTCTTGTTGATATATATTTCTAAAATTAAAATCCTAAAAGTCACGATTTTACCCTTTCCCACATACAGCAAGTATGCAGCAGACAACTTTGAAAAATATGAAACTTTTCTATAAATTAAAGGCTATTTTCTTTTAATATAATTGAAAATGATTGTGGCAAAAGGGGAAAATTGCTCATTATGGTTAATTTCCTAATTTTCTCTTTTGTCACAATGTCTTCAAATTGTCTGCTGTAGATGCGTCAGAAAGCGTCTGTATGTGAGAAAGGGTTAAAAACCAAAACATGTTTGAATCATTGTACATTGTACATTGTACACGTGTATAGTAATTGCGCCACATAAAGCATACAACTGGAGAGACACAAGAATGACGTTTATTCTAGATTATTGTAAGAAATCACATCTTTGATTCTTCTAACTGTAGGATGACAGAGAAAACTCAACATACACATTCCCTTCCCGTTTTGTCTGCCGCGTTTCACATGTGTATACAGGGGAAGATTTAAAGTTCGTGTAGACGAAAACACGAAGCCATGACCTGTTTACGCATTTAAGGAACTATTTTATTTATCTTGTTTCGAAAACACATATTTGTATTGATCTACGCTTGTTTATACATTGTGTACGTTTTACAAATCTGGAAGCCTGAAAGAAGATTAAAAACATACGTAATTTGCATATATCGAGGGCTTGGCGTGAAACGGTTGTAACTAAAACCCTTGTTTAGGGGCAATTTTGACCCCTTTGTAAACAATGCAAATTTAGATGTCATTGCTCAGAACGAGCAATGGCACCTAAAATTCCATTGTTTACCAAGAAAAATGAGTTAACGCTTATAAAGACTTTATGGCGAGGTGATAAACCTTGGTAAAAAAAATAGCAATTTTAGTTACAACCGTTTCACACCAAGCCCTCGATATGCATGTTTGTATATTGATATATATATATATTGATTTTTTTATTGACTTTCCTGAAAATTATACAAATAATGTTCTCGACAAACAACGACCCCTTACGGCATGCATCTACTAGAGCAGTTTTTGAGTTATGCGGTGAAAGTGTTGTGATAGACGACGACGCTGAAGGTTTCACAATACGACGACTTTTTTTCTTCGAAAAACATACGAGCTAAAAATTGATTGGAAGATTAATATCGATCAATCGCTATCGATGTTTGTTACCTAGATACTCGACACGTACTCCTGCCGACCCCTCCGTCGAGGAAATCGAATCCGGACCTCATGATCATCTTGACCATGAACATGAGCATAAGCTTATTTATATCGTGTAACTAAAATACTAAAAGATCGCATGTGTTGCGACAAACTAATGCGTCCGACTCGAGACCGGGAGTCCAGGGTCCGAGGCACGGGCAAGTCATAAAAATGATAATCTAAAATGGCGGAACGACAAGATGCAAATTGTCGTTGTCAGTATAAACGCACTGGCAGTACTTGTACTGACCTAAACGCACTGGCAGTACTTGTACTGACCTAAACGCACTGGCAGTACTTGTACTGACCTAAACGCACTGGCAGTACTTGTACTTGCACCAACTTAAGCGTTTGTAACAAACTGTTGGAAAACATTTGAGCCGCTCAACGAAAATAATCAACAATGTGAGCTCTGCGTAAAATAACGACCCGGATCAGCATAAGCATGCCGCGCAGGCTAACCTGGACAGACACTTTTTGTCTCCCGTTGATTTCCCTTTTCAGGAATCATTACTACATATCATATCTCTATCCCTCTGAGACAGAATGTGTCGGCCCGGATTAGCCAGATCTGGGTCGATACATTACGCAGAGTCCATACTGTTGGGTTTCCACGTAGAACGGCTCATTTAGAATCGCTTTAACTCTTTCAGCGCCAAAGGCAATATTGAGCTTTTTGCAAACAATACAGATTCAGGTGAGTCAGCTCGTAACGAGCTGTCTCACCTGAAATCTGCATTGTTTGGCGGTGAGTTATAAAAATATTCCAAAAATCCTATTACATGACAATAGAGTCGTCCGAGTTTGAACATGGAAGAGTCTACTTTAAACAATTTGGCGCTGAAAGAGTTAATCCCTCCCCAGCATACATCAACTTGAGCAATTTTATCTTTTGTCACCAAATGTTCAATTCCTTTCAATTATTGTACCTTCATTTAAAAAGGACTGCAGCAAGCGGCTTTGAAAACGTATAGGAAACATATGCAAACTTTATTGTTTTTTAATTCAAGTATAATTATTGAATGATTTAGAAAACATTGCGACAATGAAATAAATGGCCATGATGAACAATTCCTTCGCTTTCAACAATATCTTTTAAAGTCGTTTGCTGAAGTCTGCACGAGGTGACGTGTTTGGACGCAAACAGTTTATCTTTTAACCTGACAATGTTCGTTTTGTCTTGGCGCCAAAAGGGTTTGGTCGAAGGCTGAAAGAGTAATTGATAATCACCCTTTCCCACATACATCACATGGCAGCAGACGATCTTGATACCATCTTTGCACAATTGTGGAAAATCCCTTCAAATTAAATTATAATTATTTAATACAGTTGAAAACATTGTGGCAAAAGGAGTAAATTGCTTCTTTTGAGCAATTTCACCTTTCGTCACAATGTATTTAAAAAGTCGTCTGCTGCAGAAGCATCACACAGCTTCTGTATATGGGAAAGGGTTAATTTGATGTTTAACACCGGATTTTCACTAAAATCTTTCATTTTGAAGTGGATTGTTTATTACCTTAACAATGTTAGCGTTTAAACAAATGGCCATAAATTAGTTCATTTGTTTTTTTTTAGATCACGTGTAATATTTGAACGACGCTACAAGAAATCAAACCCGAAGACATTTGTGATGAGTGTAGATTCAGATCAATCCGCCCTTATCTCCAATTAATCGCATTAGCTAGAGTATTTTTTTTTGTTATTAGAGTTTTACGCCGTTTTCAACATTATTTCAGTTATATCACGGCGACAGTTCACTTATTCATGATCCCTGGGTAAACAAACCAGTACTAGGCTAGAAAATGTGCCTTGCCCATGGGCACTCCACCATGACCGTTGTGCCGCGACTGGGGATTGAACCCGGGACACCCGGTTTAAAATACCCGGCGCTAACCATTCAACCACGGCGGATTCCCCGAGCTAGAGTAGTGCAGTAGGTGGCGATGAGGGCTGTCAATCCAGGGGTTGTGCGTTCGGACCCCAGCTCGGCTAACATTCTTTCCAGCGTTTGACAAAAGACACCGTGACATTCGACATTTGTCTTTCACCAATGGGCGCTAACAGTCTATGTCGAAAAGCAGCCAGTTGCTTGGAAAGCATGTAGTGTGGAGAACTGGTGTGAGAAAGCCAGGAAACGCACGCGGATTGCGCAGGCTGATCTGGATCGATACGTTACGCAGAGTCCATAATGTTGGTTTTTTCTCGTGGAACGACTCATATATCTTTGTTTTTCTATTAGTGTAATATTTACCAGAAACATCATTTTAAAAAGAGATGGATGACACATAGATCCGTGGAAATATTTTACTCAATATTAGAATGTAGCAATAACGAAATTATATATAAAGTATTGAAATATCTTAACGATGGATTTGAGCTGAGAAAACATATTTTGATCGAATTAGGTTAAACTATTTACATGATATGATATTTACTTTTCGTTACAAAAACACGTATCTATTTGTTTAACAAGATTATACTATTATCCTAAAAACTTGAAGGGACATTTTCAACACAGAGTAGAAAACATTGAAGAAAAATTAATTTTACATTTCCACAGGTTATCTGCTGCAATTGTCTTAAAATTCGTATGTATCTCTGTATCTGTATGTATCTGTATACATCTGTATGTATCTATATGTATTTCTGTATCTGTATGTATCTCTGTATCTGTATGTATTTCTGTATCTGTATGCATCTCTGTATCTGTATGTATCTCTGTATCTGTATGTATATGTATGTATCTGTATGTATCTCTGTATGTATCTCTGTATCTGTATGTATCTGTATGTATCTCTGTATCTGTATGTATCTCTGTATCTGTATATATCTCTGTATGTATCTCTGTATCTGTATGTATCTGTATGTATCTCTGTATCTGTATGTATCTCTGTATCTGTATGTATCTCTGTATGTATCTCTGTATCTGTATGTATCTGTATGTATCTCTGTATCTGTATGAATCTCTGTATCTGTATATATCTCTGCATCTGAATGTATCTGTATGTATCTGTATGTATCTGTATGTATCTGTATGTATCTGTATGTATATGTATGTATTTGTATGTATCTCTGTATCTGTATGTATATGTATGTATCTGTATGTATCTGTATGTATATGTATGTATCTGTATGTATCTGTATGTATCTGTATGTATATGTATGTATTTGTATGTATCTCTGTATGTATCTCTGTATCTGTATGTATATGTATGTATCTGTATGTATCTCTGTATGTATCTCTGTATCTGTATGTATCTGTATGTATCTCTGTATATGTATGTATCTCTGTATCTGTATATATCTCTGTATCTGTATGTATGTGTATGTATCTGTATGTACCTGTATGTATCTGTATGTATCTGTATGTATCTGTATGTATCTATATGTATCTGTATGTATCTGTATGTATCTGAATGTATCTGTATGTATATGTATGTATTTGTATGTATCTCTGTATCTGTATGTATCTCTGTATCTGTATGTATATGTATGTATCTGTATGTATCTCTGTATCTGTATGTATATGTATGTATCTGTATGTATCTGTATGTATATGTATATATATGTATGTATATGTATGTATATGTATGTATCTGTATGTATATGTATGTATATGTGTATGTACATGTATGTATATGTATGTATATGTATGTATCTCTGTACCTGTATGTATATGTATGTATCTGTATGTATCTCTGTATCTGTATGTATCTGTATGTATATGTATGTATCTGTATGTATATGTATGTATATGTAGGTATATGTATGTATATGTATGTATATGTATGTATCTGTGTATGTATCTGTATGTATATGTATGTATATGTATGTATCTCTGTATCTGTATATATCTCTGTATCTGTATGTATCTGTATGTATCTGTATGTATCTGTATGTATCTGTATGTATCTGTATGTATCTATATGTATCTGTATGTATCTGTATGTATCTGAATGTATCTGTATGTATATGTATGTATTTGTATGTATCTCTGTATCTGTATGTATCTCTGTATCTGTATGTATATGTATGTATCTGTATGTATCTCTGTATCTGTATGTATATGTATGTATCTGTATGTATCTGTATGTATCTGTATGTATATGTATATATATGTATGTATATGTATGTATATGTATGTATCTGTATGTATATGTATGTATATGTGTATGTACATGTATGTATATGTATGTATATGTATGTATCTCTGTACCTGTATGTATATGTATGTATCTGTATGTATCTCTGTATCTGTATGTATCTGTATGTATCTGTATGTATCTGTATGTATATGTATGTATATGTAGGTATATGTATGTATATGTATGTATATGTATGTATCTGTGTATGTATCTGTATGTATATGTATGTATATGTATGTATCTCTGTATCTGTATGCATATGTATGTATCTGTATGTATTTGTGTATGTATGTGTATGTATCTCTGTATCTGTATGTATATGTATGTATCTCTGTATCTGTATGTATATGTATGTATATGTATGTATATGTATGTATATGTATGTATCTGTATGTACATGTATGTATATGTATGTATATGTATGTATCTCTGTACCTGTATGTATATGTATGTATATGTATGTATATGTATGTATATGTATGTATATGTATGTATCTGTATGTATCTGTATGTATCTGTATGTATCTCTGTATCTGTATGTATCTCTGTATCTGTATGTATATGTATGTATATGTATGTATATGTATGTATCTGTATGTATCTGTGTATGTATCTGTATGTATCTGTATGTATCTGTATGTATCTCTGTATCTGTATATAACTCTGTACCTGTATGTATATGTATGTATCTGTGTATCTGTATGTATCTCTGTATATGTATGTATCTGTATGTATATGTATGTATCTGTATGTATCTCTGTATGTATCTGTATGTATCTGTATGTATCTGTATGTATCTGTATGTATCTCTGTATCTGTATATAACTCTGTATCTGTATGTATATGTATGTATCTGTGTATCTGTATGTATCTCTGTATATGTATGTATCTGTATGTATATGTATGTATCTGTGTATGTATCTGTATGTATCTCTGTATCTGTATGTATATGTATGTATATGTATGTATATGTATGTATATGTATGTATCTGTATGTATCTGTATGTATGTATCTGTATGTATCTGTATGTATCTGTATGTATCTGTATGTATCTCTGTATCTGTATGTATATGTATGTATATGTATGTATATGTATGTATCTGTGTATGTATCTGTATGTATCTGTATGTATCTGTATGTATCTGTATGTATCTGTATGTATCTGTGTATGTATCTGTATGTATCTCTGTATCTGTATGTATCTCTGTATCTGTATGTATATGTATGTATCTGTATGTATATGTATGTATCTCTGTATCTGTATGTATATGTATGTATATATATATGTATATGTATGTATATTTATGTATCTGTATGTATCTGTATGTATCTGTATGTATCTGTATGTATATGTATGTATATGTATGTATCTCTATGTATCTCTTTGTATCTCTATGTATCTCTGTATCTGTATGTATATGTATGTATATGTATATATCTCTGTATCTGTATGTATCTCTGTATCTGTATGTATCTGTATGTATCTGTATGTATCTGTACGTATCTCTGTATATCTGTATGTATATGTATGTATCTCTGTATCTGTATGGTATCTGTATGTATCTCTGTATCTGTATGTATCTGTATGTATCTCTGTATCTGTATATATCTCTGTATCTGTATGTATCTCTGTATCTGTATATATCTCTGTATATGTATGTATCTGATAATCTCTGTATCTGTATGTATCTCTGTATCTCTGTATCTGTATATATCTCTGTATATGTATGTATCTCTGTATCTGTATGCATCTGTATGTATCTCTGTATCTGTATATATCTCTGTATCTGTATGTATCTCTGTATCTGTATATATCTCTGTATCTGTATGTATCTCTATCTGTATGTATCTCTGTATCTGTATATATCTCTGAATCTGTATGTATCTCTGTATCTATATGTATCTCTGTATCTGTATATATCCCTGTATATGTATGTATCTCTGTATCTGTATATATCCCTGTATATGTATGTATCTCTGTATCTGTATATATCTCTGTATCTGTATGTATCTCTGTATCTGTATATATCTATGTATCTGTATGTATCTCTGTATCTGTATATATCTCTGTATCTGTATGAATCTCTGTATCTGTATGTATCTCTGTGTATCTGTATGTATCTCTGTATATGTATGTATCTCTGTATCTGTATGTATCTCTGTTTCTGTATGTATCTCTGTATCTGTATGTATCTCTGTATCTGTATGTATCTGTATATATATCTGTATCTGTATATATCTCTGTATCTGTATGTATATGTACGTATCTGTATGTATATGTATGTATCTGTATGTATCTCTGTATCTGTATGTATCTGTATATATCTCTGTATATGTATGTATCTGTATATATCTCTGCATCTGTATGTATCTGTATGTATCTCTGTATCTGTATATATCTCTGTATTTGTATGTATCTCTGTATCTGTATGTATCTGATAATCTCTGTATCTGTATGTATCTCTGTTTCTGTATATATCTCTGTATCTGTATGTATCTCTGTATCTGTATGTATATGTATGTATATGTATGTATATGTATGTATCTGTATGTATATGTATATATATATGTATATATATATGTATGTTTACGTATCTGTATGTATTTGTATGTATATGTATGTATGTATCTGTATGTATACGTATGTATCTGTATGTATATCTCTGTATCTGTATGTATGTATCTCTGTATCTGTATGTATATGTATGTATCTGTATGTATATGTATGTATATGTATGTATCTATGTATCTGTATGTATCTGTATGTATATGTATGTATGTATCTGTATGTATATGTATGTATATGTATGTATATGTATGTATATTTATGTATCTGTATGTATCTGTATGTATCTGTATGTATCTGTATGTATCTCTGTATCTGTATGTATCTCTGTATCTGTATGTATCTCTGTATCTGTATGTATCTCTGTCATTGAACGGTTATCTAATGTTGTCATGGCTGTACGTGGTTTACTGTCATGCTAGTTTAATTGAAATATATTGTGTTATGGGACGTAGGACTAAATACTGGAAATAAAGTATTTCTATATCTATATCTAGGTCTATGTCTTTGTCTATGTCTATATCTTTGTCTATATATGTTTATGTACTTGAAGTTATATCCGGATTCAAATGTGAACAATTTCGTTATTAATTTAAATTTTTACCTTAGATAATAGATAAATATATATTGTAATTGTAAGTTACAACATTTAAATCTTACCGGTCTCCATGTTGTTATGTCCCACACAATTAAATATTGTTATAGGGAAAGATGCGTATTTAATTCCTGAATGTAAGGATATATAATTTATTGTATTTGATAGAGTGTTAAGGAACCCACTAGTACATTCAGTGCTTTGATCAAAGCATCTGTTATCCGGCTTACAACTATTTGTTTCAACGGAGCTGCCTGTGTTATTAGGAACGTAGTAACTCCGACAATAACGTTGGTTAATTGTGTAGTTTGTTGACTCTGGAATGAATGTTTGTGGAGAACCGTCCCCAAAACTATATATGCATGAGAGGCAATTTTAGCGTTTGCCTTACCTTTTGATATGACGTCACTACAATCACTCCGAGGTAATGCAGAAGTAATATAGTCAAATACATATTTGTCGAATTTTCCTGTTCCTCGAAATTATCATTTTAAGCAACGAAATGTTTCAACAATTTTAAACAAGAGTATATATTGGTTTCTTAAATCGATCTTTCGTTATGTCGAATCTTGTGTACAGCGGTCCCTTTTAACTGTGAGGATGGTAGTATCGACTAGCTCAGTGAACATCTGCTTGTACGGATGCTCATCTACCTCTACACTATACACTATACTATACACTACATTGCACTATACACTACAATATGCACTACACTATACACTACATTATACACTACACACTACACTATGCACTACACTATACCATACACTATACGCTACACTTTACACTACACTATACGCTACACTATACCATACACTATATTATACAATAGACACTACACTATACGCTACACTATACACAAAACTATACCATACACTATACGCTACACTATACACTATACACGCCACTATACACTAACCCTATACACTACACTATATACTATACGCTACACTATACGCTATACACTACACTATACGCTACACTATACACTATACGCTACGATATACACTATACGCTACACTATATACGACACTATACACTACTATATACCAAAATATAAACCACTATATACACTACACTATACACTACACATCACACTATGCGATACACTATACACTACACTATACCCTACACTATACACACTGCACACTACACACTACCCTATACACTACACTACACCTTAACATTATACACTACACTATACTACACTATACACTACAATATACATTACAATATACACTATACAATACACTACCCTATACAGCTATCACATTGTTTCCATTAGTCAAACCTCCGTGACGTCGAAGTGTTTACAACGAGTCTTCTTTAATTATTAAAATGTTAAGTTTAGTTTAAACATATTTTATTCAATACAGTTATATAGCAAGTTAGATAGCATAAAGTTACACAGCATAACGTTAGATAGCATAAAGTTACACAGCATAAAGTTACATAGCATAAAGTTACACAGCATAAAGTTACAATGCATAAAGTTAGATAGCATAAAGTTACATAGCATAAAGTTACATATTTCAAAAGGAAACGGATTAGAAGGAAATCTTAAAGCATATAAAGTTATTCTTTTATTGGACTGCGAACTCCAGTTGGTTGTTATTCTAATACAGGAATTTGCTTTATTTAATAAACATGTTGATATTAGATATTTAATATGGTATGACGATGATAATGAGGATGATGATGTGGGTGTTTGAATAACAAAGGGAATTACATGTATACGCTTAAGCATATGATACGTTTGTAAATATGTCAACAAATTGTTTAAACTTATTTATTATTTATTTTTACATCGATTGCAAAACAAGCTTTCAGTTTATTATAATCAAGCTCGATGTCTGCTTCCAGGAAACTTAACCAGTTAAATTTCATACATTAAACATTAACATGTTTAGGGCTTTAACTCGCGACCCTTCGTTCTCAAGCGCAGCATCGTAATTCAATAAATTACCAAAGTCATGTCGAATCAGCGCAATATTGATAAATTTGAATTTAACGCCGTTTTCAATAGTATTTCAGATATGATACGGTAGCTAGGCCGGGCCACCTACCGGTGTTGTCCCTGGATTTATCGCACCTGTATTCCACGAAGCTTTCTTCACAGCCAACTTGCCGCATTTCCCACGTAAAGGATTTTATATATGTTGAAACGAGAAATATGGGAAGGGCTAAAGGTTAAAGTATACATAGTTCCAAGAATTACAATATTTACCTCTCCTGGCAGCCATTTCGATAGGCAAATTGACTATATGTTGAATAGAGAAATAACAAATATAATTAAATTAAACAATTGCATGTGCAAAAATAAATTAAATTCAGAAATTGGATAAAATCAGAACATACAAAGACATCTACGAAATATGGTTGTCAAACTCCCAATTCCTTGGTGTTTTCCTATATATCACATTTTTCTTTAAATATTCTCAATTAATGCTCATTTTATTTGCCTATCAAAATGGCTGACAAGGGACATGCTTATTCTAGTTGTGGGAACTATGGATTGGTGGAAGACACATGGCGCTAGTCCCCATGATTGCTGTCAATCATCGGAAAGAATAAAACCAGAAGAAAATTGAACAGTCTTCAAAAGTTTACCTTATATGGTGTCTTGTGAGTCGACCTGCTTTGAAAAGGTCTGAGCAAAAAAGGAGTAATTTGTTTGAACAAAAGAAGAAGAAAATGCTTATTTTGAGCAATATCTTCTATTCTCATTTTATTATATCACCTGCTAGGTACAGAGACGTCCAAAGTCGCCTATTTCAAGAAAAGGGTTGTATTTAAAAGGGTTGAAGACAAGTGGGCTTAGATAAGCATTGTGACAGACCAAGCAAAGAAGGGGCTCTCTGCGTTTATAGTTAATACACATGGTTTAGAGTCACGCCAACTTTAGTTTATAAACTTACTTATTTTACATCGATTGCGAAACAAGCTTTCAGCTAATATTAATCACACTCAATGTCTACTTCCTGGATTCCTAACCAGTACTTTCGCCGTTTCTGTGGGAAACTCTCAAAGTCAGAACACGCTCAGCACGGGACTCGAACAAGGGACCTTTGGTATGAGAGGTCGACGCTCTTCCTATGCACCACTGTCTTTGAATACTCTTTGCCTTTAAATAGCCTTTCGCTGTCCCTAAAAACAGTCATTAAATTCAGCATTTTATCCATTGCCCGAAACAATGAATTTGCAGTCGATGACTTGCAAAGGTTTTGAGAAATTTTTCTCTTTCCTTAAGCCTTTAGCTTCCACAACATAGGGTTTTATGGTCAACTAAGCATAAGAAAACATAAAAAAAATCGCCTCCCTATTGATTACATCTATTGCCCCTAGACTTATAACTCGACCAGGTAAAGGATTATATAAACGTCCACTTCTTTTCAGATGGAGCCAAGGTTACTGTTTACCGAAACGTTTTTGTCCCACACCTTGTTTAGAACCCGCGTGCTGTAGACCTATCCAGATGTTTCGACTATTATTCTTCGTCACTTTGCTCCCACAGGCGTGCGTCTGTCTGCTGCTGCTATGCCCGTCTACCTGTAACTATGGTAACCATACATTCTGTGGGCATATTCCGTGTCCGTTACCCCGATGCAATGAGCCACTGGTGCTGACGGACGGTGATTGTTGTCAACACTGTCCCAGTACCGAGGGTGAGTCTTTCTTTCTTCGTCCCCTCTTCCCCCTCCCCCTACTCCTCCTCATTGCCACCACTTTGTCTCCTTCTGCGTACTCTCCTTCTTCTTCTTCTTCTTCTTCTTCTTCTTCTTCTTCTTCTTCTTCTTCTTCTTCTTCTTCTTCTTCTTCTTCTTCTTCTTCTTCTTCTTCTTCTTCTTCTTCTTCTTCTTCTTCTTCTTCTTCTTCTTCTTCTTCTTCTTCTTCTTCTTCTCCATATTCTTCTTCTTCTTCTTTTTCTTCTACGACTTCTTCTTCTCCTACTTCTACTTCTTCTTTTCTTCTTCTTCTTCTACTACTTCTACTTCTTCTCCATATTCTTCTTCTTCTTCTTTTTCTTCTACGACTACTTCTTCTCCTACTTCTACTTCTTCTTTTCTTCTTCTTCTTCTACTACTTCTACTTCATCTTTTCTTCTTCTTCTTCGGTTTTTCTACTTCTACTACATCTACTTCTTCGTCTTCCTTTTCTTAATCCTCTTCTTCTTCTTCTTCTCATGCATCTTCTTCCTCTGATACAAACACGTAAACGTTACGCTCTCAACGGGGGTGCATTCAGATTATCATAACACGCCAAACACTTCGGCATGTGCTCGCCGAATCGACCAGTCAAACTAAACTGAGCTTTTGACTGGTACTCACAGACCACGTGGTGTGTTAGGGCAATATGAAGACATTCAAAGGAGACTCGATAGAAGAAAATGATATTTGCAAAATTTGGAATCAATTTAATGCTGGCAAGCATAGTCTAATCAAGACCTATTGTGTTTGACATAGCATAAAGTATTCAGGGGACAGCCCTGTCACCTTCATACGGAGGTGAACAAACAAACTCACCGCATCCGCCGCAGAAAAACTATATAACTAGACCAAACTGACCCTCCCGTTCCCGACCTTTGTCCAATTCAACTTTCCATCATTGTATCCGATTATGAGTGTATAGTTTTCATATAACAAATCTCATGATAATACATGTGCTTCATCATACTTTGCGAATTCATATTTAGAATGTGTATGATATTCATTAAGTTTTTAAGTGTGAATACTGTTTCTCCATTAAGTTTTTTAAGTGTGAATACTGTTTCTCCATTAAGTTTTTAAGTGTGAATACCGTTTCTCCATTAAGTTTTTAAGTGTGAATACTGTTTCTCCATTAAGTTTTTAAGTGTGAATACTGTTTCTCCATTAAGTTTTTAAGTGTGAATACTGTTTCTCCATTAAGTTTTTAAGTGTGAATACCGTTTCTCCATTTAAGTTTTTTTGTGTGTGAATACTGTTTCTCCATTTAAGTTGGAGAGATACGTGAAGATCCCGTTACGTTGTCCACAGTTGTCTGAATAGGGCAATTGATTGGTGCTTTACGCCGCTTTAACAACTTTTCATTTATATCACGGCGTTTCCTAGGTAAGTTACTAATACTAGTAAGTCGTAATGCTAACCCCGCAACCCTGAGTGCCAAGGAGGGCAGCCATTAATTGTATTTGGTATGACCCGGCCTGGGATCGAACCCACGATCTCATGCACCCGAGGCGGACACTCTACCACAACACCACCGAGGTGGTACTGCATATGTCAAATGGAAGTAATATATTTACCATAGGCTAGGGTTAGGGTTGGTTATGGGCTATGACTCTTTCCCAAAAACCCAGATAACCCAAGAAACGATTATTAAATTGAAGTCCAAAAAAGCACAAACAATGCACACATTGACCTTTCTTCTTTGAGCTATGACGTCACGTCAGAGGTCAGCCTTTCTCAGAAATGACATCTAAAGGTATCAATATAGCTAAATACATACAATGTTTTGATTACAATTCAGTCAGAGGGTATTCAACGTTCGACAAAATCATTATTATTTAATGGGAGACAACCTCAGTCTTCAGTATTCATCTCAAATTGTCTATTAAATTATCGAGCCAACAAGCCGATTCGAATTTCTTCCCTTTGACCTGCACGAACGAAGACAATTGTGACTGAATGGTTCCCGGCTTCATGCCCGTTACCTCTGTCCGTGGATACACCATTTAAAAACCGAACTAATGAAGTACATGCGGGCTGTTATAGATATGATACAAGACGTCTGACATCGAATTTTCGACCTTGTCAGAAAAAGATTCGATTCGATAAATAGAGATAATGTTCATGTTTTGTCTACTTTAGTTGGACAGATACCGGAAGAGCCCGTATCAGTGTGCCCATGGAACTGCACGATCGGAGGAAAGCACTATTGTTTCCCGGTTCCATGCCCGTTACCACCATGCGTGGATCCAATTAAAACGCCCGGAGACTGTTGTGACCATTGTCCCAATGGTAAGCCTCTATGATTGATTGATTTGAGATTACCTCTTTTCCCTTATAAGGTAAATCTGAAGCAGACGACTTCGGTCATATTAAATCATAAATATGAAAAATGTCTCTAAATAAAAGAACAATTTTTGAATAAATAGAAAACATTGTGGCAACAGGAGAAATTTCTCATTTTGAGCAATTTGCCATCTTTTCGCAATGTTTTCAAACATCGTCTGCTGAAAAGGCGTCAGAAAGCGTCGGTATGTGTGAAGGAATTAAGGTCTTTCCAAAATTGTGACACTCATATTTTACGGCGGTCTTTTCACAAAACCAGGTATGTTTCACTCCAAATAATGTTCTCCCAAGGCATCCTGACTAACTTCCCATATCGACAAATTAAGTCCATTATAAAGATACACACATTTTGAGCGTCGGATATTTAGAACCATGTTCGATCCCCAGTCGCAGTGGTCATGGTGGGGTGCGATATTGCAAGACACGTATACTAGCCTAGTACCGGTTCGGTTACCCTGGGAACATGAATAAGTGATACAACTGAAAACAATGTTGTAACAGCATTAACCACCAATGAAATAAATTACAGTAGGGTAACTCTTAGGATTTGTATTCTGATTAAATCAGTTTGTATTATAAATTATATATACTAACATCGGTTTGCTAATATTATATTTCAAGTGTGGTATGCACGTGGCCAAGTTTAAATTTAAGACATGTTCATTATATGCAACGTATGTGACGCCATAATTGACGTCAAGTTCCGACTCAAGATATAGATAAGTTATCTCCCTTGATATCGTTATTGGAATTTAGATCCTCGTGGCGAGTTACATATAAGCTAAACGTTGCGTTCAGTGAAACTATTGGGTAGATCACGGTTGCTGATTAACCAATCAAATTGAAACTACGATAAAACATTTGGTTTTCGAAATAGATCCAGACTTTGATCACCGATTTATAATGGTACCATAGCATTTGATGAACAGGAACGCTTTCCATAGCGTATGCTATTATAGTTCATATCTCTTCACAAATAGTTTAAGCAATAACTTAAGTTAAGTTAACCATTTACAACATGCAGTCGCATTTGCAGCAGACGACTTTTGCAAATATTCTGACAAGCGGTGGGTAGTGAGAAAAAGAGTTTACTGTTCCTACGGATATAATTCTAACTTTCGCTGTCAACAATATTGATTTGTTTTGTCATTTCAAAATTGTACACTGTTCGAACTTGTTTTTTACGCAATTGTTTAACCATCTCTAATATGTATTGCATGCTATTATTATTATCATTATTATAATAACTATCATTAGTATTATTGTTATTATTATTTTGTAGGTCCTAATTGTGAATACAGAGGTGTAATAATTCCTCAAGGACAGAGTCATCAGTTTTCTAGCGAGCACTGCACGTGTAGATACGGCGGACATCTTGGTGGAATTGAATGCAATGTTATGTAAATAAAACCCAATCAATCGAGGATATATTCATACCTTTGTATTTGCATTATTCATTTTATCCAATCACCTAATAATTTCCACGAAAGCTTAATCCATGGACTGTCAATACATATGTATATCCAACCTTAATCCATGGACTGTCAATACAAATGTATATCCAACCTCAACCCATGGACTGTCAATACATATGTATATGCAACCTCAACCCATGGACTGTCAATACATACGGAATATTACGTTGCGGGAGCGATAAAAGGGTTTGTATTGCACGACAAGTAGCGTGGAAAAATCGATATCTTACGAGACCGAAGGTCGAGTAAGATATGGATTTTCCCACGCTACGAGTCGTGCAATACGTACCCATTTATCGCTCCCGCAACGTAATATTCCTTTTATTATATACCTACGATCTATGAAGAGCGAAACAACTATTAAATATACAGATTCAATACATTGTTTATTGGGGATACCTCGCTTAAAAGTATTCCGCGCACTGTCTGACGTCACAATCTTGTATTTACACCGCATGTAGATACGGAATTTTAATCTGTCGTGGTGTATTTGCGCATGTCAATCTGCATGTATTTCCACCGGAAAATGTACAGGCATATAATAAATATGTATATCCAACCTCAACCCATGGACTGTCAATACATACGGAATATTACGTTGCGGGAGCGATAAAAGGGTTTGTATTGCACTACAAGTAGCGTGGAAAAATCGATATCTTACGAGACCGAAGGTCGAGTAAGATATGGAATTTTCCCACGCTACGAGTCGTGCAATACGAACACATTTATCGCTCCCGCAACGTAATATTCCTTTTATTATATACCTACGATCTATGAAGAGCGAACAAACTAACAAATATACAGATTCAATATATTTTTTATTGGGGATACAATTTTGTAATTTTGAAATGAAAAGATGAATGGCGGGTGAATATTTATTACAATACTTAGGCCACGCCCCTAGAAAGTATGCTAATACGTAAGTCCCGCCCAATAACATTATCAAATTAAATTTCCATTGTTTTGTGGGAGAAAATGACAACATAATCTTTACTCGCGGGGTTTTATTAAATTTGACGCTAGGTTTTCGATACATACACTAGAAACAATTTTCCTAAATAGCACTGGTTGTCTGCATGTTTTACTACGTAGCGCAGATTCAAAACGGGAACCTCGCTGAAAGTAGTCCGCGCACTGTCTGACGTCACAATCTTGTATTTACACCGCATGTAGATACGGAATTTCAATCTGTCGTGGTGTATTTGCGCATGTCAATCTGCATGTATTTCCACCGGAAAATGTACAGGCATGTAATAAATATGTATATGCAACCTTAATCCATGGACTGTCAATACATATGTATATCCAACCTCAACCCATGGACTGTCAATACATATGTATATACAACCTCAACCCATGGACTGTCAATACATATGTATATGCATCCTCGACCCATGGACTGTCAATACATATGTATATCCAACCTTAATCCATGGACTGTCAATACATATGTATATGCAACCTCAACCCATGGACTGTCAATACATATGTATATCCAACCTTAATCCATGGACTGTCAATACATATGTATATCCAACCTTAATCCATGAACTGTCAATACATATGTATATGCAACCTAATCCATGGACTGTCAATACATATGTATATGCATCCTCGACCCATGGACTGTCAATACATATGTATATCCAACCTTAATCCATGGACTGTCAATACATATGTATATGCAACCTCAACCCATGGACTGTCAATACTTATGTATATCCAACCTTAATCTATGGACTGTCAATACATATGTATATCCAACCTTAATCCATGGACTGTCAATACATATGTATATGCAACCTCAACCCATGGACTGTTAATACATATGTATATGCAACCTTAATCCATGGACCGTCAATACATATGTATATCTAACCTTAATCCATGGACTGTCAGTACATATGTATATCCAACCTCAACCCATGGACTGCCAATACATATGTGTATCCAACCTTAATTCATGGACTGTCAATACATATGTATATCCAACCTCAACCCATGGACTGTCAATACATATGTATATCCAACATTAATCCATGGACTGTCAATACATATGTATATGCAACCTTAAACCATGGACTGTCAATACATATGTTTATCCAACCTTAATCCATGGACTTTCAATACATATGTATATCCAACCTTAATCCATGGACTGTCAATACATATGTATATGCAACCTTAAACCATGGACTGTCAATACATATGTATATGCATCCTCGACCCATGGACTGTCAATACATATGTATATACAACCTTAATTCATGGACTGTCAATACATATGTATACCCAACCTCAACCCATGGACTGTCGATACATATGTATATGCAACATTAATTCATGGACTGTCAATACATATGTATACCCAACCTCAACCCATGGACTGTCAATACATATGTATATGCAACATTAATTCATGGACTTTCAATACATATGTATATGCAACCTTAATCCATGGACTGTCAATACATATGTATATCCAACCTCAACCCATGGACTGTCAATACATATGTATATCCAACCTTAATCCATGGACTGTCAATACATATGTATATCCAACCTTAAACCATGAACTGTCAATACATATGTTTATCCAACCTTAATCCATGGACTTTCAATACATATGTATATCCAACCTTAAACCATGGACTGTCAATACATATGTATATGCAACCTTAAACCATGGACTGTCAATACATATGTATATGCAACCTTAATCCATGGACCGTCAATACATATGTATACCCAACCTCAACCCATGGACTGTCGATACATATGTATATGCAACCTGAACCCATGGACTGTCAATACATATGTATATGCAACCTTAATTCATGGACTGTCAATACATATGTATATGCAACCTCAATCCATGGACTGTCAATACATATGTATATCCAACCTTAACCCAGTTTCTTCATACAGACGGTTTCGGGTGCCTCTGCAGTAGACGACCTTTAACAACAGTGGGAGAAATTTTTAATAATGACCAATTTCTCTACTTGCCATATTGTTTTCAATCTTATTTAATAGTAACTGTTATACATTAATTTATATAGATTCTCCATGTGTTTGTCTAGATGTTTCAAATGAGTCTACTGCAGTATTGCTATATGTTGGAAAGAGTTTAAGAACGCTTATATAACACCAAATACTGTTGAAGCATAGTCTCAAACTCCAGCTAACTGCATTGCCTGAATTTATGGATAGTATATAGAGACAATTAAATTAGATTATTGTATTCAAGATTGTAAGCCTCCGACCCATCTTAGTTATGTAACGTCCAATGTTATGACCAGTACTACTAGTACGTCTATCCTGACACCGGCGTATCAGTCGTAATGCTATTCTATAATCATAGCCCCTCCCTCTTTCGAAGGAGCCGATCTCACAACTTCACCACGAAGGCGTATCAGTCGTAATGCTATTCTATAATCATAGTCCCTCCCTCTTTCGAAGGAGCCGATCTCACAACTTCACCACGAAGGCGTTTCAGTCGTAATGCTATTCTATAATCATAGTCCCCCAATCTTTCGAAGGAGCTGATCTCACAACTTCACCACGAAGGCGTATCAGTCGTAATGCTATTCTATAATCATAGTCCCCCCCCCCCCCCCCCCCCCTCTTTCGAAGGAGCCGATCTCACAACTTCACCACGAAGGCGTATCAGTCGTAATGCTATTCTATAACCATGGTCTCCCCTCTTTCGAATCAGCCGATCTCACAACTTTACCACGATGGCGTATCAGTCGTAATGCTATTCTATAATCATAGTCCCCCCCCCTCTTTCGAAGGAGCCGATCTCACAACTTCACCACGAAGGCGTATCAGTCGTAATGCTATTCTATAATCATAGTCCCCGCCCCCCGCCCCCCCCCCCCTCTTTCGAAGGAGCCGATCTCACAGCTTCACCACAAAGGCGTATCAGTCGTAATGCTATTCTATAACTATGGTCTCCCCTCTTTCGAATCAGCCGATCTCACAACTTCACCACGAAGGCGTGTCAGTCGTAATGCTATTCTATAACTATGGTCTCCCTTCTCTCGAATCAGCCGATCTCATAACTTTACCACGAAGTCGTATCAGTCGTAGTGCTATTCTATAAGCATAGTCCCCCCTCTCTTTCGAAGCAGCCGATCTCACAACTTCACCACAAAGGCGTATCAGTCGTAATGCTATTCTATAACCATGGTCTTCACTCTTTCGAATCAGTCGATCTCACAACTTTACCACGAAAGCGTATCAGTCTTAATGATTTTTTATAATCACGGTCTCCCCTCTTTCGAATCAGCCGATCTCACAACTTAACCATGAAGGCGTATCAGTCGTTATGCTATTCTATAATCATGGTCTCCCCTCTTTCGAATCAGCCGATCTCACAACTTCACCACGAAGGCGTATCAGTCGTAATGCTATTCTATAACCATGGTCTCCCCTCTTTCGAATCAGCCGATCTCACAACTTTACCACGAAGGCGTATCAGTCTTAATGATTTTTTATAATCACGGTCTCCCCTCTTTCGAATCAGCCGATCTCACAACTTAACCATGAAGGCGAATCAGTCGTAATGCTAATATATAATCATGGTCTCCCCTCTCTCGAATCAGCCGATCTCACAACTTTACCACGAAGGCGAATCAGTCGTAATGCTATTCTATAATCATGGTCTCCCCTCTCTCGAATTAGCCGATCTCACAACTTTACCACGAAGGCGTATCAGTCGTAATGCAATTTTAGCAATTTCTTCTTTTGTCAATATATTTTCAAAAAAAAAAAAGCTTCTATATGATGGGAAGGGTTAATAGTTTTCAACATACACTGACTGCAAACACGTGAATACACCATTCGGATCGATGCACTCCGGACCTCGGGACTATAAAAAACAGCGATCATCGAGATAGGCCTGTTCTGAATTTTCTCCTCTGTTTTGCCCTTTTTTCTCCAGTCTTCTTTCCAACGTGTGACAAAAGTCAATGCTACAAGCGTCATTCGTCTTCCATCAATGGGCTAACAGTATATGAGGAAAGACAGTAGTTTGTTTGGAAAGAATGTTGTGTAGGATACTGGTGTGGGAAAGCAAGGAAACACATGCGCAAGCGAACTGGCCGCTGTGTTATAACTGACATATAAGTAAAACGGCGTAAAACCCCAATGGAACAAAAACAAAGATTCGCCAATGAGTTGTGTTGGAATCCAGGAAGACTCTTGCACACAATAATGACTAACATTTGAGTTAATGAGAACATGTATAATGTGGTAACGACTGCTTTAATTACCACCATTTAAGTTCAATATGATTTAAATCGGAATTAAACATTCAACGGACGAAACATGTCTCCAACTTTAAGCCTTTTCCACATACAGATACTTTCTGATGCCTATACAACTAAAGACTTTTGTTAATATTGAGGCAAAAGGAGAAATTGCCGATAATGAGAAATTTCACTTTTTGCCACAATGCTTTCAACTTTATACAATAGTTAAACCTTCATTTTAAGATTTTCCCCGTATTAATGTCTAATTGTTTACAATGTCGTCTGCTGCATAATTGTTTTATATGAGAAACTGATTGTCTTTACACATATATCTGAAGCCAATTGGCGAAAGACGAATGGCGTCTGTCGCATTGTCTTTTGTCAAACGTCGAAAATAGTATTGGCCGAGCAGGGGTTCGACTCTCTACCCCCGGATTGAGAACACGCGATGCTGTGCACTCAGCTAAATTTCGGAATTTAAGGAAATTTAAGGAAATTAACTTCTAAATTAAATCCCAATTTTCGTGCAGTGAAAGCTATGCATATTGGAGTACCCTTAACAAAAGAGCACGTCTAAGTCTAGTACTGGTTAGTGTGACACACATAGGTAGCACATCGTATATTAAAATGTCGTTGTATTTTATCATTTTATTACTACTGACTATTAAACAAATAACATTTCTACAGAATAACGCCAGATCTACTGCGTCTCTCACGCCCCTTCTGTTATTTTTAAACGCACATCAAAACCCTGCCCCACTACTCTCTTTGAATTATATCTGCTGTTACATATTGTATGTCTGTTCTCCTCCTCCTCCTGCCCCTAGTGTCCCACTCAACGGAGTGGTCAACAGTATCTCCCAATATCTCCCTTACCTTGGTAACATTGTGACGTATATACTCTGTTATATAGGGTGGCACGTGCGTTACATTAGTCACACAGGGATCAAGGACACGTGCACTGTCGCCGTGATATTACTAAACGACTGTTGGAAACGGCATACACACCCAGTAATTTAAATCATTTGATTGCTGTGTGTTCTTCGCCAATTTCAACATTTCCAGTTATATCACGGTATTTCCTGGGTAAAGTTACCAGTACTACTAGTCCATTTATCCTGACACCAGCCAGTCAGTTATATCACGGTGTTTCCTGGGTAAAGTTACCAGTACTACTGGTCCATTTATCCTGACACCAGCCATTTAGTCGTAATGCGTATCCCGCAATTCTGAGCGCCAAGGAGGACAGACATTTTTACCCATGTTCAACATTTACCCTTTTCTACATACAGCATCAACTTCAGGAGACCCTTTTTGATTTTGAAAACATTGCTCAAAATAAACGATTTCCCATTAGGTCACAATGTTTTTAATCATACAACATAAGGGGGTGTTCTATTAAGTCATCGATTTTTGTCTCGCTCTCTCATGTACATGAATAGTTAACTGCCTGTGTTTATTTGCAATATCTATTGACATTGCGGTACTGAGAGTACGACGGATTGATAGTTTCTTTATTGGTCACTTTGACTAGTCAAAGCGTATGACAAATATCGACTTAAGGCAGAGAGTTTCTAACTGCTGTCTTTAGTAAAAGATGTTTTCAAAGTAATGGAAATAAAGAAAAGTTGTTTATAACATTTCTTTGAAGAACACTACAGCGTCTTTTAATATTTTCGCTAAGAAATTCCGTAATTGTGTGTTTCATTCTTTTTTCCCCCTCATTTTCATTATTAAAACAATTTCAAAATACAGGCCTAACCAAACAATTCTTGATCAAAGCATTGCTACTAACTTATGTATCTATCTTCATTAAAACTGGATAAAGGGAGACTATTTTAAAATATTATTCATATTCTATCTTGAAATACTTTCAAATTTCAAGAGTTGTCGTTCATGAAAAAATGAACATAAGTGAACTGTCGTCGTGATATAACCGAAAGAATGCTGAACATGGCGATAGACATAATTATAACAAACAAACAAAATTATTTGCAGATCGACGTCAGAACGGTTAAAGAGCACCAACATGGGATTTATCAAAAAGTTTTATATGGTTTTGTTTTTATTCTATAGTAGCTTCCAATTACCGGGGTTCGGACGCTCCACCTCTACACCACATATCAACCATTCAATTGTGGTAAGACATTTCACCTATTACCAAATTATGTATCAAGCTCTATAACAAATGATCTTTTAGGCTTGGATGATTTTTAAATTAATTAGCGCAGATGTTACGGATCTCAAGTCGTGATGGAGTGCCCTTGGGCAAGGCTCATTTCCTAGCATTGTACTGGTTTTTCTACGTGATCATGAACATGTGAACTATCGCCGTGATTTAACTGAAAGAATGGCGTAAACGGCTTAAAACCCCAAACAAACAAACACAAATGAATGTACAGTCCCCGCCGCATAGCAATCACTGCGTAAGTATTTAAACGATGTGCTATTCATTTTTCCATGACTCAATCAGGAGCAGATAAGAGAAATATCATAAATATGACACGTCAGACGAAAACCAACCCTCGGGAGTAGCAATTTATTATTTTAGAAATTCAGAAGCCTTTTGATTTTTTGAAAGTATAGTGGAAAAAGGGCAAAAGGAGAAATTGCTGAATGATTTCAATTTTATTTAGTAACAACACTTTCATTTATAAATATTTTCTATTTGTTTTGCCATGTTCAAAGTCGTCTGTTGCAAATTAAATATAAATATGAAAATACTTTTTGGATTATATATGTACGCTTATATATGGGGATCTTCGGAAAATCAATTGTCTTTATGATTTCTTTTGTTTAAACTAGCTATAAAACTTGCAGTTTTAATGCAAAACAATATATTGTAATTACGATTAATAGCATGCCTATACACACACACACACACACACACACACACATATATATATATATATATATAGGGTGGCACGTGCGTTACATTAGTCACACAGGGATCAAGGACACGTGCACTGTCGCCGTGATATTACTAAACGACTGTTGGAAACGGCATACAACGGCATATATATGTCGGTCATTGTCATTAATCCGCCGTTGTCAAGTGATTAGAGTCGGGGATTTGAAACCTATCGCCCCTGGTTCGATCCTCAGTCGCAGCACGACGGTCATGGTGGAGTGCCCTTGGACAACGTACATTTTCTAGCCTAATACTAGTTTGTTTAGCCAGGGATCATGCATAACTAAACAGTCGCCGTGATATAACTAAAATAATGTTGAAAACGGCGTTAAATCCCAACAAAACAAAATTATTCTCCAGTGTCATAAAGTAGCTAGAAGGATTAGAAAGTGATAAGGGAAGATTCAGAACAGTAACAGGTTTATCTAAATTTAGTTTTTCGTAAGGTCTCAAAGGTCGATTCCCCTGTGACGGGTCGCAAATCATTTATAAATAAAACAAAAATGGCGACCAGTGTTAACATATTTCTTCTTGGACTATTTTTACTCGTGCTAACTTATTTCTCACATGTTGGTTCAAAAGTATTACCCACCAAATCGTCAGATGGCGCCACAAAGAACGTAACGGCTCACTATTGCCCGCAGTCGTGTACCCTTGGTAAAGAGACGTTATGTTATAGGGTACCGTGCCCCGTACCGCCCTGCCAAGGCTCGAAGCAGCTTAGACCCACGGATTGTTGCTTTTCGTGTCCAAGTGGTATGTCGTATTATTCCACGGAGTACATTACACTACGAATATTTATTTAATGATGTGCGCTTTTGAATGCGGGGATGGTATTTAGGTCATGGCATACCTTTGACACATTTTTAGTTATTCTTTTAATATATTCAACTCAATCAGGGGCGTAGCTTGGCAATACTCAATGTGTAGGCCGTCTCGTGAGAAAATCAACATTGTTGACTCTGCGTAAAGTATCGACCCGGATCAGCCTAAGCATGCCACACAGGCCTACCCGGATATGTATACACTTTTCGCCTCCTGTGGATTTTCTGTTTCAAGAATCACTACTCTATTTATACTCCCTTAGACGGAATGTGTCGGCCGGATCAGTCTGCGCGGACAGCGCAGGCTGATCTGGTCGATACATTACGCAGATGTGTATCGCTGCAGCTGCATTTTGGGGCATTTTTAGAAACAATGTGTAGGCACGTGCCTACAGTGCCTAAAGGGAGCTACGCCCCTGTCAATAAAAGGTAAATATCTACGGATAGGAAAAGGAAAGTTTACACAAGAGCGGGTTTATATATGTGGCATCCAACTATCATCTGTCAACGCCATCTCTAATTGCTTATGACCAATCTATCAATTTACCATGTTAATAAATCTGCCACGCTATAAGGGACTTACGATAGCACATCTACAACCAGTGTGAATTCAGACCAGTTGAACACCCTTCGTATTCTGATTTCAATCCGGATTCGATGCCACATGCATTTATTAACTTCCCCAACGATTTGTCAAGTATTGCAGACATCGTTGAGGATAAGGTGCAAGTATATGTATATAGAAGAATTGTTATAAATGTGCAATTGTCGAAGGGTTACCAAGTTTGATTGCCTCTATCGTGTCTCAAAATCGTTGCAGGGCCAAATTGCAGGGCACCAGATGGCACCCTGGTGAAGGTCAACCATTGGAAAGAAGTCAACGGTAAGAACTGTACGTGCGAGATGTACCATGTCGACACTGATTGTATCTGAATCTTCAACTAGTGAACGCGTTTCTTGTTGGCAGAGAAATTCGATTGTTGTAAATGTACATGTTCCTGTTTTGTATTAATATGGTGACCGTAACAATGCATTGATTTACTATTTAATTTGATATACCCATCGAAGTACGACATGAGCCGTCCCGCGAGAAGTCGAGTCCCGGTAGCTCAGTCGGTAAGCCAGCGGTTGTGAGTTCGAACCCGGCTCGGCCAACTTTCTTTCCGACGATTGAAAGATTGACGATCAATGCCACATGCGTCATTCGTCTTCCAACAATGGACCAAGTCTATGTGGAAAAGCAGGCAGTTGCTGGGGAAGATTGTTGTGTGGAGTACTGGTGTGAGAAAAACAGGAAATGAAGAGTAGGTGAACTGACCGCCGTGATATAACTGAGAAATTGTTAAATGGCGTTAAATCCCAATCAATCAGTCCCGCGAAAAAAACAAAAAACATTGTGGACTCTGTGTAAAGTATCGACCCGGATCAGCCTAAGCATGCCGCGCAGGCTAACCCGCACAGATACATTTCGCCTCCTGTGGATTTCATTACTTTACAACTCTATACCCCTGAGACGGAATGTGTCGGCCCAGATTAGCTTGCGCTGACTACACAGGCTGATCTTGGTCGATACATAAAACAGTGGCCATCGTGTTGATTTTCTCGTGGTACGGCTCATATGTTGTCTATTAGACAGTAACTATAAGAGCTGTATGTTTGGAAATAGGCCATGATGTGCTGTCCAATTGTTGGTCAATTGGATCTCAGTATAATCAAAAGTCTATTTCTGAGGCATGAAATGTCGTTTGTATCAGAGAAAGGGTTGTTTTGTTTTTATTGAGATATTTAAGAGATAAAGGGTTAACAATCTTCTGAAACTGATAAGAAATTTAGTTCATCACGGAAACCTAGTGAAAAACAAAATGGTCGCAATTTTCACAATTACAAATGTACTCCTGTTTGCATGCATTCATCTCACAACGCAACCAAACAACGTAGAAGCAGGTATAGCTCAGAGAGAAACAGATGATGGTGTACAGAAGGTGACCGCTCACTTCTGTCCGTACATGTGTACGATCGGTGACGCCATGATGTGTAACCCACCTCCCTGTCCTCCCCCTCACTGCGTGGACCCGGCCAAAATGAGACCAACCGACTGTTGTGTGTACTGCTTGAATGGTGAGTCTATTCTTTTTATTTATCTTGAAGTTGTGAAACTTAATCGGACACCACGATCTCGTGAATACATTATATTGATTACTGCAGTAAAAAAGAAAGGCCGGTAAGAAGTTTGCGAATGTTCGTATAATATAATTTCCTACAACCTACGAACATATGAAACTATTTGGATTTGTAAAGTCGCCTGGATTGAAATTGTTTTGTAGGAAATTGGTTGTATGACATTTTAAAAGGGCTGTGATGTATGTGGCGATAGGGGAACGTGGTACATGTTTCCTTACCAAATATAAGTGTGCTGTTGAGGCATTTCATGCTCTCTGTATTATGTAACGGATTAATGTCCATTTGTAAACGATCTAAGATCAAATAGATCCTTTAGGTACGCCGCGTGCACCCTTTTATTTGGAACCGACTTGCAACCTTCGACAACAAATCGAATAAAAATTAACTCCATACAAAGTAGTCGGTGATTGGTTGTTCGACTTAGTAACGATGATTACCAGACTATCAGCAACCGATCGCAAAGCTGAAAGTTAACGGAGTTGAGACCTGTCACTGAGATTTTCTCGACAATTACAGAGTGCTTGCCACCGGTCGTAAACTAATATAATTAAGGGACGTAGCATTCTCTCATGATAGCACTATATACGCGAACAACAACAAGACTAAGAAAACAGAAGAAACAGAATTATTCATTGAGGTTGTACGTCGTTTTATCATGGCGCCAGTTCACATTTGCATGATGCTTGCATAAACAAACCATCTAGGCAAGGATATGTGCCTTGAACAAGGGCAGTCCATCATGACCGATGCGACTGGGAATCGAACCCGGGACGCCTGGTTTCAAATCCCCAAGGGAAATGGTCGTTAGTCCAGTGTGACTGAGGCTTTACCCTTACCCACGTACACCAAATGTTCAGCAGACGACTTGAACAATGTTGAGAAATATAGAAAATATCGAGGGGAAAGTGCTCATTATGAGTAATTTTTCATTTTGTCGCATGTTTTCAACAAATCGTCTGCTGCAAATGCGTCTGCATGTGGGAACGGTGAAATCAAGCATGGATCGGGATAAGCGATGTTTTTAAAAGCATATTCGACATCCAAAAGAATCCTCTCACGGACCAGGATGTCCTATTCTTGGTCTTTGTAGAGCAAAGATGTTTTAAATTTCTGATATATTTCCTTTCCAGGATCAAACTGTAAAAGTCCAGACGGTGTTCCAATAACATATGACAATTCACGGATCATCTCTGGGAAGAATTGCACGTGCCAATATCCACCGTTTGATGCAACATGCACCGGGATGTAGGGGCTCTGAAATGCTTGTTTTTGCTCGCAAAATATATGCATATTGGATCACGATATATATTTTGTCATTTCATTATATTAAAATTCCTTTCGGAATTCGTCAACAAAAACTCAGTGTTGTTGTTTATGACCACGGACGTTATTTCATTGATACAACTCGTCTGGAGTTATCTACTCCTACCATCACATTATTGGATCAGGCATACGCCGATAATGGCTGTGCTCTTTTGACACGATGGAGCAAGTAAAATATAATGTTTACGTTAGTGCGCCGGGTAGCGGACTTAAGTCAGACGTATTATTTCATTATTTCAATAAAGTACCCCGGGTACCTGACTTAAGTCAGACGTATTATTTCACTATTTCAATAAAGTACTCCGGGTACCTGACTTAAGTCAGACGTACTATTTCAATATTTCAATAAAGTACTCCGGGTACCTGACTTAAGTCAGACGTACTATTTCACTATTCCAATAAAGTACCCCGGGTACCTGACTTAAGTCAGACGTACTATTTCACTATTCGAATAAAGTACCCCGGGTACCTGACTTAAGTCAGACGTACTATTTCACTATTCCAATAAAGTACCCCGGGTTCCAGACTACACTGCCGGTCACCATTGATGGTTCATGCCAGACGTACGAATGTACTAAAGTACGCCGAGTACCAATCTATGATACAAGTCAAATATTAGCAATTAATCGGTTTCCGGCTAATGTCGGTTAGAATAGTCAGAAACATTCCGTGTGAACTGTAGTCATTCGGAGTGGACGAACCGCAACCAGGTATGAGGCGTGGTACCCGATGTCTAGATCGGATCAATCTCAGTAAAACGAGACCGTAACTTCGCACGCTTGTATATAGATCTGATGATGGCCTCAAACATGTCGTCTTAGATTTACCAATTAAATTGTCGTTTACAAAAAACGTATACAACAGGTGAGATAACTCTAACAATAAACTACACCATGAAGCGGTGATTGTCGAGTGTTCCTATTGAATAGAACCTACCGTTGTTTGTATCGTGTGTTTTCATTTGACAACAAAATGAGCACCTGCTCGTGTTTATTTAAGTGTAAAGGGTCACTACTCACTAGGTGGCAATCTTTTATGCGATATAGTCAGATCCAATATACAAACAGCCAACTATTGTGGTTTGATTTTTAATGGGATTATACGCTTTTTGTGTAGTGTCATATGATATTTATTTAATGGCATCTTGACACTACCAGAGAGGATTTATGTGATAAATAAATGTATCATGCAATGGGCAGATTATGGGATATATAACACTGGTATGATAAACTTTTTGTTTACATGTCTACTGGTATGATAAACTTTTATGTTTACATGTATACTTCTTTTTAGAAATGAGGAAGTAGCCGGAACTACTTTTCCGAAATATAAATGAGTCGCTCCACTAGAAAACAAAAATTGTTGACTGCGAAAAGTATCGACCTAAGCCTAAGCATGCCTTGCAGGCTAACCCGGTACGGACACGTTTTGCATCCTGTGGATTTTCTGTTTCATGAATCATTATTCAATACCTCTCTTCCTCCTGAGACAGATTAGCCTGCGCAGGCTGTCAAGAAAATGTTTCTTCTTGTTATATAACTTATATCATTTACGTACAGCTAGTGTTTATGATTATCTTAAATCTAAAAGTTTCGTAACTTGTCTTCGACTCGACACGTCTACACACAACATATAGATGCTATCCTTTTCCCAAAAAAATGAATATCTCCAATCTAAACGACGCTCAGCATCACAATTGTATTGAATATAGTCTTCTGTATTTAAACTTTGAGTGTTACTTGAACTTCCACAGCCTGAACTAAATTAAAACAACGACTTTCAGATCCAACACAACTAGTCTATTCATTTTCAAAACACTAAGTGACGGCCAACCCGCATTACTTACACTTCTATTAAGAATATGTTCGAGTTAATATTGCCGTGTAAAGGTATTTTGTCACACCAAATATACACATTCAGTATTAATAATCGAGAAATATGGAGTTAAAGTCGGAACTCTTTAGCTTCCGTATGTTGTGTGTACACAATGTAATTCGACGCGTATTTATGCACGCGCGTGACGTCATTCTATTTTAGGTGGAGTCATTTATGAATGGGCTTTTGTTATTGTGTATGTTTTTTCTTAAAACTAGTTTAAATGAATGTAGATTAACCTGAAAACATAATTGTGCATGCAAGATAAATAGAATATTACGTCCCTGACTTTCGACATAAACTTTATCTGACTCGGCTGGGAGAAATGATAATTGTCTCGCCAAAGGCTCGACATTAATCAATTCTCCCAACCTCGTCAGATACAGTTCATATATAAAGTCAGGGACATAATATTCTCTATATTCATTTCGATCCTTAGCCTGAATGCGCGTTTAGTTTCTTTCCTCTCAAGTGTATTAATTGCGGTTATGTTTGGTTTCTTGAAGCACCTTTCAAAACCAACCCTGGCGTTGTTACAACTATCGATAAGGATATACCCGCAAAGCAGATAAAGTACACGTTCCCACCTTACAGATGCATTTTGACGCATGTGCAACAGACGACTTTTGAAAACGTTATAGCAAAAGATAAAAAGGCTCATAACGTTTCAACTCTGTAGAATTCATCTGCTGTTATTTATAGATATTTTGCCATATGTTAACTAGATGCTTTCAAAGTTGTCTGCTGCAGATTTCTTGTATGTTCAAACTTCACGGAAGCGTAGCTTACCATGATCTACACTGGTCGCATTGGCATTAACCTTTTCCCACACACATACGCTTTATGACGCCTCTGCGGCAGAAGACTTTTGAAAACATTGTGACAAAAGGAGAAATTGCTCATAATGAGCAATTTTTCCTTTTGTCGCAATATTTTCCACTTCCTTTAAGCAATGATACCTTCATTTATAGAGATTTTCGGTGTTTCTGCTAATATGTTTTTAAAGTCGTCTGCTCCAAACTTTTTGTTTGTGGGGAAGGGTTAAGGTTGGTCTTTTAGAACGCAGCTCTCATCGTATGCCCTTTTAGAATTATCATGACCTATTTACAATACTTTTTGTACAGATAAGGTAATATAACAAAAACTATCAGTCGCAATATACGTCAAAATGGATTCCGCTTTTAAACTAGCGAGTGTGTTAACACTATTGAGTCTTTGTTCGACATTATACAGCACGAGGATCCCGATACCAACTACTGGACCGGAAGTGGAGACGAAGAATGTAACAGCTCACTATTGCCCGTTTCCATGTACCGTCGGGAACCAGACATTGTGTTACCCACCTCCTTGCCCTCCGCCATTTTGTGTGGACCCGCAAAAACATCAACCAACGGATTGTTGTGAATATTGCCCGAATGGTATGTTCGCTGCTTTATTTAATTATAACTCAAAAACTATTTAAACAGACTTAAACAATGCAAACAAATGATACTGCCTATGAGCCAAACTGTTAGAAACTGTTTCATAACCAGTATAAAGTTTTAATATAGTGTAATTTCGCCGTATTTGGTCGCTTTGAAATTATTGGTTATAGTTATCATGACAGTTTCATTAAAACCAGACTGGTCGTCTCAGTCAATCGAAATGTCCGCTAACCAAATAAGGTAATACATAAACGATAATAAAAGTGGTGACTGTCGAGTGTGCCCGATTGTATAGCACATTCGTTTGTTGTATCGTGTGATTACATTGGACATAAAGACCGAGCACGTGCTCACGAGTAGTTAAGTGTATAAGGTCAATTTGAGACGACTCTGTATGCGGGGTAGTGTCATATCCAGTACAGTGAGTACTGAGTAATGAGATCATGACAGACAGAGTGGTAAGCGGTAGTCAGATCCAATATACGTACATTGAGTACTGAGTAATGAGATCATGACAGACAGAGTGGTAGATCCAATATACTTACAGTGAGTACTGAGTAATGAGATCATAACAGACAGAGTGGTAGATCCAATATACGTACAGTGAGTACTGAGTAATGAGATCATGACAGACAGAGTTGTAGATCCAACATACGTACAGTGGGTACTGAGTAATGAGATCATGACAGAGTGAGTACATCATGACAGACAGAGTGGTAGATCCAATATACGTACAGTGAGTACTGAGTAATGAGATCATAACAGGCAGAGTGGTAGATCCAATATACGTACAGTGAGTACTGAGTAATGAGATCATAACAGGCAGAGTGGTAGATCCAATATACGTACAGTGAGTACTGAGTAATGAGATCATGACAGACAGAGTTGTAGATCCAACATACGTACAGTGGGTACTGAGTAATGAGATCATGACAGACAGAGTGAGTACATCATGACAGACAGAGTGGTAGATCCAATATACGTACAGTGAGTACTGAGTAATGAGATCATGACAGGCAGAGTGGTAGATCCAATATACGTACAGTGAGTACTGAGTAATGAGTTCATGACAGACAGAGTGAGTACATCATGACAGACAGAGTGGTAGATCCAACATACGTACAGTGAGTACTGAGTAATGACATCATGACAGACAGAGTGGTAGATCCAATATACGTACAGTGAGTACTGAGTAATGACATCTTGATAGACAGAGTGGTAGATCCAATATACGTACAGTGGGTACTGAGTAATGAGATCATGACAGACAGACTGGTAGATCCAACATACGTACAGTGGGTACTGAGTAATGAGATCATGACAGACAGAGTGGTAGATCCAACATACGTACAGTGAGTACTGAGTAATGGGATCATGACAGACAGAGTCGTAGATCCAATATACGTACAGTGAGTACTGAGTAATGAGATCATGACAGACACAGTGGTAGATCCAACATACGTACAGTGAGTACTGAGTAATGAGATCATGACAGACACAGTGGTATATCCAACATACGTACAGTGAGTACTGAGTAATGAGATCATGACAGACACAGTGGTAGATCCAACATACGTACAGTGAGTACTGAGTAATGAGATCATGACAGACAGAGTGGTAAGCGGTAGTCAGATCCAACATACGTACAGTGAGTACTATGTAATGACATCATGACAGACAGAGTGGTATATCCAATATACGTACAGTGAGTACTGAGTAATGAGATCATGACAGACAGAGTGGTAAGCGGTAGACATTTTAGGCCAGGTATTCTGAGTTCGATCACTGCTCGTAAAGGTGTCACGCCAACAGGAAAGACACATGCCCTTGTCCGACTCCGGATTGATTGATTGATTGATTGATTGGGGTTTAACGCCGTTTTCAACAATCTTTCAGTCATATCACGGCGGCCAGTTTCAACTTATCATGCGTTGCCTTGCTTTCTCACACCAGTACTCCTCCACACAACATTCACGATGGTTTGATATTACCTTTTTTCAGGTCCGGATTGCCGTGGCCCTGACGGATCGATAGTTAAATACAAGGATTGGAAGATAATCGATGGAAAGAACTGCACGTGCAAGGAAAGAGATATAACTGGCATGACTGAATGTGTTTAATGTACCGGGTGAAATGTCGTTGATCTGTGGTAGTATTTGGTAACACTTCCGCATTAATAAACATTTTATGATTGAATAAGTATGATGCCCTTAGCTTTAATTCACGACAAATGTCGAACATTGAAGATCTTTTTTTGAACAAGCAATACCTTTCTAATAAGACTGCCATCGAACCCTAACTCGTCCAACATTCTTTTCCGGATGTTTGACTAAAGTCAATGCGACAAGCGTTATTCGTTTTCCACCGATTGCCTAACAGTCTATGAAGACATCCAGTCAGTTGTTTAATCTACTGGTGTGTGAAATCCCGGAAATACATGGGTCGGTGAACTGGCTGGCTCAAGTGATATGATTTGTTTAACATCTAGGTCAAAACCGACGTTAGTCAGCTATCGCCGAAAAACAACCCTAATATGACTGAAAAAAGAAACCGCTGTCGAACACGACATTGAATACAGACCAACCAATAAATCCTACCATATTGTAAAAGAAAGTGTCTGTGGTAAAAACGTCAACAAGGAATCCGCCTTAGTCGAGTGGTTAGCGTCGGGGATTTGAAACCGTTCGTCCCGGGTTCGATCACCAGTCACGGCACGACGATCATGGTGGAGTGCCCTTGCATATTTCCCAGCCTGGTACTGGTTTGTTTACGCAGGGATCACGAATACGTGAACTGTCGCTGTGATATAACTGACATAATGCTGGAAGCGGCGTAAAACCCAAAATATTATTTTGAGAAAAGGTATAATTAATTTCGGAGACAATTTCATGCCAGTTTTGGTCTGATCCGGGTTTGCAATGCCTGCGTAAGTTAAATGACACAACAATTAAGATATTAATATACTTGTTTTGAGAAGGAAATGTATTTAATGTAAAGACCAATCCCAATGTTAATTATCATATCCATTGACACAATCATCTTTGAGGCGGAAGTGGTAGACAATGGTGCATTATAAGCTGTTATTTCACACACTGGGTGACATTCTTTGCACGCGTTCATTTTACACGGAACAGAACTGAAGCGGCGCCATGCGAAACCATCTTCATGGTACCTGGCCCTCGGTGTAGATCCAGGTCAGCCAGCGCATCAGCGCAGTATGATCAGACTATTTGTCAATGTAGTCATAGATTTTAAGAATAGTCTGTAAATCAGTATCCATTTCAACTGAGGATTATATGTGCATGTTCTACGATTTATATGTATATGTTCTACGATTGATATGTGCATGTTCTACGATTTATATGTGTATGTTCTACGATTTATATGTGTATGTTCTACGATTTATAAGTGCATGTTCTACGATTTATATGTGCATGTTCTACGATTTATATGTGCATGTTTTACGATTTATATGTGCATGTTCTACGATTTATATGTGCATGTTCTACGATTTGAATCCTTAGGCATGGGTGAGAAGGCCGGTCTTTTCCCACACGTGTAATACATAACGTTAAGGTTGGTTTTCGCGTAGCACAGCTCATATAGCATTGTGCTTAAACCATTTGCTGCCATATGCAATTAAAGGCTTTTGTAAACAATGCAGATTCATTGTTTGCCACATAGACATTAAATTTTTCTAAATTTCCTGTTGGACGAACAATGGAGTTGTCCAAGTTTTAACATGGAAGAGTCGACTTTGTGAAATTCGGCATAGAAAGGGTTACATTTCCAAACACATCGTGTGTTCTTTTGTAAGAGTAGTAATAGTATGATACCAACGTTGAGATTGAGAAATAAATGAAAGAACAAGTATATAAATTTAACCCTTTCCCTCATACGACAATTCTGCAGCAGACGACTTTGAACATATTTTCTCAAAGAATGGAAAATCTCTATAATTGAATGGATAACCTATGACAAAAAGTGGAAAACATTGTGGCAAAAGGAGAAATTGCACGTTTTGTGCAATTTCTTCTTTTGTCACTATGTTTTCAAAAAGCCGTCTGCTGCAGAGGCGTCAGAAAGCGTCTATATGAGGTAAAGGGTTAAACATAGAGTAAAATATATTGTGGCAAGAGGAAAAAATAATCATAACGAGCAATTCCTCCTTTTGACACAACATTTTCAATGACGTCTACTGTAGAGACGTCAAACTGAGTCTGTATGTGGGACAGGCTTTAATCAGACTTAGCATTGTACTACCATTACTCCCTGATGGTACAGTGGTTGGAGCGTCTGTCTCGAGAGCCGGGCGCCCCAGAATTCGATCCCCGATTACGACATGAATAAGGCAACAGTAACTTCCGAACTGTGTGGTCATGCTTTGCAGGATTAATCACTCACCTTCGTATCTGCTGCAGACAACGTTTGAAAATATTGTGAATAAAGGAGAAATTCAGCCAATAATGAGCAATTTCTCAATTTGTCACAATGTTTTAAAACTCTATTCTTAAACTGTAGTTGAAGTGGTTTTCTGTGTTTTCCTCGATTGTTTCCAAAATCGTCTGATGAAGATTTGTTGTACGTGGGAATGTGTTAATATATAGGTGAAATGAGAAACAACTTCAGCTAGAAGCCGCGATTTAACCAGGTCACACCGGCGAACAATCTCGACACTGGTGCAGAGGTAGAGCGTCGGCCTCTAGTACCACAGTTCCCAGATTCGAGTCCCGTCATAAGCGATTTCTGACTTGGTGATTTTTCCACACAAACCGCGCGAGTACTGGTTAAGTCTCCAGGAAGCAGACATCGAGCGTGATTAATATAAGCTGAAAGCTTGTTTCATAATCGATGTAAAATAAATAAGTTAGAATAAAAAAGTAAATAACCTTTACAGTGTTGAAGGCACACAAAACAAGTAACAAACAACATCATCACCATAGTAAACAACCAATTAAAACATGATATCGTCATATGTCTTCTTCTACGTCATTAGACGTTTTATAGCTGATATTTTATTTATAGCCTCGTCTACTTTTGAAAACATCTCGTATCAATGTTTGATATATGAGAGGGTTAAATACAGTATAGTTTGTTATTGATTTTGGAAACAATGTGAGAAAAGAAGAACTTTGCTCGCTTACAGCAATTACCTCCCTTTACCACAATGGTTTCGATCGTCGTCTGCTGCATAAACGTCAGAAGTCTTCTGTTGCCTGTGATGAGTTCAAATACGCATTTAGCTGTGAAAAACATGTTTAGATTTTTGTTACAAGTAAAGGGTTAAAATACGCATTTAGCTGTGGACGACATGATAGGATTGGCTTTGAATGAAAACATTTAATTAAACCTTTCCCACATACAGTAAATCTGTAGCAGACGAATGTTCAAACTTCAAGACAAGACTATGGAAAATCTCTATAAAGTAAAATATACTTTAAGAATATAACAGTAAGCATTGTGGCAAAATGAGAATTTAATTATAATGAATTAAGTTTCTTCTTTGACCACAATGTTTTCTACAGTTTTCTGCTGCGGCTGCTTCAAACTACGTCTGATTGTGAGAAAAAAGGAATGAAGAGTTTGTTTGATAAAACCGGATATTCTTTGTGTCCAAACAGAAACGCCACATGAGCCGGTCCGGGAAGTATCCTCGAGTGTTCCCTAGACTAGAAACAGTCCATCCATTTATTGTTAAGTTTTCAACGATTTCAACAGTGTTTCGGTTATCACGACATTTCCCGGGTAAATTACCTGTACTGCTGGTAAGTTTTCCCAGACGACCGCGCACCAGTCGTTATGCTATTCCCACAACATTTATGACAAAGGATGTAAGCAATTTAGATTTATAATAAAAACAATAATTCCGTATGGCTAACGTGTGTCTATAACGATAATTCCGTATGGCTAACGTGTGTCAATAACAATGATTCCGTATGGCTAACGTGTGTCAATAACAATAATTCCGTATGACTAACGTGTGTCAATAACAATGATTCCATATGTCGAACGTGTGTCAATAACAACAAGACGAATTTTGATGCAGAGCATCAAAGGACGCCGCGCATGATTTTGAAGCATGACTTAAAGGAAGCAGATGTAGTTCAGTACATTTAAATAACGTGTGAAAACAGACAGGATGTAAATATTTCGAACAAGAAGGCCAAATGTCCCTTTATCATAACCAAAAAGGCCAAGATGTGCCTATATTGCTCACCTGGCTACCATAGCCTATAATAAAAGGTTACCATACAACATGAAGTTTCTTAATTTTTTACCAATACACGGTTTCAAATCTGCTCTAACTAGATCAATTAGATAAAAAAACATCACATAGGTGCTTACATATTAACATGTAATGTCTCTAGTTATAAATTAAGTGTGACACAAGCTTTGGAAGGAGAGGGTGAAGTATATTCTCCTTCGTGTTTATCAGAAGTATGATAACAACAAGAGGCCCAAGAGGGCCAGTATCGCTCCACTGCCAATTAAATCTTCAAACAGCCCCGCGCCCTGGTTGCCATGTTTTTTACCAATCAACATGGCTTGAAGGAATCTGATAGAGGGTCATATATATATATATAAAATATTTTTTAAGTTTTCACTATAACCATATTATAAGGCAAAAATAGCTCTGCCCTCTGGCGGCCATAGTTTTCGACCAATCAACTTGGCTCGAAAAAATCTGAAAGAAGGTCACCCAAGCAACATTTCTACACAATTATTTGAAAATCGGCCTGATACCTACGGAGGAGAAGAAGATTTTTTAAGTCTTCACTACTACACAATTATTTGAAAATCGGCCTGATACCTACGGAGGAGAAGAAGATTTTTTAAGTCTTCATTGTTTTTTCTTTCGGAAACCAGAATTTTGCATGGATCCCAAACAGTTTGAGGAACTAAGGAGAGATCATTGAGAGGATACTTCCTATGAAGTTTCATCCTAATTGGTCCAGTGGTTAGGTAGGAGAAACAGTTTGAAGCAAAACGTTTACGGACGGACGGACGCACGCATGCACGCACGTACGTCCAAAAGGCGTTTGTTGGGTGTTTTCCTTTGATGTTCTCTTGTTGGGTATACCCAACAAGCACATGGTTTTTTCCGTAATTATCCCCCCTTTACGGAATAAATAGCAATAATATGTTAATTAGATACCCATAACACAATTGTATAAAAAAAACCACTTATCAAAGTGTCTTATAAGGGTGGTGGCTGGGGTTTACGAAAAAACACTATCCAACAAGATTACTCTCGTAAGTACGCACTCACGCACGGACGCACTCACGCACGCACGAACGCAGGACGGACGATTCCCCATGACATAAGCTCGACTGCCTTTCAGCCAGTGGAGTTAAAAACGGAAGTATATAAACAAAAAATACGATATCGCAAATTTCTGAGATAACGAGAAAAAAAAAATATAAAAAAAAATAATCGAGAAATCGAAATGTTCGAACATATTGATATCTTTTTTTTTTTTTTTTTCCGATATCTCGAACTTTCCGATATCTCGAACTTTTCGAAAAAGAAAATTATATTTTTTTCGATATCTCGAACTTTCCGATATCTCGAACTTACCAATTTTTTTCCCATATTTTTTTCGATATCTCGAAATGTTCGGTATCTCGAACTTATCGATATCTCGTACTTGTCGATATCTCGAACTTTCCGATAAAGTTCGAGATATCGAGAAAAAAATAATTAAAGATATCGAAAAGTTATTGGAAAGTTCGAGATATCGAGAAGAAAAAAAAATAAAATAAAAAAAATATCGAAAGTTCGAGATATTGGAAAGTTCGAGATATCGAAAGTTTCGAGATATCGATATGTTCGATTTGTCAATAAATGTTCAAGTTAAAAACATTCGTTTTATCGATGTATTCGAGCTATCGATGTGTTCGAGTCATCGGTATGTTCGAGATATCGATATGTTCGAGTTATCAATATGTTCAAGTTATTTGACCAATAAGACATTCGTTTTTTGCGTGTACAATGACCTCAGACAAATTTCGTACCTAAACCTCTTAATTTGCGAATGTCTAATCGAATGTCTAATGTCTAACTGATCAATTAGACATTCGTTTTTTTAATGTACATTGATCTCTGATGAATTTGGTACATAAATCTCTTAATTTGCGAATGTCTAATCGAATGTCTAATGTCTAATTGACCAATTAGACATTCGTTTTTTTAATGTACATTGATCTCTGATTAATTTGGTACCTAAATCTCTTAATTTGCGAATGTCTAATCGAATGTCTAATGTCTAACTGATCAATTAGACATTCGTTTTTTGCATGTATAATGACCTCCGACGAATTTGGTACCTAAATCCCTTAATTTGCGAATGTCTAATCGAATGTCTAATGTCTAACTGACCAATTAGACATTCGTTTTTTTAATGTGCAATGACCTCTGACGAATTTGGTACCTAAATCTCTTAATTTGCGAATGTCTAATCGAATGTCTAATGTCTAACTGACCAATTAGACATTCGTTTTTTGCATGTATAATGACCTCCGACGAATTTGGTACCTAAATCCCTTACTTTGCGAATGTCTAATCGAATGTCTAATGTCTAACTGACCAATTAGACATTCGTTTTTTTAATGTGCAATGACCTCCGACGAATTTGGGTTATATATCTTGTAATTTGCGAATGTCTAATCGAATGTCTAATGTCTAATTGACCAATTAGACATTCGTTTTTTGCATGTACAATGACCTCCGACGAATTTGGTACCTAAATCCCTTAATTTGCGAATGTCTAATCGAATGTCTAATGTCTAACTGACCAATTAGACATTCGTTTTTTGAATGTACAATGACCTCCGACGAATTTGGGTTATAGATCTTGTAATTTGCGAATGTCTAATTGAATGTCTAATGTCGAATTAGACATTCGATATTTAACATTTGCGATTTTTCTGAATGTCTAATTGAATGTCTAATGTCTAATTAGACATTTGATAATCAAAATTAGCGAATGTCTAATCGAATGTCTAACGTCTAATTAGACATTCGAATATTTTTTTTGAATGTCTAATGTCTAACGTCTAATGCTCTGCCAACTTCACACACTTTTATAAATAAGAAAAAAACATCCGGCGAATTTTGAGCCCGTAAACTAAACAATTAAAAACGCGTAGCCTAGAAAGTTTGGAAAAAGTGAACTTCTTCTCTGAGCTTTGATGAATTGGGTCAGGGCCGTAAACCAAACAATCAAAAACAGCGTAGCCTAGACAGTTGGGGAAAAGTTATTAAATACAAATTAAATGTGTATAAAGTTTTGTAATAACGGTAGAAGACAAACGTATTTTGTATCTTGTTGTTTCTTAAATCAGTTAATACAATTTATTGATTCATAAAGGTTGTTTTTTTCAATCAAACAACAGAGGTTTTTTTAACAATAATAACATTGGTTTCTCCCTTTTCGATTACGTCACCCCATGGTACAAAATTAAAACCTATCCCATACTGACGCCGCGCTCCCACGCGGCGTCAATGATTCCGTATGACTAACGTGTGTCAATAACAATGATTCCGTATGGCTAACTTGTGTCAATAACGATAATTCCGTATGACTAACGTGTGTCAATAACGATGATTCCGTATGGCTAACTTGTGTCAATAACGATGATTCCGTATGGCTAACTTGTGTCAATAACGATGATTCCGTATGGCTAACGTGTGTCAATAACGATGATTCCGTATGGCTAACGTGTATCAATAACAATGATTCCGTATGGCTAACTTGTGTCAATAACGATGATTCCGTATGGCTAACGTGTGTCAATAACGATTATTCCGTATGGCTAACGTGTATCAATAACGATTATTCCGTATGGCTAACGTGTCAACAACGATGATTCTGTATGGCTAACGTGTATCAATAACGATTATTCCGTATGGCTAACGTGTGTCAATAACGATGATTCCGTATGGCTAACGTGTATCAATAACGATGATTCCGTATGGCTAACGTGTATCAATAACGATGATTCCGTATGGCTAACGTGTGTCAATAACAATGATTCCGTATGGCTAACGTGTATCAATAACGATGATGCCGTATGGCTAACGTGTATCAATAACGATTATTCCGTATGGCTAACGTGTATCAATATCGATTATTCCGTATGGCTAACGTGTATCAATAACGATTATTCCGTATGGCTAACGTGTGTCAATAACGATGATTCCGTATGGCTAACGTGTGTCAATAACGATGATTCCGTATGGCTAACGTGTATCAATAACGATGATTCCGTATGGCTAACGTGTATCAATAACGATTATTCCGTATGGCTAACGTGTGTCAATAACGATGATTCCGTATGGCTAACGTGTATCAATAACGATGATTCCGTATGGCTAACGTTTATCAATAACGATGATTCCGTATGGCTAACGTGTGTCAATAACAATGATTCCGTATAGCTAACGTGTGTCAATAACGATTATTCCGTATGGCTAACGTGTGTCAATAACAATGATTCCGTATGGCTAACGTGTGTCAATAACAATGATTCCGTATGGCTAACGTGTGTCAATAACGATGATTCCGTATAGCTAACGTGTGTCAATAACGATACTACCGTATCGTTAACGGATGTCAATAACAATGATTCCGTATAGCTAACGTGTGTCAATAAAGATGATTCCGTATGGCTAACGTGTGTCAATAACAATGATTCCGTATGGCTAACGTGTGTCAATAACGATTATTCCGTATGGCTACCGTGTGTCAATAACAATGATTCCGTATAGCTAACGTGTGTCAATAACGATTATTCCGTATGGCTAACGTGTGTCAATAACAATGATTCCGTATGGCTAACGTGTGTCAATAACGATTATTCCGTATGGCTACCGTGTGTCAATAACAATGATTCCGTATGGCTAACGTGTGTCAATAACAATGATTCCGTATGACTAACGTGTGTCAATAACGATTATTCCGTATGGTTAACGGATGTCAATAACAATGATTCCGTATGGCTTACGTGTGTCAATACCGATGATTCCGTATGATTAACGTGTGTCAATAACGATGATTCCGTATTGTTAACGTGTGTCAATAACAATGATTCCGTATGGCTAACGTGTGTCAATAACGATGATTCCGTATGGCTAACGTGTGTCAATAACGATGATTCCGTATGGCTAACGTGTGTCAATAACGATGATTCTGTATGGCTAACGTGTGTCAATAACGATGATTCCGTATGGCTAACGTGTGTCAATAACGATGATTCCGTATTGCTAACGTGTGTCAATAACGATGATTCCTTATGGCTAACGTGTGTCAATAACGATGATTCCGTATGGCTAACGTGTGTCAATAACGATGATTCCGTATTGCTAACGTGTGTCAATAACGATGATTCCGTATTGCTAACGTGTGTCAATAACGATGATTCCGTATGGCTAACGTGTGTCAATAACGATGATTCCGTATGTCTAACGTTTGTCAATAACGATTATTCCGTATGGCTAACGTGTGTCAATAACGATGATTCCGTATGGCTAACGTGTATCAATAACAATGATTCCGTATGGCTAACTTGTGTCAATAACGATGATTCCGTATGGCTAACGTGTGTCAATAACGATTATTCCGTATGGCTAACGTGTATCAATAACGATTATTCCGTATGGCTAACGTGTCAACAACGATGATTCTGTATGGCTAACGTGTATCAATAACGATTATTCCGTATGGCTAACGTGTGTCAATAACGATGATTCCGTATGGCTAACGTGTATCAATAACGATGATTCCGTATGGCTAACGTGTATCAATAACGATGATTCCGTATGGCTAACGTGTGTCAATAACAATGATTCCGTATGGCTAACGTGTATCAATAACGATGATTCCGTATGGCTAACGTGTATCAATAACGATTATTCCGTATGGCTAACGTGTATCAATATCGATTATTCCGTATGGCTAACGTGTATCAATAACGATTATTCCGTATGGCTAACGTGTGTCAATAACGATGATTCCGTATGGCTAACGTGTGTCAATAACGATGATTCCGTATGGCTAACGTGTATCAATAACGATGATTCCGTATGGCTAACGCGTATCAATAACGATTATTCCGTATGGCTAACGTGTGTCAATAACGATGATTCCGTATGGCTAACGTGTATCAATAACGATGATTCCGTATGGCTAACGTGTATCAATAACGATTATTCCGTATGGCTAACGTGTGTCAATAACGATGATTCCGTATGGCTAACGTGTATCAATAACGATGATTCCGTATGGCTAACGTGTATCAATAACGATGATTCCGTATGGCTAACGTGTGTCAATAACAATGATTCCGTATAGCTAACGTGTGTCAATAACGATTATTCCGTATGGCTAACGTGTGTCAATAACAATGATTCCGTATGGCTAACGTGTGTCAATAACAATGATTCCGTATGGCTAACGTGTGTCAATAACGATGATTCCGTATAGCTAACGTGTGTCAATAACGATACTACCGTATCGTTAACGGATGTCAATAACAATGATTCCGTATAGCTAACGTGTGTCAATAAAGATGATTCCGTATGGCTAACGTGTGTCAATAACAATGATTCCGTATGGCTAACGTGTGTCAATAACGATTATTCCGTATGGCTACCGTGTGTCAATAACAATGATTCCGTATAGCTAACGTGTGTCAATAACGATTATTCCGTATGGCTAACGTGTGTCAATAACAATGATTCCGTATGGCTAACGTGTGTCAATAACGATTATTCCGTATGGCTACCGTGTGTCAATAACAATGATTCCGTATGGCTAACGTGTGTCAATAACAATGATTCCGTATGACTAACGTGTGTCAATAACGATTATTCCGTATGGTTAACGGATGTCAATAACAGTGATTCCGTATGGCTTACGTGTGTCAATACCGATGATTCCGTATGATTAACGTGTGTCAATAACGATGATTCCGTATTGTTAACGTGTGTCAATAACAATGATTCCGTATGGCTAACGTGTGTCAATAACGATGATTCCGTATGGCTAACGTGTGTCAATAACGATGATTCCGTATGGCTAACGTGTGTCAATAACGATGATTCTGTATGGCTAACGTGTGTCAATAACGATGATTCCGTATGGCTAACGTGTGTCAATAACGATGATTCCGTATGGCTAACATGTGTCAATAACGATGATTCCGTATGGCTAACATGTGCCAATAACGATGATTCCGTATGGCTAACGTGTGTCAATAACGATGATTCCGTATGGCTAACGTGTGTCAATAACGATGATTCCGTATTGCTAACGTGTGTCAATAACGATGATTCCTTATGGCTAACGTGTGTCAATAACGATGATTCCGTATGGCTAACGTGTGTCAATAACGATGATTCCGTATTGCTAACGTGTGTCAATAACGATGATTCCGTATTGCTAACGTGTGTCAATAACGATGATTCCGTATGGCTAACGTGTGTCAATAACGATGATTCCGTATGTCTAACGTTTGTCAATAACGATTATTCCGTATGGCTAACGTGTGTCAATAACGATGATTCCGTATGTCTAACGTTTGTCAATAACACGATCGTTCGAAAGAACACGTGCGTCGTTGTATGTTAATAGATCAGTAAGTAAACGCGTAACGGACATATGAACTTAAAATACGCACGGATGGACAGACGACTAAAAAGTGATACAATACATATAATATCTGACATGAGTTGTCATTTCATATAAAGTTAAATAAACCTTTATGAAATGACAACGAATGTCAGATTCTTTTTATCCCATGACAAGACACAAAAAAAGAAAAACGTTTTTCTCGCTGTCAGAAAATAGTTCCAACATGTAATACAACTTAATAAACTGTTAACGTATCACACACAAACATATTTTCATGACCGATAATGGTCCCTTTACCTCGTCCATCTATCGTGACGTTTGTGTTTACCGGATACACGTGCTCAGCCATTTTGTTAACATTCGCGGATGAATACAAAAATAGTGATTCGGTCATGTTATATTATAGACGTGACATATAAAGAAATACGTAATGGGTACATTAGATCGGATACAAGCATTGTAATGTGATAAAATACATTATTGTATTTGGTGGCTAAATATGAACAAGATCAGAGCAGACCAGAGCTCGAAACTTGGACCTATTTGTCCGAAGTCAATGGTCCAAAGCGACGCTACCAAAGCAAGATCTAAATCAAGGCAGTAATGGCGTCCAGTAATATACATACACTTATCATCAATAAGATAACGTTCGTGGCTCACATTCTTAAGCCGATGCCAGCGATCTTGAGCCTTCTTGACTCTCTGGTTTGACAATATGTAAAATAGCAGTAGCGTATAATAATTTGGAGTTAAGCCTCTAGCTTTTTATCAGGCGCTGCATATATTAAAATAATATGCGGACAGTTACGACTAGGTCCGCACAGGCAAAACGTTCCCAAACTCTCGTGACACGGCTCTTATATCTGAAATGAGGTCAGATAAGGTAGAAAACACATTTATAATCAAAATGGAGGATAACATCAGGAAATTGCGAAGAGCTTTATTCATCTCATGTTTTGTCGGGTTAATAAGCCAAGTGCAGGGCCAGACGACATTGCGTTCATTGCTTGTTGAGAATGGTGTGACCATGCACCTCTGTCCGGACTTGTGTACGATCGGAGACCAGTGGAGTTGTGTTCCTCCGCCATGTCCTCTACCACCGTGTGTACATCCGGCGAAGTACAAACCGACAGACTGCTGTTCCTATTGCCCTGACGGTTAGTAACTATTTATTTACAACGTTGATCTGAACCTGACCTGTGTGAAAAGGTGGCAGGGGACAGATGCGAATTTGGCCTCCGTCGATATTTCATATATTAAGAGGTTGTGAACTATGTAACAATATATGGCATTGATTTCTTTATTGATTTTCATCAAGTGATGCATAAAAAATGAGGAGAAAAAACGAAGATGTGTATATGCTAGCTCTTATCTTGTTGGAGAGCTTCCCAAGAGTAAATTCTTAGAATCATTTGAGAATCTGCTTTCTGTTGTAAATTCAGGTATTTCAACTAAGCTTTTCTACCAGAAGAATCCTGATGGCATGGTACTTTGAACACATTCCCTGGTTAAGAATTGCTTGATTATTAAGTTTGTGTGCTTGAAATTTATCCTGCATTCTTCCAGGAATAAAGGACCTGATAAGAAAATCTGCGGAAATGGTCATTTTTGCCCGTATTTTGGGGGGTTAGGTTAAAATAAACAGGGTTTGATCTTTTGTTCAGTTATGTCGAGTTGCTAAAGTGCCATATGGTTTTGAAATATTGATATATGCCATATATCGAGACATAGTATTGACATCATGATGGATGTTGTTTTTGAGAATTTCTCAAATAACTTTTATTGGATCATCTCAAAGGTATGATCGGTCTACCAGGAAAAACATTATTAACGTAGTTAATACACGTGTCGACAAAAACCTGCGTGCGTACCTATGCTAGGGATTGTAATTGATACGATTTACAGAAGTTTCTTGATACTTCCTATGGCTAATGCCGTACACAGTGTATAGCCAGATCAGACTGCGTGTATGAGCTGGCTGATCTGAATCAACACTGATCTCAAAATTGGAAATTATGGAGAGGCACTATAAACTCTTAGCTTTCGTTCCAATCCGTTTCGCACTAATTGTCTATATCGTTGATATTGTACATTATCACAACGAATAAATATGTTTAAAACTTAACTAAAATTACTTTATTTCGTGGTTAATAAATGATTTTTAATTTTCTGATATGCTAATTACAGGAGCCGATTGTAAAAGTCCAGACGGTGTTCCGATAAAATATGACCACTGGCGAATCGTCTCCGGGAAGAATTGCACGTGTCTAAACCCACCTACTGAAGCCAATTGCTCATGATTGATTTCTGCTGTTTTATGGCGACGAACTAACATTAAATTGTTCAAAAATTGTATGTCTGTTTTATGAACCTTCACACACCCCACAAGAACATTCATTGATCATTTGCATTTAATGAAACCCTAAAATAAACAAGCCCGTCACGTCTATCAAGCCCATTGTTCAAACCTTATGATGTTGTTTAGTAGAAATACATCGAGTTTTGGAGTTAAAATTAGATATGTAGCCAAAGTATATGTTAAAGGGGACGCTTATACTGCCTCGCTTTGGATCTAGCTTTAATATAGAGACGTGGTAGAGCATTCGCCTTCGCATCAAAAGGTCCAAGGTTCGGTCCCTGGTCAGGTCGGATCTTTTAGGGTTGTTACAGATATAACAAGATAATAAAATAGGTCGTTGCCTTATCTAGAGAATTGGCGGCATAGGTCAAATACATGTACATGTACTTCTATCAACATGGACGCAATATTAAACAGGGCACTCGCGTTCACCGTCCTGTACTTCTATATATCTATCGCAAGGCTGGACCACAATCCCACGAGATCACCCGGATTAAACACGAAGAATGTTACTGCACATTACTGCCCGTTTCCGTGCACAATGGGTAATACGAGCGCGTGTTACCCGCCACCCTGTGTCCCACCGATTTGTGTGGACCCTACCAAGTTAAAACCCACGGATTGTTGTTCATTCTGTCCTCAAGGTATTTACTATTTATTTATGGATTTACTCTTTACTGCTTGCAGACTCATTTTGACGTATCTGAGGCAGACGATATTATTTGAGAACAAAATGGCAAAAGGAGAAATGAGTAATTTCTTCTTTTGCAACAATGCTTTTAACATATTTATATTCAATAATCATACTTACATTTATGGAAATTTCACTTAATGTTGCCTCGATATTTTTAAAGTTATCTGTTTCAGATTTGTCGCATGTGGCAAAAGGTTTAGCATAACGCATTCACTGTCAGCTTGTGTTCTTAATGTATTAGCAACTTTTAACTCGACATTAAGATTCTCTGTTGGCATCATCTGGATTGAACACGATAATGGTAACCGGACATTACGGATACTTTCTTGGGTGCACTGTTGGCACACTTGTTCCGCGACTAAAAGCTAAGTTGTGGTCTATACTGTCTGAAATACCTTTTACTAACTAGTGCTTTTAGCTGACATACGTTAAAACGTTTTGCATCCATTCACCCCCGAATGGTGCCCAATTGCCATGGTTGGTACTCGATCGGTATGTCCGTCAATAGATACAGACGGGTTCCATTTCTAAGTGACATTGGGATTAAAACAAAACATAACTAAACGGTCGTCTAGTCAACTAGTTCAACAAGCGGCATCCGTATCCCTGTGGGCAATATACATTTCCGTAATGTTTATGTGTTGCGATTCAACGAGGGTTTGTTGATAAATTGGCTTGCCAAAATGGTGTTTGGCCAATTTGATATATTTCGGGAAGTAAACAATCTAAGGTTGCTCATAAAACTGATTTCATAGGGCGGATGCCACTATACTAAACTTCACCTGATATATTCAAAATACGGCAAAAAGAATCAACACATACAAATAACACAGTATCTTTCTACAGGTCCCGACTGTTCGAGTCCTGACGGTGTGCCTATAAAATATTACCACTGGCGATTAGTCTCTGGAAAGAATTGCTCATGTCTCCATCCACCATCCAATGCAACATGCATATGAACTTTTCGAAAGGGCATGTAGTTTATTTTATTGGTGATATATTGAGAGAAAACGCTTTTGCTTGTTTATTGCCAAAATATAGTTTACGATGCATATTTTGCATTGCGTAATATTATTCATAAACAGCACACTGAAAAGCCATTCTGCATTCTTTTCGTTATCTTATATTTTGGGTATTCAGCTGTGAATGTAACTAATAGTACGCGTTGATTGGCGAGTTATTCTACTATCGCAATGCCAGTCACGAAATCCACGACTATCACGTTCTAAGCATGGGGGTTTGAAACTTGGCGACATGAGTTCGAAATTTAGGGTAAAATGGGGGTTTGAAACTTGGCGACATGGGTTCGATCCCTCCTTGCGGTGGTCAAGATGGAGTGTTTTGTAGGACAAGTTATTCGAACGATATTTAGGGTAAAATGATGGTTTTGAAACTAGGAGACATGGGTTCGATCCCTCCTTGCGGTGGTCACGATGGAGTGTTTTGTAGGACAAGCTATTCGAACGATATTCAGGGTAAAATGGGGGTTTGAAACTAGGCGACATGGGTTCGATCCCTCCTTGCGGTGGTCAAGATGGAGTGTTTTGTAGGACAAGTTATTCGAACGATATTTAGGGTAAAATGAAGGTTTTGAAACTAGGAGACATGGGTTCGATCCCTCCTTGCGGTGGTCAAGATGGAGTGTTTTGTAGGACAAGCTATTCGAACGACATTTAGGGTAAAATGAAGGTTTTGAAACTAGGCGACATGGGTTCGATCCCTCCTTGCGGTGGTCACGATGGAGTGTTTTGTAGGACAAGCTATTCGAACGATATTCAGGGTAAAATGGGGGTTTGAAACTAGGCGACATGGGTTCGATCCCTCCTTGCGGTGGTCAAGATGGAGTGTTTTGTAGGACAAGCTATTCGAACGATATTCAGGGGGAAAATGGGGGTTTGAAACTAGGCGACATGGGTTCGATCCCTCCTTGCGGTGGTCACAATGGAGTGTTTTGTAGGACAAGCTATTCGAACGATATTCAGGGTAAAATGGGGGTTTGAAACTAGGCGACATGGGTTCGATCCCTCCTTGCGGTGGTCACGATGGAGTGTTTTGTAGGACAAGCTATTCGAACGATATTCAGGGGGAAAATGGGGGTTTGAAACTAGGCGACATGGGTTCGATCCCTCCTTGCGGTGGTCACGATGGAGTGTTTTGTAGGACAAGCTATTCGAACGACATTTAGGGTAAAATGCTCGTTTTTTGTTCCTCGTCTAGTCCTGTAGTTGCCACTATCTATGTTGTCGAACAGCAAATGCCCGGTATCGGTAACAACGAAAGCTAACACTCCATGGGTCATGGGTTCGTCCACGGCGAGTCCATTCAATATTTCTGATGATTGACAACATTGACTGTAAATTAGAGTCTATGTGTAGGTAGGCAGTTGGCGGCTGTGAGGAATTATCTGTGGAAATTCAGGTGCGAGAAAGTCGGAAGACACAATAGTTACATAACTGAAATACGGTTGAAAACGGCATTACATTCATACCAATCAAGCACCTAGCGGTAACTCGAGTAAAGAGAGGTATTCCTTCAGCTATCTCCATTTATAACCGTTTTGAAATCGCTTGAAATTACACGGTAAGTACCACATAATCTTGTAAATATCTGGTTTGGTACGGTGCTTATCAGTTGAAACGGTGTTAAACTCTGGTAAAAACGAAACAGAGAGTTAATAACACATGCATAATTTGGACGTTTATTACACAAAATGTAGTAAGCTACATACACACATATATTGTATGTCACATTGCTGCAAAATATACAAAATCACTCACATAACGTATGTTCAAACACCAAAGAGACGAAATATGCACATATCTCTAATTTCAAATCAGAACTATTCGGCTACATTCGAGTGGAGCACGGCATAATTAATCAGAGCTTTGATGTGTTTGTAAACGAACATCTTGACTAGATGTTGTTGATTTTTGTACGATTTGTAAAAACATATATCTTAATTACTGCAATGGGTATACACAAACAAGATAGAAATGTAAACACATATTTTTATGAGAAATTATTGAACACAAGTAGTATTATTTCACTGACCAATCATTCTAAATTCACTCTAAATGTAAATTTCAAAGTTATATTATATCTGATTTAATTAACCGTATGGATTAGCATACCCTAAATTACTTTTACTCTGTGAGCTTAGAATTAAAATTGGCGGAGTACACCCCTAATGGACTCGGCTTGTGTATTAAAATAAACAGCATAATTATAATCTAGGATACATCCGTTCGGTATTGTTCGTGGTTGTGTCGGTCAATACCGTTATCTAACGACTTCATACGGAAATCACCGAGCCCTTTAGAGGCGTTCGACCTTAATTTGTTATTTAGATTGTTTAATGAACACGGGCCATGTTCACATCTAAATACAAACATGTTAATTGTGAGCAATGGCCCAGTAGTCACGTGATTGCGACAGTCCAATGCCCAAGAGGTACAGGATTGAGGATAATGAACAATAAGATAAAATGAATTATGGAAAACAGAAGATGTATTTTACAAATTGTTGACTATAAAATGATATATGCCCTAGGAAAACCTACCAACAGGATATTCGTGACAAGAGTAGATCCAGATCTGGATCCCCTTTCGCGCGGCGCGATGTGTGACCTTAATCTGCACTGTTTGCGAACAAGACACGTGCGTTTTCAAGTAGATTCGGACAAACGTCTCGAGAACGTTTGGATAAGAGAACTCAGTTGACCTGGAGGTCGATCCTAATCTATGCTTCTCGTTTAACCCTTTCCCTCATACAACAAATATGTAGCGGACGACTTAAAAACATACGCGAATAAAATTGGAAACTCCCTTTTAAATGAGGTACAATAATTGAACAGAATTGAACACTTGGTGACAAAAGATAAAATTGCTCGTTTTGAGCCATTTCTTCTTTTGTTGCAATGATTTGATAAAGCCATTGCTGCTGAGGCGTTAGAAAGCGTCTATATGATGGAAAGGGTAAAATATTGCACCTGAGATTCGGTTTTCCTGGAACATGACCAGTGACATTTCTAAATCAATAAGGCAAGAACAAGACATGGCGAATAAGATCAACAAATGATTGGTATAGGACTAAACACTTACGTTTTTGTTTTGCATTACAGAACACTAACAATTCGGTCACACTCGGCTATTCACGGTTTAAGACATCGGAAATAATAATCCCTCCAATGCTCTCGATACTTTGATGGCACAAAGCCGGTTCGAAACCATTCCGAATGAATCTGATTCATTCGAGATTTTTCGGATTTTATCGAACTATTTTTGATAACCGCATTAAGCTACCGTTATTTACGCCTCTTTCAGCAATTTTTCAATTATATCTCGGCGTGTCCTGGGTAAGTTACCAGTGCTTCTGATATATTTATTCTGACACCAGTGAAACAGTAGTAGCCCAATAAGGTTGGGTATGACCCGCAGATCGAGTTCTGCGACCTCCCCTACCTGAGGCAGACGCTCTACCACTACATCACCGATGCGGTCTGAAATACACATACTTTTGTTTATCTTCGTAAGTAAGTTATGAGTTCAAAGATCGAGTTTTCCAGTATAACCGAGATGTTGCGATTGGAATATTCATGTAATACAACTTAACCTTGAACTCTTTCAGCGCCAAAGACAATATGCAGGTTTTTGCAAACAATACTGATTCAGGCGAGTCAGCTCGTAACGAGCTGTCTCACCTGAAATCAGCATTGTTTACCTTTTAGTTATCAAAATAGTCCAAAAATTAATTATATGAGAAATGGAGACGCCCGATTTTGAACATGGAAGAGTCTACTTTAAACAATTCGGCGCTGAAAGAGTTAATGTCCAATGTACAGACGCATTTCGACGCATTTAGCAGACGGGTTTATTTTTAACACTGTGATGCAAACGGAGAAATTTATCTTATTATTCAATATTTATAATTCCATTCATCCTTTACAACATACAACAAACACCAAATATGCAGCAGACCACTTTGAAAACTTCTTTGCAAAAATATGGTTGATTGGGGTTTAACGCCGGTTTTAACGATTTCTCAGTCATATGACGGCGGCCAGTTCACTTACTCATGTGTTTCCTGGTTTTCTAACACCAGTACTCCACACAACAATCTTCCCAAGCAACTGACTGCTTTTCCACATAGACTTAGCCCATTGGTGAAAGACGAATGACGCATGTCGCTATGACTTTTGTCAAACGTCGGAAAGAAAGTTGGCCGAGCCGGGATTCGAACTCACAACCCCTGCATACATATGGAATGGAGTAGAAAACAATATGGCAAAAGAGGAAATTGCTCACTATGAGCTCACTTCTTCTTTTGCCACAATGTTTTCAAAATTCGTATGATGAAATTATTTTGAAATACGTTTGCAGGTGGGAAAAGGTTAAAAGAGATTTCAATAATTTTTTCCAAGATGTCGTCTGCTGCAGAATTGATATATGAGAGAACGGGGTTATCCATTTCCCACAAATCTGCAGCAGACGACTATGAAAATATCTAGGCCAAAATCTGAAAAATTCTCTATAATTGAAAGTATTTGTTTTGAATAAGAGTTTAAAATATTGTGGAAAAAGTAGATATTGCTCATTTTGAACAATTTCTACTTTTGCAACAATGTTTTCAAAGGTCGTTTGCTGTAGAGGAGAAGCCAGAAAGCGGCGTCCGTTAAAATACAAGTCATGTCAGTGCTGAATTATTCACTGAATGAACTTAACAACGGTAAACCTTTGTGCATTTACATATTAAGGAGATCACTAAATTACAAATTATAAGACGCCTTCGCAGGATACGACACTTGAACTCATTATGGACAGAAAACGCCATGACACAAAAAGAACGGGCAGGTCCTCTTGTACCTCTGAATATGTTTAAAACCCTTTCCTTCATATAGACGCTTTCTGACGTCATCTGTAGCAGACGGCTTTTTGAAAACATAGTGACAAAAGTAGAAATTGCTCAAAACGAGCAATTTCTCCTTTTGCCACAATGTTTTCTACTTTTAGTCATAGGTTATCCATTCAATTATAGAGATATTCTATTTTTTGACAAAATATGTCCAAAGTCGTCTGCTGCAGAATTGTTGTATGAGGGAAAAGGGTTAAAGTAAATAATCTGTTTATCTGATAGAACTGTCGTCTATTATTTGAATTACACTACACGTAACCAGAGGTCCGGATAAGGAGGAGCTCTTTTCCCCACAATATCTTTTCTTTTTCTCCAAACGTAACTTATGATTTGCGAACTTAAAATAAGCGTTTCATTGAGACGATTATTGTGATTACACACAACATATGATTAGAGGTTCAACAATGATTTTAGAACATGCAAAACACCTTATATCTTAAACTTTGCATGGTAACAAAACAACTTAAAAACAACTTAAAAAACATAACTGATATCGACTGTTTCTGCATACAATGCATTCTAAAAATGTGTCTGATTTTGTTTCACTTCTATAAGTGCAGATGTTACATTGGTTTCTTTTCTTCGTGCCTTATTATTTGTAGATGTTTCTAAATATGGCATTGTGATGGCATGGCGTGAATATGAATGCGTTTAAAAGGCATATTTTTTTACTCTTTTTTTTCAGTTATAGACAGCTCACTTATTCATCATCCCTAGGTAAACACACTAGTACTAGGCTAGAAAATGTGTCTTGCCCAAGAGCACTCCACCATGACCGTCGTGCCGCGACTGGGGATCGAACCCGGTACACCCGATTTCAAATCCCCGACGCTAACCACTTGACCACGGCGGAAAGACACCGTACTTTACAGTTGACGTGGTTTATTCAGGATTTGTTGGGGGGGTTTACGCAGCCTTTTTTCAACATTATTCCAGCTATATAACGGCGATTGAACATTTATTCACGGTCCCTGGGAACACAAACCAGTACTAACTACACTAGGATATATGTCTTGTCCAACGGATCTCCATCCTTACCGCCGCGAGCGGAGATCGAACCCGCGACGTCCGGACCCAAATCCCCCACGCTTACAACCCGATCACGATCGAGACGTCCGGACCCAAATCCCCCACGCTTACAACCCGATCGCGATCGAGACGTCCGGACCCAAATCCCCCACGCTTACAACCCGATCACGATCGAGACGTTCGGACCCAAATCCCCCACGCTTACGGTCTTTCAGTTATATCACGGCGGCCAGTTCCCCTAACGTGGTGTTTTCCTGTCTTTCCTGGACATGTACTCTACATACCATTATTCATAGGCAACTGGCTACATTCCCAAATAGACCATATGTGTAACATGTAACCTTATACATATCAATATAGAAGCACTAAAGTGAACGCGATCATTCAACAAAATTCTAGAACACTAAATATGATTGACTATTTCAAAAGGCACAATTTACAAAATTGTCATGAAACAAAAACAATAAAATATGTTACAAACATGAACTATTACTGAGCGAGTGTCTATGAACAGTCTAGACGCCATTTATAAAGTTGACAAAATAGTTATTATGATACAATGCATTAATAAACACAGTTATCGCCCTTTAGGAACGGAACAAATACTGGTACATTCGTGACACCATTAAGGTCATTCCGTAGATATCACACGAAAGAATTATTCATAAAAGAAATCTGTCTAACGTTCAGAGATACATCTTTACAGGACGATATCTCCCTTTGTAAGAGATATATATTTCTAACATAGACCTATAATTGAAGTTCTTTAAAAGTAAGAAACATATTGCTCAAAGTTATAGAGATATCTCTTAATTAAGAGAGATACGTCTTTAAAGGTAGATATAGCCCTATCTAAACAAAAATATAACGTTCTTACGTAAAAAGCCATCTTTCCAAATGTGTTGTATCACTATAACTAAGAAAGATATCCAAAAATGTTATATATCTTCCTTAACAAAGTCCATATCTCGTTTACGAATATATAATTGTTCGGCTTTCTCTACGAATAAGCTGTCAGACACCACACTGTCAATGTTTTTATAACAATGGATGAGAAAAAATGATTTATCTGCGCATTGATGTAATCGGATTAAATGCACTATGGTTGTCAAATGTTCTAGAAGTCTTCTGTTATGTTACTAAAAGGAAAACAGGTACCAAGCTAAATCAATCTGCGGGAAAGTGAAGGTTTATCTGGTTCCAACCTTATCACAGATGCCGAGTGAGATCTACAAAAACGACCGAATGGTTTGCGAATAAAAACGAGTCTAATCAATGTTACGGCGTCCCATACAGCCGTACATACTCCCGGTGATGAGTGATAATGCTGCGGCTGCCACGCCCACCCAGAAGGACCACCCGAATCGACCGTTAGAATTTATGTCCCACTGTAGGTGAACCGTCCACTCCTCTTTCGCTTGAATGCCGAACACGACAACCGCTGAACCCATTACAAGGCCTGAAAGTAAACAATAAAACAACGAAGTAAGCGACACAGACATACGTTAACCGCTGAACCCATTACTAGGCATAAAAATAAACAAGAAAACAATTGGTAGACATGTGGCTCATTTCTTTCTTTTTTTTAAAATGATCAGGTACGAAAGATAATGTAAATTATTTGATTGATTGGGGTTAAACGTCTTTTTCAACAATTCTACAATCATAGCACGGCGACCAGTTCACCTACCCATATGCTTCTTGGTTTTTCACACCAAGACAAAACACCTCGCCAAAATGGAAATTCCAAAGGTTCTATAAATAGCTCGCGAGACTGGTTATCGATTGTTCTTAAATCTCAATATTATAAACGCTTCATTTTGTAGTTGTTGCAATATATGAAAGCGTCTAGATGATAAGACTGGTTTACAAAAGGAAACGATGTCATGCAGTGTACACGTTAGACACGTCTGTACGTTCTAGCGTCAATTAGCAATCAATGCTGAAAGTTTAGCCGAATCGAGCATAATCGTATATGCCTATATATATTGAAAATCGCAAGGACTACAACGAGATAAAACTTGTTACTTTGCAGGTTTTTCTACACGATCGCCACTACTGTGCCATCGGCGCTTTGATAAGATTTTGGATGTCAGTATTAAACCGACAACCCGGCAAACCACAATGTATCGTCGTAGCTACATATCCCTTACCGCCATACATCAACAAATCACCACACATACATAGAGGATCGAAGCGGCGCTTCGGGCAACCGACCGTGGCGTTTTTCCGACCATTCTCGATCAAGATCATGCTTCACATCCGTGCAGTCTCATCAGGCTCTGAACATTTTATCACATGACAATGCTTATATCCGATGTAATATACCCATTACGTATTTCTTTATATATGACATGTGTAATATAACATGACCGAATCACTATTTGTGTATTCATCCGCGAATGTTTACAAAATGGCTGAGAACGTGTATCCGGTAAACACAAACGGCACGATAGATGGACGAGGTAAAGGGACCATTATCGGTCATAAAAATATCTTTTTTATATGATTAGTTAACAGTCTATTTAGTATTACATGTTTGGACTATTTTCTGACAGCGAAAACACGATTTTCTTATGTGTTTCGTTATGTGATAAAAAGAATCTGACATTCGTTGTCATTTCATAACGTTTTATTAAATTCGTCCAAGAAATTTGTTATTAATCTCGCCAAAGGCTCGCATAATAACAAATTTCTTGAACTCGTTTAATAAAACTTTATATAAAATGACAACTCATGTCAGATCCTATATTTACAAAATTGTGTTCATACCAATATTTGAGAAGGATCTAATAAACGGTGCACAATATGATCGGAAAGCATGGATGAGCGTATCGATCTTGATCTATAAACGCTTGGTCACACAAATATTATGCCGAGCTCCCGTAGCTCTGTCGGTATCAATTCCGGGGCTAGTGAGTTCGAATCCCAGCTCGGCCAACATTATTTCCAATGTCAATGTAACAAGCTTCCGGCTAACACTTAATGTTGAAAAAGCAGCCAGTTGCTAAGACTATGATGTCGGGTTCTGGTGTGAGAACCCCATGGCACACATGGGTAGGTGCACTCGCCAACCTGCTATGACTATAATATGTTGAAAACGGCTTTATACCACAATCAATCATGTTATTGCTGGTTAGTTCAGTTCAAACATGTTTACGAAGGTGAATAACAACGTATTGTATAAGGAACAAAAACGTTGTCTTTCTTCGCGACGTAAATCAAATCAGACCGTCGTCTTTCGATATAAAGGAAGTAAAAAAACATCAACCGCAGACATAAAAACAATTCGCGTGAGTATTTATGTGATTTATTTGCGGATATTACAATGCCTGTCACATACGCGCGTTTTACCTGTTTTGTTTTCTTACCGAGGTTTTGTTATCTGGTTTTTGTCGCGGTAGGTATTTGTAACACCTTGTTTCGTTACAATGATGATGATGATGATGATGGTTATGAGGAGAAAGAGAATGACGGATAATGATTAAATAAAATGACGATACTACTACTGCCGCTACTACTACTACTACTACTGCTACTTTTGCTACTACTACTACTACTACTGCCGATACTACTACTACTACTGCCGCTACTACTACTACTACTACTGCTACTACTACTACTACTACTGCCGCTACTACTACTACTACTGCCGCTACTACTACTACTGCCGCTACCTCTGCTACTACTACTACTTCAGTTACTTCTACTACTACTACTTCTGCTACTACTACTACTTTAGTTACTTCTACTACTACTACTTCTGCTACTACTACTACTTCAGTTACTTCTGCTACTACTACTACTACTATAATTACTACTTCTGCTGCTACTACTACTACTACTATAACTGCTACTTCTGCTACTACTACTACTACTATAACTGCTACTTCTGCTAATACTACTACTACTATAACTGATACTTCTGCTACTACTACTACTACTACTACTACTATAACTGCTACTTCTACTACTAGTACTTCAGTTACTTCTTCTACTACTACTACTGCTACTACTACTACTACTACTATAACTGCTACTTCTACTACTAGTACTTCAGTTACCTCTTCTACTACTACTACTGCTGCTACTACTACTACTACTTCTACTTCAGTTACTTCTTCTACTACTAATACTACTACTGCTACTACTACTACTACTACTACTTCAGTTACTTCTTCTACTACTACTACTACTACTACTACTGCTACTACTACTACTACTACTTCAGTTACTTCTTCTACTACTAATTATACTACTACTACTACTACTACTAGTACTTCAGTTACTTCTACTACTACTACTACTACTACTACTACTACTATTACTAATACTACTACTTCTACTGTTACTACTACTACTTCTACTACTACTACTACTTCAGTTACTATTACTACTACTACTACTACTACAACTACTACTACTACTACTACTACTACTTCTACTAATACTACTTCTACTACTACTACTACTTCAGATACTACTAGTACTACTACTACTACTGCTGCTACTACTTAACTACTACTACTGCTACTACTACTACTACTACTTCCACTACTACTACTACTACAACTGCCACTACTACTACTACTACTAATACTACTACTTCAATTTCTTCTACTACTTCAACACATATTACTACTACTACTTTTACTGCTACTATATCTACTACTACTACTACTACTACAACAACAACAGCTACTACTTCTTCTTTTACTACTACTACTACTACTAATTCAATACTTCTATACAATTTACTAAAGTTCGCCCGGTACTAGACTAGGAAATTGACCCACAATCCACTCTCTTGTCGCAGGAAGATATCGTAGTTAATTGATTCTCAGACAAAGTATCTCAGTACGTCTCTTCGTGTATCCATAACAATTTCCAACATACAACAAATCTGTAGCAGACGGTCTTTCAAAACTTAATGACAAAAACATGAACAATCTCAATAAATGGGAGTTTAACTATCAAATAGAGTTGAAAACATTGTGGGAAAAGGAGAAATTGCTCGTTTTGAGCAATTTCTCCTTTTGTCACGATGTTTTCAAAAATTCGTCTGCTGCAGATGCGTCGAAATGCGTCAATAGGTGGTGGGAAAGGGATAACACAATAGTTTGAGGTCAGGTAAGGTTTGTTGGACAGGTGATATATCCTTCTTCAACCCTTTCAATCTGCAGCAGACGACTTTGAAAACATTTATGAAAAACTATGGAAAATCTCTATAAATGAATGTATAATTATTGAACATAGTTGAAGCCATTGTGGCAAAAGGTGAAGTTACTCATAATGAGCATATTCTCCCCTCCCCACAATTATTTCAAAAGTCGTCTGCTCCATGGGCGTCAGAATACGTTTGCATGTTAGGAAGGGTTAACAGTTGAAAACACAGATTTCTGTAAACAAAAAAGCTTGAGTTTTCACCTTTTTTAATTTCCTTCTTTATATTGGTTGTTTTCCCCATGAATTATTATCCTGTCTACGAATATTGATACCGTAGACAGGTTTTATGCGCATGTGTGACTTCTGCATTATTTGAAAACACAATCCCTTCAACTAAGTTTTACCCCTTTCCAGATTAGAGACGAGTTTCAAAAACATTTTGCTTGTATGTTGTTATACGCAGATGTCAACACATTTTCAGTTATATCACGGGGGCGTTTACAGGGTAAGTTACCGGTACTACTGGTCCAGTAATCCAGACACCAGCCAGTCAGTTATATCGGGGCGTTTACAGGGTAAGTTACCGGTACTACTGGTCCAGTAATCCAGACACCAGCCAGTCAGTTATATCGCGGCGTTTCCAGGGTAAGTTACCGGTACTACTGGTCCAGTAATCCAGACACCAGCCAGTCAGTTATATCGTGGAGTTTCCAGGGTAAGTTACCGGTACTACTGGTCCAGTAATCCAGACACCAGCCAGTCAGTTATATCGGGGCGTTTACAGGGTAAGTTACCGGTACTACTTGTCCATTAATCCAGACACCAGCCAGTCAGTTATATCGCGGCGTTTCCAGGGTAAGTTACCGGTACTACTGGTCCAGTAATCCAGACACCAGCCAGTCAGTTATATCGTGGAGTTTCCAGGGTAAGTTACCGGTACTATTGGTCCATTAATCCAGACACCAGCCAGTCAGTTATATCGCGGCGTTTCCAGGGTAAGTTACCGGTACTACTGGTCCATTAATCCAGACACCAGCCAGTCAGTTATATCGTGGCGTTTCCAGGGTAAGTTACCGGTACTACTGGTCCATTAATCCAGACACCAGCCAGTCAGTTATGTCGTGGCGTTTCCAGGGTAAGTTACCGGTACTACTGGTCCATTAATCCAGACACCAGCCAGTCAGTTATATCGGGGCGTTTCCAGGGTAAGTTACCGGTACTACTGGTCCATTAATCCAGACACCAGCCAGTCAGTTATATCGTGGAGTTTCCAGGGTAAGTTACCGGTACTACTGGTCCATTAATCCAGACACCAGCCAGTCAGTTATATCGTGGCGTTTCCAGGGTAAGTTACCGGTACTACTGGTCCATTAATCCAGACACCAGCCAGTCAGTTATATCGTGGCGTTTCCAGGGTAAGTTACCGGTACTACTGGTCCATTAATCCAGACACCAGCCAGTCAGTTACATCGTGGCGTTTCCAGGGTAAGTTACCGGTACTACTGGTCCATTAATCCTGACACCAGCCAGTCAGTTATATTGTGGCGTTTCCAGGGTAAGTTACCGGTACTACTGGTCCATTAATCCAGACACCAGCCAGTCAGTTATATCGGGGCGTTTCCAGGGTAAGTTACCGGTACTACTGGTCCATTAATCCAGACACCAGCCAGTCAGTTATATCACGGCGTTTCCAGGGTAAGTTACCGGTACTACTGGTCCATTAATCCAGACACCAGCCAGTCAGTTATATCGTGGCGTTTCCAGGGTAAGTTACCGGTACTACTGGTCCATTAATCCAGACACCAGCCAGTCACTTATATCGTGGCGTTTCCAGGGTAAGTTACCGGTACTACTGGTCCATTAATCCAGACACCAGCCAGTCAGTTATATCGGGGCGTTTCCAGGGTAAGTTACCGGTACTACTGGTCCATTAATCCAGACACCAGCCAGTCAGTTATATCGTGGAGTTTCCAGGGTAAGTTACCGGTACTACTGGTCCATTAATCAAGACACCAGCCAGTCAGTTATATCGTGGCGTTTCCAGGGTGCGTTTCCAGGGTAAGTTACCGGTACTACTGGTCCATTAATCCAGACACCAGCCAGTCAGTTATATCGCGGCGTTTCCAGGGTAAGTTACCGGTACTACTGGTCCATTAATCCAGACACCAGCCAGTCAGTTATATCGTGGCGTTTCCAGGGTAAGTTACCGGTACTACTGGTCCATTAATCCAGACACCAGCCAGTCAGTTATGTCGTGGCGTTTCCAGGGTAAGTTACCGGTACTACTGGTCCATTAATCCAGACACCAGCCAGTCAGTTATATCGGGGCGTTTCCAGGGTAAGTTACCGGTACTACTGGTCCATTAATCCAGACACCAGCCAGTCAGTTATATCGTGGAGTTTCCAGGGTAAGTTACCGGTACTACTGGTCCATTAATCCAGACACCAGCCAGTCAGTTATATCGTGGCGTTTCCAGGGTAAGTTACCGGTACTACTGGTCCATTAATCCAGACACCAGCCAGTCAGTTATATCGTGGCGTTTCCAGGGTAAGTTACCGGTACTACTGGTCCATTAATCCAGACACCAGCCAGTCAGTTACATCGTGGCGTTTCCAGGGTAAGTTACCGGTACTACTGGTCCATTAATCCTGACACCAGCCAGTCAGTTATATTGTGGCGTTTCCAGGGTAAGTTACCGGTACTACTGGTCCATTAATCCAGACACCAGCCAGTCAGTTATATCGGGGCGTTTCCAGGGTAAGTTACCGGTACTACTGGTCCATTAATCCAGACACCAGCCAGTCAGTTATATCACGGCGTTTCCAGGGTAAGTTACCGGTACTACTGGTCCATTAATCCAGACACCAGCCAGTCAGTTATATCGTGGCGTTTCCAGGGTAAGTTACCGGTACTACTGGTCCATTAATCCAGACACCAGCCAGTCACTTATATCGTGGCGTTTCCAGGGTAAGTTACCGGTACTACTGGTCCATTAATCCAGACACCAGCCAGTCAGTTATATCGTGGCGTTTCCAGGGTAAGTTACCGGTACTACTGGTCCATTAATCCAGACACCAGCCAGTCAGTTATGTCGTGGCGTTTCCAGGGTAAGTTACCGGTACTACTGGTCCATTAATCCAGACACCAGCCAGTCAGTTATATCGGGGCGTTTCCAGGGTAAGTTACCGGTACTACTGGTCCATTAATCCAGACACCAGCCAGTCAGTTATATCGTGGCGTTTCCAGGGAAAGTTACCGGTACTACTGGTCCAGTAATCCAGACACCAGCCAGTCAGTTATATCGGGGCGTTTCCAGGGTAAGTTACCGGTACTACTGGTCCATTAATCAAGACACCAGCCAGTCAGTTATATCGTGGCGTTTCCAGGGTGCGTTTCCAGGGTAAGTTACCGGTACTACTGGTCCATTAATCCAGACACCAGCCAGTCAGTTATATCGTGGCGTTTCCAGTGTAAGTTACCAGTACTACTGGTCCATTAATCCAGACACCAGCCAGTCAGTTATATCGTGGAGTTTCCAGGGTAAGTTACCGGTACTACTGGTCCATTAATCAAGACACCAGCCAGTCAGTTATATCGTGGCGTTTCCAGGGTGCGTTTCCAGGGTAAGTTACCGGTACTACTGGTCCATTAATCCAGACACCAGCCAGTCAGTTATATCGTGGCGTTTCCAGTGTAAGTTACCAGTACTACTGGTCCATTAATCCAGACACCAGCCAGTCAGTTATATCGTGGCGTTTCCAGGGTAAGTTACCGGTACTACTGGTCCATTAATCCAGACACCAGCCAGTCAGTTATATCGGGGCGTTTCCAGGGTAAGTTACCGGTACTACTGGTCCATTAATCCAGACACCAGCCAGTCAGTTATATCGTGGAGTTTCCAGGGTAAGTTACCGGTACTACTGGTCCATTAATCCAGACACCAGCCAGTCAGTTATATCGTGGCGTTTCCAGGGTAAGTTACCGGTACTACTGGTCCATTAATCCAGACACCAGCCAGTCAGTTATATCGCGGCGTTTCCAGGGTAAGTTACCGGTACTACTGGTCCATTAATCCAGACACCAGCCAGTCAGTTATATCGTGGCGTTTCCAGGGTAAGTTACCGGTACTACTGGTCCATTAATCCAGACACCAGCCAGTCAGTTATATCGTGGCGTTTCCAGGGTAAGTTACCGGTACTACTGGTCCATTAATCCAGACACCAGCCAGTCAGTTATATCGGGGCGTTTCCAGGGTAAGTTACCGGTACTACTGGTCCATTAATCCAGACACCAGCCAGTCAGTTATATCGTGGCGTTTCCAGGATAAGTTATCGGTACTACTGGTCCATTAATCCAGACACCAGCCAGTCAGTTATATCGTGGCGTTTCCAGGGAAAGTTACCGGTACTACTGGTCCAGTAATCCAGACACCAGCCAGTCAGTTATATCGTGGCGTTTCCAGGGAAAGTTACCGGTACTACTGGTCCAGTAATCCAGACACCAGCCAGTCAGTTATATCGTGGAGTTTCCAGGGTAAGTTACCGGTACTACTGGTCCATTAATCCAGACACCAGCCAGTCAGTTACATCGTGGCGTTTCCAGGGTAAGTTACCAGTACTACTGGTCTATTAATCCAGACACCAGCCAGTCAGTTACATCGTGGCGTTTCCAGGGTAAGTTACCGGTACTAGTGGTCCATTAATCCAGACACCAGCCAGTCAGTTACATCGTGGCGTTTCCAGGGTAAGTTACCGGTACTACTGGTCCATTAATCCAGACACCAGCCAGTCAGTTACATCGTGGCGTTTCCAGGGTAAGTTACCGGTACTACTGGTCCATTAATCCAGACACCAGCCAGTCAGTTACATCGTGGCGTTTCCAGGGTAAGTTACCGGTACTACTGGTCCATTAATCCAGACACCAGCCAGTCAGTTATATCGTGGCGTTTCCAGGGTAAGTTACCGGTACTACTGGTCCATTAATCCAGACACCAGCCAGTCAGTTATATCGTGCCGTTTCCAGGGTAAGTTACCGGTACTACTGGTCCATTAATCCAGACACCAGCCAGTCAGTTATATCGTGGCGTTTCCAGGGTAAGTTACCAGTACTACTGGTCCATAAATCCAGACACCAGCCAGTCAGTTATATCGGGGCGTTTCCAGGGTAAGTTACCGATACTACTGGTCCATTAATCCAGACACCAGCCAGTCAGTTATATCGGGGCGTTTCCAGGGTAAGTTACCAGTACTACTGGTCCATTAATCCAGACACCAGCCAGTCAGTTATATCGGGGCGTTTCCAGGGTAAGTTACCGGTACTACTGGTCCATTAATCCAGACACCAGTCTGTCAGTTATATCGTGGCGTTTCCAGGGTAAGTTACCGGTACTACTGGTCCATTAATCCAGACACCATTCAGTCAGTTACATCGTGGCGTTTCCAGGGTAAGTTACCAGTACTACTGGTCCATTAATCCAGACACCAGCCAGTCAGTTATATCACGGCGTTTCCAGGGTAAGTTACCAGTACCACTGGTCCATTAATCCAGACACCAGCCAGTCAGTTATATCACGGCGTTTCCAGGGTAAGTTACCAGTACTACTGGTCCATTAATCCAGACACCAGCCAGTCAGACGTAGTAATAACCTCACAACCATGAGTGCCAAGGAAGGACAATATTACTACCACTTCTACCGGTATTTGGTATGACCCGACCGGGGATCGGATTCTACCACTACGCAATCCACTACACCAAGATAAACAACAACCATTGCTTGGACTACTTTCGTATACAAGAAACTAAAAGAAACGAACATTCTTGGAGTATGTGGGTTGCCTCCAGAGTGTTGATGAGGTGTTTTTTTCTCAATATTTGAATCCAGCTGTTATGAGTTCGAATCCCAGTTCGGCCAACATTCTGTCTGACGGTTGACAAACGTCGATTGCAAGTAAGCGACAAGCGTCAGTCGTCTTCCACCACTGAGAAAACAGATATGTGGAAATGCAGCCAGTTGCTCGGAAATACTGTTGAGTGGAGATCTGGACACACACGAGTAGGTTAACTGGCCGCATTCATATGACTGAACAATTATTGAAAACGCCGATAAACATAAATCGACAACACAATGACGGAGTGTCCTACGTTTTGAACCAACATGATCCAGTTTCGACTTTGACAACAACATTATAGTTATGTATGTGTTGACGTTTTTCATAAAGATTGGAGGAAAACTTTGTCCCCAAGTGTGTTCAATAGCTGTTTTATTTTTATAGTTTCATATAATGATCTAGTTTTGACCTAATGTGCCTCAAATTCACATTGAAGCGATAATTGATTGAGAAGCTTTATGCTGCTTAAATAAAGAATGGGGCCTCTCGAGTGTTCACAGGGTTATTGTGACACACAATATAAAACCAGGGAGATGTAACTCTGGTGGTTATGAAGCAGTATGGTATTTCCCAATAGTGGTAAACATGTCCTTATATTTCTAAATGTAACTCTGATATGGCTCTGGACGAACAGCCGGCGCCTAACAAATATTCCTACCACGTGTTGAAGTATGTGAGTAAAACTGCAAGATTTTTCAGTGCGATGGTGTGCATGGTCTCAGATTACCAAACATATCGGATATCATTTCATCTGGCAATACATCTGTTTGTTTTTCAAAGCTTTATGTTTTTAAACCCTTCGCTGCCAAAGGCAATTACAGGCTTTGCAAACCATGCAGATTCATGTGAGAGAGCTCGTGACGAACTGTATCTCCTGAAATCCGCATTCTTTGAGACTGAGACATTTAGTGAAAAATGGAGTCCAATTTTCCACATGGACAAGTCGACTCTGTGAAATTCGGCAGTGAAAGAGATAAACAAAACCCCACACTATTATTTGTGTTCATATCCTTTGCCATAATATGACAAATCTGCAACAGACGACTTGAACAATAATCTAAAATAGCTATGAAAAATATCTATAAAATTAAGTTTGACAAATAAATGGTGTTGAATGCATTGTAACAAAAGGTGAACATTTCCCCTTTCGCTACAATAGTTATAAACGTCGTCTGTCGCAAAGGTAATAGAAAACGTCTACAAACAGAGAAAGGATTTAGGAACCACCATATAGTATTGTTTTGTTTTAGAACAAGGATAATACTGGTTTCGAACCCTATTATTGGATGTCTTAACCATTGAACAACACACTGGGATTGTCACAGAACGTCTACTATCGAATTATATACGAACACATACACATCGGGAACATTAATGCGTATCATTTTCTGAACAACTTCCGCAAACAAACGAGCCTAGTGCTGTTTTCCACAGAACCGCTATTCGCTAATAACAAGAGGTTACTTAGCTTCGACTGAATTCACGAATCTACGAATGAATGTGTGTAATGTGGATTCTTTCGGATTTGATCCCATTTCACTATGCGGGGAATCACAAAACCGAGTTCAGATTCACTATCCATGCTCAACAGGTACATCGTGTTCTTTTGCGAACTATATAGTACCAGATCAGCCTGCACACTGAGCGTACCTGTTTCAAGTTTTGGTTTTCCTATAGCGTGCATTAATCAGAATGAGGAGAACAGTTTAGCTAATTAACGTCGTGTCGAAGGCGTACAAACCACCAAGCGTTATAAAGGTAGATAACTATTGGAATAACTAACTATTTCTGGTTGTCAACCCCTCTGCATGCATACTTTATTCAATGATTAGGGTTAAACGTCGATGCGTAAGAAATTGTCAGTCATATCAAAGCATTGGCATGGCTTTTTCACACCAGTACTCCACACAACAGTACTTCGTTCACTGAGCTGGGGTTCTAGCTCACATTGGACTGAAGCCAGCCTCGCTACCAACTGAGCTACCAGGTCTCGGCGCACTTACTTCAACGATGAAAGCTCAGTCTTCCTACATCTTAGCTGCTAAAAACTTACCCGGCTGTTATTTGTAAATTTAGTATATTTGGAATGACTTCTCGGATTGTCAACATGTAAACATTCACACTATTTATTGAACTCCTGATCATTAGCCTAGTTTTATGACTTTATGTTAAAGTGTTTTTGAGATATTGAGCGGAAACGGATTTTACAGGTCAAAAGTAATATAAGCCGTTCCACGATAAAACAAACATTATGGACTCTGCGTAATATATCGACCAAGATCGGCCTGCGCAGTCAGCGCAGGGCAATCAATCCGGGCCGACATATCCCGTCTCAGGGGGAATAGAGATATAGAGTAATGATTCTTGAAATAGAAAATCCACAGAAGGCGAAAAGTGTATGTCTGGGTTAGCCTGCGCGGTATGCTTAGGCTGATCCGGGTCGATACTTAACGCAGCGGCCACAATGTTGGTTTTCTCGTGGAACGGTTCATATGTCTCAAGGGGGAGATATCATAACGAGCAGTGCTGG
>JASEVX010000013.1:1855910-1893410 GCA_031761405.1 Serripes groenlandicus | reverse complement strand
TTTCGTTTGGTCTTTTAATCCAGTTTCAACAATTGTTCAGTTATATCACGGCGTTTCATTGGTAAATTACCTGTACATTTAGCCTGACACCAGCGATTCGGTCGTAATACTAACCCCACAATCCTGAGCGCAAGTGAGGGCAGCCATTACTACCATTTTCAGAGTATTTGGTATGACTGCGGGTGCGGACCCTCTACCACTACACCATCGCGTCAGTCAACGCCGTTTGCAACCACAGTTATGTAATGAAATTAATTAATGTATTATGGTGAAAGTGCACTTATACATGTTCCCTTGGTGACCTATCCAGTACTAGACTGGATAATGTGCTTCGCCTACGGGCATTTAACCATTCTGTCGCACATAGGGATCAAACACGTGTATACTAAACTGCTAGATTGTATAACATCGATCTTTGAATGCGCTGTCAGCAAAATCTGTTAAATCTCGTACAATTCATCAGAGTGAACGTAGTTTGCACTGAAAGTGTAACACTGATTATCATATCGGTGGGAATTGTAAATCGAATAAACAGAATGATACTGAAACACTGCAGATATGCCAGGAATTCCAGTGAGTATTTTCCTTCTGTCTAAATGTGACGTGTATTTCTGGAATAATGTAATAATTGTGAGAAAAAAGACAGATTTCAGTCAATGCTTACATCTCGTTACACATTCATTCGTATAAAAAAATGACCAAGCCAAACATAATCTTTCTAGACATTTTAGTCACATAAATGTGTTATCAAACTTTAGACTGCTGGCATCGATTGTGTGAAGAAGCCTGTGTCACTAATATAAAATCCAGACAAGCCGGCATATCCGAGCCACCAGACCAGGCTTTATTATGTTGACTACTCAACGCAACATTGTACTCTTGTAGTGGCTTTGTACTTCCTAGTAGTGGCTTTGGATCTTTCCAATTGCAAAGCTGTAAAGATTTTGGTGTGAAAGTGCGTGTCTTGAATGTATCTTTGGGGTTGCCAGAGATTTCCATTTGTCGCTGATGCAACAAGACCACTTTTCGCCTGATGCGAATGAAATGCGTTGTCTTGATTTTATTGACCTGTGGTTAGCGTCAGGGATTTGAAACCGGGCGCTCCTAGCCTAGTACTGGTTTGTTTACCCAGGTATCATGAATAAGTGAACTGGCGCCGTGATATAACTGAAATAATGATGGAAACGGCGTAAAACCCCAATAAAACAAAACATATTGACCTGTGCGCTAAGGCGTAAACAGTTATAACGTACATCATATTTCCTACAATAGTTGTGATTCGAGTTCTAGATCGCTCACCTGATTTATACAATGTGATTTCTAATGCAAAACACATAAAGACAATTATTCTGACAAAGATTCAAAATGCAACTTCCAGAGTGTTAATTTGGCCTAGTGACCTATTTCTTTTTACCTGATATGACCCATAATCGAACATAGACTAGATATCACAAAGACAAAGTTTCAACTTGCTCAAAGTAAAAATGCGGACTCCAGAGTTTTAACAATATTTTCTTTCTATTTGTGCCTTCTACAGTTGAACTTGGACTACATGTCATCAAGACAAACATTCCGATAAAGTTTCAACATGCTCGAGTTATAAATGCAGCATCCAGAAAGTGAACAATATTTCACTTCAATTTGGTCTAGTGACCTAGTTTCTGACCCGGCATAAGTAGATAACGTTTCAACAGCCTCAAGTTAAAAATGCGGCCTCCAGAGTGCTAACACGATTTTCCTTCAATTTGACCTAGCGACTTAGTTTTTGACCTCATATAGCCCATTTTGAACTTGTCCAAGATTTGATGCAGATGAATGTCCTGATTAACTTTCATGAAGATCGGATGTAAAATGTAGCCTGTGGAGCGTTAAAAAGGCAATTGTCGACGACGCACGATGGACGGACGCCGGACAAAATGTGATTACAATAGTTCACCTTGAGCACTTCGTGTAGAGGTGAGCTAAAAATCATAGAGCATAAAAATGGAATGAATTACACACATGAATAAATCATTGAACATACAGGGCCTTTATAGAAACTTATGAGCCGCGTCTTATAGTTGAGTTCTTAATGATAATCAGCTTTGACATCATCTAAAGACATAGGCATGTAACTAACGTGGATAAGTGTCCTTTCTTTCTCAGAAGGTGCATTTTAGTATGTATTATTATTGGGAGTCTCCAAATCCCATTACATAAATATCATAGGACACTATTAGTTTGATTTATAGTCTAACTTACGCTCAAGTCTTTGTTACAACGCATAAACCAAACTATGAAAATGACGTCACGTCAGCGGTTTGATGTTATAACGATGTTAGTCACTTTGGCGACATAACCGGCACATATCATGTACATTTTTTCGAAAAACGGCTCTTAAATCACTGTGACTGAGACCGTGCTCGCCCAAGTCATCATTGTACGCAGATACCCCCCCCCCCCCCCCCCCCCCCCCAAAAAAAAAAGATTCGCTAGACACGGCTCAAAGACGTTTAATCAAAGGTCATGTTAAGGGTTAATCTTTCCAAGTAATATCTACCAATGAAAACATCACACTATATCGGATGCTAACCTTTCAGGCGATAACATTGCAGCATGTCGAAAGTCAATTTCATTTTCCTATAGAAAAGAAGAAAATGATAAAAACCTATTACATGTATATTAAAAAAGCACTTTTGTAAGAAAGGTCCGTTGTGTGTCCACATTACCGTTACGTTAGCATACGATAAGACATCCACCAATCAAATGACAGCTACCTAATTGTAACTGTGATTTGATTGAACGATTGGCTGTCGTTATGGATGCACCGCGGAGCTTAACATTAATAAACATATAACATATAGCTGCAGACGACTTTGAAATTACCTATGTAAAAACATGAACAATCTCGATAAATGAAAACATAATTATCGTTAAGAGTGTAACGCATTGTGATAACAGGAGATAATGCTCATTATGAGCAATATCTCCTTTCGCAACCATGTTTTAGAAGTTGTCTGCTGAAGAGGCGCCAGGAAGCGTCTATATGTGGAAAAGTGGTGAACTTAATCTGCTACATATCGAGGGCTTGGCGTGAAACGGTTGTCACTAAAATTGGTATTATTTTTTACCGAGGTTTATCACCTTGCCATAAAGTCTTTATAAGCGTTAAATCAGTTTTCTTGGTAAACAATGGGAATTTAGGTGCCATTGCTCGTTCTAAGCAATGGCACCTAAATTTGCATTGTTTACAAAGGGGTCAAAATTGCCCCGAAACCTCGGATTTCAAAACAGGTTTTTAAGAACAACTGTTTCACGCCAAGCCCTCGATATTGACCTTTGTACATGGATATATCAATATTTAAAATGAGGTCAAAATATCCGCTGTGACCTACACGTATACATACCCGGTGTATTCTCCTGGACCACTTTGTCTAAGAACAACCACTCACAAATCTGTTTTTTACACGAAGCAAACAGTCCTTGGTGAAAATAGTCCACAACATAGTCCGGTGGTCGTTCACTCACCGCCCAATATGGCGTCGCCAAGCTTATCAATGTCAATGCGATCGTAATGACGAGAGCAATAATACCAAAAATGTCACAAAATCCCATTTTCGGCAACCAGAAGTAGTTATCTCCAAAGTCGTCATTAGACGTTCTTAGCAGCGCTGAACGTTGTCGATTCTCAACTTGAGACATGGTGAGAGTGAAAGAAAGTGATATTATTCCATTCAAATCGGAGTTTTAAGTTTGACAAGTAGAATATGTGCGCGCGCAGCCCTGCATCGTTTATCGTATTTTATATTATATTTTACTTGATTAATTACCGCGTCTGGTGGTGACCGAATTTTAAGTAAATTAATGCATAGGATGTAAGATTTTCAACCGAAATAGAATGGAAATATTTCACCAATGTAACAGTAAAAGAAGCAGGTAAATAATCCGCTCTCTTCAAGTAAAGAGATGATTTTCTTTCATAATTGCACATATAAATCCAAACAAAAAATATATATCTGAACAAAATAAGCGTAGTTAAAATCGTCACAACAAATATTATTCATGTCATAATCATAACATAGAATAATTAAGAGTTGACAAAATTATAACTAACAGCGCATCCTAGTTATGTAAGTGTAGCCTGTCTGCGTTTCTAAATTTAGCGCGAGTCACAAGTTAATGGACGAGATGTAAGACGAGATGTAAGACGAGATATGCTTGGTTAGATAACGGTTCGAGCTTTATTCGTGTCAAATCAGAACGTAAAATAACCACCGAGAGAGAAAACATCAGTTTAAGGCGTCCTTGACTTATCTGCATTAAGTATTCGTTACATGTTTATTAAGATCGCTTATGATAAACAAACACTTATTTGCTTCGATAAACAAACGCTTATTTACTTCGATAAACAAACACTTATTTACTTCGATAAGCAAACACGTATTTACTTCGATAAACAAACACTTATTTACTAATTAATAATGCTATTCTGCCACAAGTTAAGCATAGGTACCGATTTTTTTTTTATGAAGTTTAATTTAATCTAACCCTTTCCTACATACAGACACTTTCTGACGCCTCTGCCAGCAGACGACTTTTGAAAACATTGTGCCAAAAGAAGAAATTGCTCAAAATGTGCAATTTCTCCTTTTGCCTCAATGTTTCCATCTCTGTTTTTATAGTGCTTTTCCGTGTGTTTGCCTAGATACTTTTTAAAGTTGTCTGCTGCAGATTTGTAGTATGGGGGAAAGGGTTAATATTGTATCAGTAACACTTCAATCATGTCGATAGTTTATGTTTACGTCTATATTTAGATCAGCCAAGAGTGTGTGCACGGATTATACCTCACATATGATATCTTAACTCTTTCAGCGCCAAAGGCAATATTGAGGTTTTTGCAAACAATACTGATTCAGGTGAGTCAGCTCGTAACGAGCTGTCTCACCTGAAATCAGCATTGTTTGCTTTTCAGTTATCAAAATAGTCCAAACTGTTATTACATGACAAATGGAGACGCCCGATTATGCACATGGAAGAGTCAACTTTAAACAATTCGGCGTTGAAAGAGTTAACAGTCGTCTGCTTATCAAACATCAGGAGGAATAAGGAAAACAGTTTTACATCTGCACACTCTTTAAACAGAGTCGAAAACGTTGTGGGGAAAGGACACACAGGGTGTTGGAACGACACCTCGTTTTCTCACAATGTTTTCGGAAGTCGTCTGACACAAAAGTAATAATTATCGCCTATTCGCCAGCATTTCCTTTTAATCGCGCAAGTGGTTAATTTTCGTGAGGTCTTTAGCCGATTGCTTCTGAGCACGAATGACCATTTGCTTGTTACAAGGGAGTGTATATATGTTACTAAACATTTGCTTGTTATAAGGGAGTGTACATCTGTTACTGACAATTTGCTTGTTACAAGGGAGTGTACATCTGTTACTGACCATTTGCTTGTTACAAGGGAGTGTACATCTGTTACTGACCATTTGCTTGTTACAAGGGAGTGTACATCTGTTACTGAACATTTGATTGTTACAGGGGAGTGTTCATCTGTTACTGACCATTTGATTGTAACAAGGGAGTGTACATCTGTTACTGAACATTTGCTTGTTACAAGGGAGTGTACATCGGTTACTGAACATTTACTTATTACAAGTGAGTGTTCATCTGTTACTGAACATTTGCTTGTTAAAAAGGGAGTGTACATCTGTTACTGAACATTTGCTGGTTAAAAGGGAGTGTACATCTGTTACTGAACATTTGCTTGTTACAATGGAGTGTACATCTGTTACTGACCATTTGCTTGTTACAAGGGAGTGTACATCTGTTATTAAACATTTGCTTGTTACAAGGGAGTGTAAATCTGTTACTGACCATTTGCTTGTTACAAGGGAGTGTACATCTGTAACTGACCATTTGCTTGTTACAAGGGAGTGTACATCTGTTATTAAACATTTGCTTGTTACAAGGGAGTGTAAATCTGTTACTGACCATTTGCTTGTTACAAGGGAGTGTACATCTGTTACTGAACATTTGCTTGTTACAAGGGAGTATACATCTGTTACTGACAATTTGCTTGTTAAAAGGGAGTGTACATCTGTTACTGACCATTTGCTTGTTACAAGGGAGTGTACATCTGTTACTGACAATCTGCTTGTTACAAGGGAGTATACATATGTTACTGACCATTTGCGTGTTACAAGGGAGTTTACATCTGTTACTGACAATTTGCTTGTTAAAAGGGAGTGTACATCTGTTACTGACCATTTGCTTGTTACAAGGGAGTGTACATCTGTTACTGACCATTTGCTTGTTACAAGGGAGTGTACATCTGTTACTGAACATTTGCTTGTTACAAGGGAGTGTACATCTGTTACTGACCATTGTAACTGACCATTTGCTTGTTACAAGGGAGTGTACATCTGTAACTGACCATTGTAACTAACCATTTGCTTGTTACAATGGAGTGTACATCTGTTACTGAACATTTGCTTGTTACAAGGGAGTGTACATCTGTAACTGAACATTTGCTTGTTACAAGAGAGTGTACATCTGTTACTGACCATTTGCTTGTTACAAGAGAGTGTACATCTGTTACTGACCATTTGCTTGTTACAAGGGAGTGTACATCTGTTACTGAACATTTGCTTGTTACAAGGGAGTGTACATCTGTTACTGACCATTTGCTTGTCGAAACTTCTGCTCACAGTGACAAAAAACTAGGTAATAAATAGTTCAAATTTATATTGGCAGTAAATGTTGAAAAATGTTGTTGAAGTCAATGTAAATGTACACATTTTGGCTAACTGGGTATGTCTACCCAGTAAAAATGAAGCATAAACGATCAATATTTAGATGTTTATTGTACTTGAAAGTGAAATTATTACTTTGGCTATACTATCTATCTTTAATCCGGAGTTCAGCACCTTTAAGGTAGAACACCCCGAAATGATTCGGAGATTTCCGTAAGATATCGTAAGAGATCGGTATTTTTCGTTGGCTGTCGGCGCATTCATGAATTCCGATCTCTGATGACTTAAATAAACTAAATGAAAGGAAAACAGGAACATGCTAATTAACCGTATGTCATGCTCTTAAATGACTTTCCTCGTAATATCAAGTTGGATCACATTTATCTAACAAGGAAAAATTATTTCAGTTATTACCTAAGCAGTGGGTAATCAGATTCTATATGAGTAGTGTTTGCATGAATAATTCATATGAGCCGTCCTGCGTCCCGGACCGACACTGTTCGTATCCTGTGGATTTTCTGTTTCAGGAATAACTACTGTATACATCTATCCCCCTAAGACGGAATGTATCGGCCGGATCAGTCTGCGCGGACAGCGCAGGCTGATCTGGTCGATACATTACGCAGATATATTGATATGAGCCGTCCAGCGAGAAAACCAACATTGTGGACTCTGCGTAAAGTATCGACCCGGATCAGCCTTAGCATGCCGCTCAGACTTATCCGGATAGACACTTTTCGCCTCCTGTGGATTTTCTGTTTCAGGAATCATTACTCTCTACCTCCATCCCCCTGATACGGAATGTGTCTGCCCGGACTGCGCGGACTGCGCAGGCTGATCTGGGTCGATACATTACGCAGAATTCCATGATGTTGGTTTTCTCGCGTGACGGCTCTATATTGTGTAATACAAAGGTTACAAGGTTAGTCTACAAGGTAATTTGTTGTTCAACACCCTTTCCCGCTTACGGACGATTTCTAACGCTTTTGTGCAACAATCGATTTTTGGAAACAGGAGAAATTGCTAATAATGAGCTATTTCCATGATGTTATCAACTTCATTCGATAATTGTTCTTTCACTTATAGAGAGTTTTCATATTTTAACTTCTGACATGTTTCTATTTTAAAGCAAGCTTGTTTTCCAAGTATAATAAATTTGACAATTTTTATTAGCACTTTTGGCATATTTAATTTTCAGACCAAAACTCGTTACATTTATGTATTGATATGTGATTGGAATCTTCAACAGTATTTCAGTTATATCATGGCGGCCAGTTCACATACCGTGTACTTCCTGGCTCTCTCGCTCCAGTATTCAACACAACATTCTCCCCCAGGCAACTGGACTATTATAGATAAATTATTTAACCAATCGATGGAAGACAAATGACTCCAGCCACAATAGAGCCGGGATTCGACCTCGCCACCCCCCTTGATTGATGTCCATCGTCGTTACCGACTGAGCTCTCGCTGCTCAACTTAAATTTCGCAAGACAGGTCCATTTAACCCTTTCGCTACCAAAGGCAATTTAAGGCTTTTGCAAATAATGCAGATTCAGGTTAGACAGCTCGTAATGAGCCCTCTCTCCTGAAATCTGCATTCTTTGCTATGAGACATTAACATTTAACCAAATTCCATATTTGACGAAAAATGGATTCGTCCGATTATCAACATTGAAGAGTCGACTTTGTGAAATTCGGCAGTAACAAGAGTTAAAAGAAAATGATGACGACTTATACCAACTTGCGATTGTATGTAACTTCAGTCTTAAGAAAAAACACAAAAAAAACATCAACAACATGAAATTAAAAAAATCTTCAACCCCAATAAAACTTATGTTACGCGGCTTTCGTGTCATTCACTTTCCGTTGACGTCAAACGAATTATTCGTGGAGACGCTATACGATCCTTACAATACATTAAAGACGGAAACAACATCTCGGAACAAAGACAGTTTTGTGTCTGGTCACGCGAAAACCGACCCAAGGAGAGACAAATTAAATTCATTATGCTTACGCAAGAGCCATCCATGGATCACATGTGTCGCCTACACACGTTGGATAAGAAGTGAAAATAATATGTCAGGTCAAAATACAATAAGGGAGATAACTCCAAAAATGTGCATGTTTGAATCTAAAAAAATAATAAGTATGGTAGAGTTATTCTTTGGACATTAAAAAGGTCAGTCATGTCCTTTTTATTGTTCCATTGATGCTCTTTTGAAATGAATCTGTCAAAACAGAAACCAAGTTATAATTGATTAATGCAACGCTTGACGGACAGACGGATAGACAGACAAACTGATTGTTGACGGACAGACGGTAAGGCAGACAGACTGATACACGGACAGACGACGGAGAAGTGATCCTTTACTGTATCTCTGCGTTACAGGAAGGCAACACACACACATATGTAAACGATTGATTGGATTGATTGTTTGTTGTTTAACGCCGTCTTCAACATGTTTTCAGTTACAACACGGCGTTTCCTGGGTAAGTTTCCAGTACAACTGGTCCCTATATCCTAACACCAGCCAGTCAGTCGTAATGCTAACCCCGCAACCCTGAGCTCCAAGGCGGTACATATATAAATGCAATTTTGCCGTCTTATCCTATGTTGAGGGAAGTCGAACGGCAGATTGTTTAAGACATATCTAATCGGACAACACACAGTTTCATGTTTACGATACAATTTCAGTCGGGCCACGCGAAAACCTACTATTAGAGGCATTGAATCGCAGAACGTGATGCCCGCTACATGTTACAATACATGTTAAGTCGGGCCACGCGAAAAACTACTATAAGCGGCATTGAATCGCATAACTGGATGCCTGCTTCATGTAACGATACAATTTCAGTCGGGCCACGCGAGAACCTACTATCAGCGGCATTGAACAGTAGAACTGGATGCCCGCTTCATGTTATAATACATGTTAAGTCGGGCCACGCGAAAACCTACTATCAGAGGCATTGATTCGCAGAACTGGATGCCTGCTTCATGTTCAAAACAATCATTTGGGACTCAAACCCAGTGTGTGTATGAGCCCGTAAATGGGAAAAGTTACATGCTAGCTTTTGTACAAAGATTGTGTATTCGCACGGTCTGATCAAAATATAAACTATTCACTGTATTACTTACCTTAACTTGTCTGGATTCTGATAAGACGGAATAGATCTACATGCTTATCAGAACATACACTGCTCAGAACTAACATGTCACGTTTTCCTATGACAGGGTAATGTATATATATATATATGTGAGCCTTCCCGCGAGAACACGAACATTGTGGACTCTTCATAAAATATCGACCCGGATCAGCCTAAGCGTGCCGCGCAGGCTAACCCGGACAGACACATTTCGCTTCCTGTGGATTTTCTATTTCAGGAATCATTACTCTATACCTCTATTCCCCTGAGACGGAATGCGTCGGCCCGGATTAGCCTGCGATCTAGATCGATACATAACGCAGAGTCCGTAATGTTGGTTTTCTCTCGAGACGGCTCATATATACGTTTAAAACCAATGAATGTCTTTTACTATATTGTTTTCTTGTTCCGGTATATATCTTCGTTTTAAGTTATATATCTGTATATATATATTGGAGATCTAGAATGTTCTACACCTTATCTAAGCTCTAAAAACCAATGTTGGATACGCCAACTGTCTAATACTCCAAGGAAATCATACTATGAGATAATACTGTAGGAAACCGCATCCCCACAAGTAATTTGTGTCTGGTTTAGATTAACCACACTGAGTCCAATTCCACCAACTTTACTTAGCGCTAAGTAATATTTAAATACTTAACTCTTTCACTGCCGAATTTCACAAATTCGACTCTTTCATATTAAAAAATGGACGAGTCCATTTTTCGTCAAACAGGAAATGTGGTAAAATTTAATGTCTTAGTGGCAAATAATGCAGATTTCAGGAGAGACAGCTCGTTACAATCTGTCTCACCCGACTCTGCAGTGTTTGCAAATACATTGTCAAGTTCGTCTGCTGCAGATTTGTTGTATGTGGAAAAGGGTTAAACTTAAAACAGAAGACGAACTGCCACGCCACTTTGACCAGCATTGACATGTACACATATAATGAATGCACTAGTTGCTCTTTTCAGTGAAAGTCTAAATATCTACTACCATGCAATTATAAACAAAATGACATTTCTGTTCGTGCCTGTGCGTGCAAGTTGACTAAAATTTATTATAAATGGTAAAAACTTGCACATATACGCGTGTTCTTCTTTAGCAATCCGGAGTTTCTATCATTTAAATTAATTGATCAAACTACCCAACTGTTACTTTGCTATGTTCAATGTTACGAGGGCTGTTAGAGCGATAACAGGTCTCACATTCGGAAATTAGATTTATAGAGCAATATATCCGAAATAGTTATTCAGGTAGGACAGTTTTCATGACCGACGTCTATTTCTAGAAAAAAAAACAGTGTGGGGTTCCATGTATGCAGACAGCGTTATTAACATGTTGTATAATACTTTTGAAATGAGATCAACAAACATATGTCACGTGCATTCACATGACAAATGATTAATTATGTTTTAATTACTATTATCACTTTTATAATCATATTATCATTATTATAATTATATTATCATTATCATTATCATTATCATTATCATTATTATTATTATTATTATTATTAAAATGACAATCATTTTATTAACATTTAATTATTATATTTGTAATTACAATTGTCAGTATTATATCTGTATCATCATTATCGTAAGCGTAAACACTATTATCTTTATTATAATTGTCACATTATGTTAATTATTATTTATTAATGAGATACTTCAGACCTATACTGAATATGAATCCGACAACTGGAAATTGAGAATAGGTGTCGACACAGATTTGTCTAGATGTGAACGGTTGCACACTGCAATCTACCCAAGTGTTATTTACGATGTGTTTACAGACGTAAAGCTAAATATTGCCAGAACAATTGCTAAAATATGGGTAACCATTCCGGATGTTGACAATCTGTATTGTAAACTGTGCTCTGCGTTTACCCACTATAGTAAATCACGTTCTGTGTGAGTGTCCATGTTTGACGTCGCCGAAAACGTTGTTTATACTAAGCATACGACAGGAGCTTAATGCTGGTATTGCGGAAGAACTTAGCTCGGACTCCTCCGAAAGTTTCATGTTAAAAATTCTAGGTTCAAAGCTGGAAATCGTTAATTCACATGAAACGGAAAGACTAATGCTCGAGCGCTCATTGGTGTATGCCTATAGCTGCCTTAGGAACCTAGTGTGATCTCTGTGATCGGAATTCACACACAGTTCCAAAATACACCTAACTGCTTTCTGTGCTCGAATAATCGAACTTTAGAGATGACATAATGTCATAAAGCACATATCCATGAAGAAAAGCAGTAAATCTCTCTATATAACAGTGTGTATAACCATATTATTATTTGTACATTCACTCCATAACGACGCTTTCTGTCCATACTAGATATATTTGTTAATTTAACTCAAACTTTTGTTTATTTGATATTTATCAACCTCCACTAGGAGGAATTAAAATAAATAAATAAATAAATAAATAAATAAATAAATAAATAAATAAATAAATAATTAAATAAATAAATATTTGTCATTATATAGAGGATATTTGTTTGTTTTGAGTGGATATGGAATATATCTCATCGAGACGTGATACAATTGAATATTTTCACGAGCGCGTAGCGCGAGTGAAAATGTTTAAATTGTATCACTTCGAGTTGAAATATATTCCATATACACTCAAAACAAACAAATTTTCTTTTTATTTAATGACAAATTGATGAAAAACAAATAATATACCCATTATGTATTTCTTTATATATAACTTGTGTAGTATAACATGACCGAATACTAGGAAAATGACGTCACGTCAGCGGTTTGACGTCATAATGTTAGTCTCTTTGACGTCATTTATTCATATTCCACAGTGTGGAATAATGATTTTATATTTCACTCTGATAAACAGCAAATTCATTGGTTGTCATATAATAAAATTGTCAGTATTATATCTGTAACATCATTATCGTTACCGTAAACATTATACTCTTTATTACAGAGCCCTAGCAAAGGGGCGTTTTGCATGCATTAGAATGCTTATTTGACCCTCAAACCCTATGTTGTGGGTACTCAAAATAATCGTCTCATTGAGACGATTCTGTTTAGTACCCCCAACATAGGGTTTGCCTTAATAATAAGAGAGAAATTGTGGGAAAAAGAGCTGAATACCCCTTCGTATCCAGACCTCTGTTATAATTGTTACATTATGTTAGTTAATGAGATACTTCAGACCTATACTGAATATTTGCTTCTGAGAAAGTTCAGTATTTGAGCCCCGGGTTGTTTACGAAACCCAACCCTTACGTAATTAGTTCACGTGTTGAAAAGAAACCCTCGCAACCATAACGATACAAGAGGATAATAATTTACAGTGTTGAAACATCCAATCAAAGGTATGTTTTTATGCTGATTGCTATTAAAGTTAAGTTGAGCTGAGTTGTTATTTCCCAATAACACATCGGAATAAATGCATTAATCCTTTCCCCTATACAGAAAATCTACAGCAGACGACTTTAGAAACATTTAGACCAAAATACAGTAAAACAATCTCTTTAAATGAAGGTATAACTACTGAAAACAGTTGTAAACGTTGTACCAAAATGAGATATTGCTCGTTTTTAGCAGTTTCTACTTTCGTCACAATGTTTTTAAAAGACGTCTGCTGCAGATGCGTCAAAATGAGTATATAAGTGGGAAAGGGATAAAAGAAAATAGTATTCAATCTAGCTTTCCGCCATCTTAAATATGCATGTTTCAACATATTTATCTAAACACAATAAATTCACTCGCGTTTTGATTAAAACATACAAATGTGTAGAACTATATCCGTAGATCACAACTCGCTATACATATAACTAGCGCATATTTCCTGGGTGTAGCACACCGGAGAGTTTTCCAATAAACTTAGACACACGCTGTAAAAGAAGTCATTTCTCAAAAACTGCGGAAACGAAATGATCCACCGACTTCCCCACGCGTCAGGTATTGAGATAAATAGAGGATATTTGTTTGTTTTGAGTGGATATGGAATATATCTCATCAAGAAGTGATACAATTGAAAATGTTAAAATTGTATCACTTCGAGTTGAAATATTTTCCACATCCACCCAAAACAAACAAATTTTATTTTTATTTTATGATAATTGATGATGTAATAATGGAACTATTTGGTGTCTTCGTACCTGTTCACACGCAGACGAATCTACTACAGAATGTCAGACAATGATTTGTTTTGCGGAATACGGAATTATACATGGTAATAGATAATATAAGGTTCTTATCACATGACAATGCTTGTATCCGATCTAATAATATAACCATTACGTATTTCATTATATGTAACGTGTGTAGTATGACATGACATGACCGGAAACTAGGAAAATGACGTCATACCTAGGGTGATATGGATTATATCTCACTGATAGAACTCAGTATCTCATCGTTTAGCATTAAATAAATATTCTTTATTTTAATTTAAACCTTTGTTCACACATACAGACGCATTTCGACGCTTGTGCAGAAGACGACTTAAAAAAACAACATTGTGGCAAAAGAAGAAATTGCTCATCATCAAGAAGTTCTTCTTTTTTTACCTGTCAAGTTTTAAATTCCTTTTCAATAATTACACTTTCGTTTAATGAGATTTTGATAATTTTTACTTAGATATTTTTCAAAGTCGTCTGCTACAAACTTGTTATATGTGGGAAAGGGTTAATGTCTACCTGGTATTTAAAGCCTTTTCTAGCAGACGGCATTTTGAAACTTTTTATTTTACTTTTAGCCTTTTAAGCGAGAGACATCTGCAGCAGACGACGTTGAACATATATACACAAAAATATCAGAAATATCGAAACATTATATATACTTATTGAATAGAGTTGAACACATTGTGTGGCCAAAGGAGAAATTACTCGTGATTAGCATTTTCTCCTTTTATATCGTCGTAAATCATTGAAGAAAATATCAATAAATGAAAGAGTAATTAGTGAATAGAATTGAAACACATTGCGGCAAAAGCGAAAATTGCTCACGATGAGAAATTTCTCCTTTTGTCAAAATGTTTTGAAAAGTCGTTTGCTGCAGTCTACAAGTGGGAAGGGGTGAAAACATATTGATTTTAAATCGATAACACGTCACCACTTATATTGATCACTCTGACCATCTGATCACCATAAGTTTGAAGCAGACGACATTGAATATATCGTCGTAAAACACATCAATAAATGAAAGTGTAAGTATTTAATAGAATTGAAAAACAATGCGGCAAAAGCAGAAAGTGCTCATGATGAGACATTTCTTCCTTTGCCACAATGTTTTCAAAGGTTGTCCGGTTCCGATCTCGCGGGAATCACACTCTTTATCACGTGACATCCGGCGCTATAAATTCAAATATATTTTTACGGATTTACTTTTGTCCAAAGCAGACAACTTAATTTAAATGCAACATTACATCAACCCTGCGTTCACTATCATTTAACGTGAGCAAAACGGAAGCCAATTCACCAATCAAATTACAGCTTTTCACCTCTGGTACGAACGGTTACAAACAGTGAAGTTATAAATATGCTACACTTAACGCAATGAGGCCTCACTTATCAGATCCTATTTAACACGAAATATACACCAGAGTCTGCACTAATGACCCGAAATCCTCGTTCACATAACATACCATAGCCATTCGAAGCGAATCAAATAACACTCATTGCAAACACCGCAAACTTCATTTATGTAAAATAATAATATATGATATATAGCGCTAGGGCTATAGTAATATCGGGCGAGTCCGTTGGTTATGAAGAAGTTAAAGCTTTAAGTGGAAATTCCAAGAGCGCGAACTTGTTGTCCGGGAGCATAGTTCGTTTAAGCATTTATGTTTTTCCTTTGTAAAGTCCCAGCCCAGCGTCTAGCCGATATAATATGATGGTGTTTTTCCCCCCAATTTGAAACGTAGTCTGGATACAGATCGTGTGTTCACGTATGAGTCACGTATAGTTCATGTTGGGGTTATTGTTGTTGTATATGTAAATAGTGAAGAGTCGACCAAGCCTGTGCAGAGTTTGCACTATCCGACAGAGGACTAGAAAAGAGAGACTGAACAAGTCTTTTCCCCACAATATTTCTCTTATTACTCAGCCTACTTTCTTTCCGACGGGGCTAAGTCTATGTGGAAAAGCAGCCAGTTACTTGGGAAGATTGTTGTGTGGAGTACTGGTGTGAGAAAACCAGGAATTGCATGAGTAGGTGGACTTACCGCCGTGATATAACTGAGAAATTGTTAAAAACGGCGTTAAACCCCAATCAATCAATCAATCTTATTACTCAACCAAATCCTATGTTGTGGGTACTCAAAAGAATCGTCTCAGTGAGACGATTCTTTTGAGTACCCACAACATAGGGTTTGAATGTCAAATAAGGATTTTATAACATGCAAAACGCCCCTTATCTAGAGCTCTGAAAGGTGTTGTATATATGTAAACGGTGAAGAGTCGGGCAAGCCTGTGTAGAGTTCGCACGGTCCGTTTAGTTAACTAATCCTTTCCCACATACAGCAAATATGCAGTAGACGACTTTGAAAACAGCTAGGCAAAAGTATGGAAAATCTCTACAAATGATGATATAGCTATTGAATAGAGTTGGAAACATTGTGGCACATGGAGCAATTTCTCCTTCTGCCACAGTGTTTTCTGCAGAGGCGTCAGAAAGCGTCTATATGTGGGAAAGTGTTAAACGTACTTATTTTACATCGATTGCGAAACAAGCTTTAAGCTTTCTGGAAACATAACAAGTACATGCCCCGTTTGTGGGAACACATATCACGGAATACGAACCCGGGAACCTAAACATCGCTGCACGGTAGCAAACGCTGGATTATATCTGATGACTCCCTAGTACAGGTCGTCCCAGTTTGACCTTTGCGTCAGCCAATCAAATCGTCGCATTTAAAATCATATGGTATCAACCGGGGCGATAACCCATATTGATAAGCGTTCTAATTGTATAGTAACCAGTTTGATAGCAGAACCGAGCCACGGTTTCATTTCACTTGTCAGACAAACACGCACCTGTTCTTGAGTATTCTGGATCAATTCGAGACGCCATTTCACGCACTGCCGTATAATAACACCTTAACTCTTTCAGCGCCAAAGGCAATATTGAGCTTTTCGCAAACAATACTGATTCAGGTGAGTCAGCTCGTACACGAGCTGTCTCACCTGAAATCAGCATTGTTTGCCTTATGGTTATCCAAATATTCCAAAACTATTAAAGCATATACAATAGAGTCGCGCGACTATGAACATGGAAGAGTCTACTTTAAACAACTCGGCGCTGACATAGTAAACGTTAGGGTCTGATTCCAGTCAAAAGTTTGGCGAGTAATCCAGGGTTCATAGACACGACTGGGACTTTACTCCATTGAGGATACGGATTGTTGGGAAAGAGACATAGCTCAAAAGGCTATAATGGTCTCCTATGCAAAATGATTAGCTTCCACCTAACCGTGTGCCCGCTTAATTTTCAAGGACGACACGGTCCAGAGTAGAGAGGGTGTGCGAACATAAATACGGACTGATTCAACTCTATTCGAAACGCTGCATGAAGTTTAAGTAGCTTTCAATAAGTACCATATTTTCCACTCTTTATGCTGACGCCAAATATAATGCAGACTCTCACACGAGAGAATAAAACAGACCGACGATGTGGGGTTGATATAGAGAAATACAAAACAAACGTTTGGAAATAAAACTAATTAATCATGATATAAGAACGTTCAATTACCATTTGTCACATCTGGAAGATAAGAAGGCGCAGAAAGATTGTCTCGAAAGCGCATTCCAGATTTAACGGTATAAGAGTCGTTTAGTTTGAAAAAAAAAATGTCTAGGGAAAATGTAACAGCTGTGAAAGAAGAATTCAGTCTTTGAAACAGGATTGAAAACTCTGTGCAAAAGCGAATCATTGCTTTCCGACCCTTCTTACGTATTCAAAAAATTCAGTCTGTCGTAGAGGCGAGAACTAAGTCTGTCGTAGAGGCGAGAACTAAGTATGTCGTAGAGGCGAGAACTAAGTCTATCGTAGAGGCGAGAACTAAGTCTGTCGTAGAGGCGAGAACTAAGTCTGTCGTAGAGGCGAGAACTAAGTCTGTCGTAGAGGCGAGAACTAAGTATATCGTAGAGGCGAGAACTAAGTCTATCGTAGAGGCGAGAACTAAGTCTGTCGTAGAGGCGAGAACTAAGTCTGTCGTAGAGGCGAGAACTAAGTCTATCGTAGAGGCGAGAACTAAGTCTGTCGTAGAGGCGAGAACTAAGTCTGTCGTAGAGGCGAGAACTAAGTCTGTCGTAGAGGCGAGAACTAAGTCTGTCGTAGAGGCGAGAACTAAGTCTGTCGTAGAGGCGAGAACTAAGTCTGTCGTAGAGGCGAGAACTAAGTCTATCGTAGAGGCGAGAACTAAGTCTGTCGTAGAGGCGAGAACTAAGTCTTTCGTAGAGGCGAGAACTAAGTCTGTCGTAGAGGCGAGAACTAGGTCTGTCGTAGAGGCGAGAACTAAGTCTGTCGTAGAGGCGAGAACTAAGTCTGTCGTAGAGGCGAGAACTAAGTCTATCGTAGAGGCGAGAACTAAGTCTGTCGTAGAGGCGAGAACTAAGTCTGTCGTAGAGGCGAGAACTAAGTCTGTCGTAGAGGCGAGAACTAAGTCTGTCGTAGAGGCGAGAACTAAGTATGTCGTAGAGGCGAGAACTAAGTCTGTCGTAGAGGCGAGAACTAAGTCTGTCGTAGAGGCGAGAACCAAGTCTGTCGTAGAGGCGAGAACTAAGTCTGTCGTAGAGGCGAGAACTAAGTCTGTCGTAGAGGCGAGAACTAAGTCTGTCGTAGAGGCGAGAACTAAGTCTATCGTAGAGGCGAGAACTAAGTCTGTCGTAGAGGCGAGAACTAAGTCTGTCGTAGAGGCGAGAACTAAGTCTGTCGTAGAGGCGAGAACTAAGTCTGTCGTAGAGGCGAGAACATTTCGTCTGTCGCAGAGGCGAGAACTAAGTCTGTCGTAGAGGCGAGAACTAAGTCTGTCGCAGAGGCGAGAACTAAGTCTGTCGTAGAGGCGAGAACATTTCGTCTGTCGCAGAGGCGAGAACTAAGTCTGTCGTAGAGGCGAGAACTAAGTCTGTCGTAGAGGCGAGAACATTTCGTCTGTCGCAGAGGCGAGATAATTTGTCAGAGGCTGTATCAAGGGGGAAGGGTTACTTATACTCCAGTAATTTTCCATCAACTTATTTTTATATCTTCTGCTTTTTCATACGAGTACAGCAAGCGCCCTTTTGTAAAGACAAGGGCATCTTTTTGCACTATTCTGACTTACATAGGCTAGAATCAGAACTTAAGTTAATGTTGTGTTTTCGATACCTGACCACTTGTAGTCGAATATTGACGAATCTACAGCAGACGACCTTTGAACACAATGTGGCAAAAGGAGAAATTGCTCATACTGACAAATTTCCCCATTTGCCATGATGTTTTCAACTCTTCTCACTAACTTTGCTTTCATTTAAAGAGAAATTCAATAGTTTTGCATGTATGTTATCAAGGTCGTCTGCTGCAGATTGTTTGTTTGTGGGAGATCGGGTTTACTCGATCAGACGCCGTCAACAACATATCAAATAATCTCACATCCTTTTCCATCTCTCGGTAAACGCGGAAATGTGATCGTTGTCCAATGAAAACAGGCACTTACTGGCTAAACAGCAGGATGATCATAATCTCCACTGGTCACACATATCGTGCAATCTCATTAAATATCAGACCAAAACAAATTCTATGTATGTAAGTGGGAAAGGGTTAACCCTTTCCCTCATATAGACGCTTTCTGACGCAGCAGACGGCTTTTCGAAAACATAGTGACAAAAGAAGAAATTGCACAAAACGTGCAATTTCTCCTTTTGCCACAATGTTTTCAACGTTTTGTCATAGGTTATCCATTCAATTATGGAGATTTTCTATTTTTTGACAAAATACGTTTAAAAAAAGTCGTCTACTGCAGAATTGCCGTATGAGGGAAAGGGTTAAAGACATTATATTTGCATCGTCTCGTCCTGCGTCCAGAAGACCGTAGACGCAGATGAGCTTGCTCAGACTTATCAGAGTCTTCACTGTTTGTCTTTATGGACAAATCCCTTCAACATAAATGGACGTTAATAACGCACAGTTTAAAGCTGTCGATAGATCAGCCAAACCCATGTTGAATTCTGTTGCTCTGACATTTGAAGTATTGATGTTTTGTTTGTCGCATGAATTGTTTGTCGCATGAACCTAACAATAACAACCGGGGCCGCGGCTGGAACTGTGGATCTGATGGATTTTGCCACTTAAACATTGCATTGCCTCAATGTGCAGGATATATACAAGATCTCATTGGTTCTGCACTTATAAATGAGCTGTTCCACGAGAAAACCAACATTGTGTGTACAATGTATCGACCCGGATCAGCCTAAGCAGGTTAACCCGGCCAGACACTTTTTCACCTCCTGTGGATTTTCTGTTTTAGGAATCATTACCTTATACCTCTATACCACTGAGAGGGAATGTGTCGGCGCGGATTAGCATACGCGTACTGCGCAGGCTGATCTGTGCGGACTATTTTGTGTCTTCACTGTTCTTAAAGGCAACTAAACCCAATTCGCTTGACTCGGTTCGAATATATGAGCTGTTTCACGAGAAACCCAACATTATGGACTCTGCGTAATGTATCGACCCAGATTGGGTGTTCAGTTATGATTTGTCACTCTGAGCAAAATTTTATAAAATATTTCACATGACTTGTCGCGAACCAACCATTCATAAGTAGGTTTCCATTTTCATGTCCAATAAAATCGCCGGATAAAACCGACGCCCAGCAATCACCGTTCCTCAATCTCGTTTATGTATATATCCCCCTGTTGATACCTAACGATTTTGTAGGCGACAATTTGATTGCATGGTGCAAAGGTCTAGGACGACCTCTTTGTCTGTCTTTCTGTCTCTCTGTCTTTGCCTTCTCGCTATCTCTGTCTCTTTCTCTGTCTCTCTCTCTGTCTCTCTGTCTCTCTCTCTGTCTCTCTCTGTATGTCTGTCTGTCTGTCTATCTCTCTCTCTCTGTCTCTCTCTCTATGTCTCTCTGTCTCTCTCTCGCTCGCGCGCGCTCTCTCTCTCTCTCTCTCTCTCTCTCTCTCTCTCTCTCTCTCTCTCGCTCGCTCGCTCGCTCTCTCTCTCTGTCTCTCCGTCTCTCTCTCTCTCTCTCTCTCTGTCTCTCTCTGTCTGTCTGTCTGTCTGTCTGTCTGTCTGTCTGTCTCTCTGTCTCTCTGTCTCTCTGTCTCTCTCTCTCTCTCTCTCTCTCTCTCTCTCTCTCTCTCTCTCTCTCTCTCTCTCTCTCTCTCTCTCTCTCGCCAAAAAACCTAATGGAGTTCCTAAAAGTCATCGACTGTCGAAGCAAAGTATGCCTGTAGAACATCAACTAGTGTGTATTGAGTGATGCGAGACAGCAAGAACACTAATGATTAACCTCTTCCCACCTACAATTAATCTGCAGCAGACGACTTTGAAAACAATCATGCAAAACATGGAAAAATCTTTATAAATGAAAGTATATTAATAACTGAAAACAGTTAGAAAACAGTGTGACCAAAAGGAGAAATTACTCGTTTTGAGCAATTTTTCCTTTTACCACAATGTTTTGAAAAGTCGTCTCCTGCAGATGCGTCAGAACGCGTCTGCAGGTGGGAATTGGTCGCCCGTGATGCTTCTAAAAACAATTGTTAAAGCGTTGAACCTAACTAGCCATACCACTTATTAAGCTTTGTCTTCTCAATACCAATATCGCTTGGGTAAAGGTAGACAACTCCTCTATAAGAATTTTCCTGTTTGGAGAGATCATCTCCCTTGTAAACACACAACATCATTGAAATAATCCGAAACATTTAACCGAAATCAGAGCTCGTCGACTTACAAGTAACTTCCTCGGTGGTGTTGTGGTAGTGCGTCGGTTCGGACGGTCGCGGTTTCGATCTCCGGCCTGGCCATACCAAAGACTTTAAAAATGGTAGTAATTGCTACCCTTCCTGGCTCACACAGGGTTGCGGGGTTAGTAATATGACTGACTGGCTGGTGTCAGGATAAATGGACCAGTAGTACTGGTAACGTACTCAGGAAACGTCGAGATATGACTGATTGTCTGGTGTCAGGATAAATGGACCAGTAGTACTGGTAACGTACTCAGGAAACGTCGAGATATGACCGAGTGTCTGGTGTCAGGATAAATGGACCAGTAGTACTGGTAACGTACCCAGGAAACGTCGAGATATGACTGATTGTCTGGTGTCAGGATAAATGGACAAACATTCCTGGTAACTAACTAGGGAGACGCCTTGATATAACCGAAACAGGCGTAAAAGACCACACCATGAATTAACCTACAAGTGACGATTGGCCCTTACAAATGATAACAGAGTAGAGCGGATCTTATTCTAAAATCATCTTGCTGCTCTCAATTGATTTTGATTGATTGGTCGATTGATTGATTTATTGATTGATTGGTGTTTTACGCCGCTTTCAACAACGTTTTAGTTATATCCCTTCATGTCATAGGTAAGTAATCAGGACTACTGGTCCATTTATCCCTGTGGATCCTCAACATGACTGATTACATTGAGGCGATAAATTCGAATGCCCATATCATACAGGGTTTATTCAAATAATACATTATAACCCTTTCTCACATGCAGACGTATTTCACACATCTGCAGCACATGCATTCTTGATTTGTTGATTTATTTATTAGAGTTTAACGCCGTTTACAACACTATATCAGTCATATCACGGCGGCCAGTTCACCTACTCACGTGATTTCTGACTTTCTCACATCAGTACTCCACACAACATTCTCTCCAAGCAACAGGCTACTTTTTCACACAGACGAATGTCGCATGTCACAGTGACTTTTGTCAAACGTCGGAAAGAATATTAGCCGAGCTGGGATTCGAAGTCACAACCCCTGGATTTACAGTCCGCGTCGCCACCGACTGCGCTACCCGGGCTAGAATCTTTGGAACGTTGTTGCCAACATGGCAACGGGCTCATAATGGTATATTGCTTCTTCTCTTGACACTATGTTTTCATCTTTTTTTTGAAAGCTACTAACTACACCATTTATACAAATGTTTCAATGTCTTTCCACACTGTTTTCAAATTCGACGGCTGCAGATTTGTCTTATTGTGCGAAAGGGATAAAATATATTGTAGAGCATAAGACTGTTAACAACTCATAATGAATTTCTTTGCAAATATTGATATTATACAATACGATTATTTGATTTGATGGTTTTTTACGCCGCTTTTCAACAATTTATATCACGGCTTTTCCTCGGTAGCTTACCAGTACTACTGGTTCATTTATTATGACGCCAGCAAGTCAGTCATAATGCAATTTATTTATTGGGGTTTTACGCCGCTTTCAACATTATTTCAGTTATATCACGGCGACAGTTCACTTATTCATGATCCCTGGGTAAACAAACCAGTACTAGGCTAGAAAATGTGCATTGCCCAAGAGCACTCCATCATGACCGAAGTGCCGCGACTGGGGATCGAACCCGGGACACCCGGTTTCGAAATCTCCGACGCTAACCACTCGACCACAGCGGATTCCAGTCGCAATGCAAACCCCGCAACCCTTAGCGCCAAATAGGGAAAGTAATTTCCTCCTTGGTATGACCTGACCGGGGATTGAGCCCGCGACCTCCCGCACTCCTGAAGGTCTGAGGAGGGAAAGTCATTATTACCTTTATAAAAGTCTTTGTGATAACCCAGCTGGGGATCGAACACGTGACCTCCCGCAACCGAGGTGGCCGCTCTACAAATACACTACTGATGCGGTCGTGCAAAAATGTTGAGCTTACGAAACACGATAGATAAAGGGTTTATTCAATAATATACTACACCAATAAACGATGCCATACAACATATTCCGACACTAAGCGACGAATAACAGCCCTGCAACACGAATACACCGTGTTAACACAGATACACGCTGATAAGCCACCTTTAGGCTTTCTGTAAACATGTAAAGATGTCGATCTGATGACTGATAGCTGTAATGATGTCACCCTTTGCTGTACTTAACCCCTTTTTCCACTTGCAGACGATTGTTCACTCATTTGCAGCAAACGCCTTATGAAAACATTGTGGCAAAAGGAGATATTGCTCATGATGAGCATTATCTACTTTTAACACCATGTTTTCATTTGTTAACTGATATGTAGAGATATTCCATAGTTTCCCTTTATATTTTCAAAGTCGTTTGCTGCAGATTTGTTGGCAAAGGCTTAACTTCCGCGTCGATCCACTTACTTGAGATACTGTAACTTATTGTTCTGAAATTGTCAGAGGAAAAGTGGTTTACATCTAAAAAAAACCTCTCGTTTCGCGAAATTCATTAAGGTTCAAACAATGTTTTCATCTGCTAACCTCTGTATCACATCAAGGGTCAACGATCACATTATCTTTTCTAGTTCCCAGTTTGACTAATTACTGAGAAATAGGAGAAGGAATCACATCACAATTTCAAATAGTATAATCCATTGAAGTCCATTCCGTTAGAAAACATATATACCCTGAATTCATTGGGTTGAAATTCTGCAACTTCAAACCCGAATTTCCCGCTTCGAAATAATTAAACTGCCCCTTAGCTTCCAGAACATGTTGGCTAGCACGAGTACAGCGTATTGTATTCACTGTTGGTTCAGGGTCGTCTATTAGCTTGAAAACGAGCAATTTCTGGAATTCTGCCGAAACATATTGTTCTTACAGTACACAATGATTACCAATCATGTACAGTAATTTGCTGGAATTAATTGCACGAGATACACGTGCAACCTTCGAAAAGATGCCAGGAAAAGATTAGAACAAGTCAACATAAATCAAAGATGATCAGTCGTTCGCCAATCATTGTGAAAAGTATGAAAGTAAATGCATTTACACAGTTAACTATCAGAAGCTAACTACGAGATATGTTTGCGTTGAAATCTTCTGCAAAATAGGAAGAGAATTGAATATAATTTTGAGATGTTCAAAGTAAAAACGTCTCGCGACCTTGTAAAAACGCTTACAGTGACTCCAAAGTCTATTTCATCACAAACATCTGATAATCTCGTTTCGGCTGTGCCAGTGCAAGGTGCAAGGGTTAAGTTTAACAGCATGGAAGCGATTGATAGATAACATCTAAATTATGCGACAACAGACCACTGTGGCGTTCCAACGTCCAATGATCTGGGTCGTAATTTTACATTAAATTAACCCTTTCCTACATACAACAAATCTGCAGCAGACGAGCTTGGAAACATGTGGACAATAATACAGAAAATCCTGATAAATGAGATATATTTACTGAAAAAAGTTGAAAACATAGTGGCAAAAGGAGATATTGCTTTTTTTTAGCAATGTCACTCTGTTTTTAAAAGTCGTCTGCTGCAGATGCGTCAAAATGGGTGTATAGGTGGTAAAGGGTTAACTCTTTACCCGAAACAGACGACTTGTCATCCCTCTGAAGAAAATACCACTCCAATATGACTCCCTAACAGAAGTCCAAATAAGGAAGGGTAAACAGCTGCTTTCCCCACAATATCTCTCTTATTATCCAAGCAAATCCTATGTAGTGGGTACTCAAAAGAAGGGTCTCACTGAGACGATTCTTTTGAGTACCCACAACATAGAGTTAAAGGGCAATATAATGATTTTAGAACATGCATAACGTCCCTTATCTAGAGCTCTGTCCAAACAAACTCTAACTCCCAAACCGAATGTGCTACTAAACTAATGATTAGATATATTTGAGTTCTCAGCTAGAATTGAGACCAATATCTTGTCGAGACATATTGATAATAACCAGACAAAAATGCAGAACTTAGTTTAAAGTGAAAGTGTGTTATTGAATAATTGAATTAATTCCAATTTCGGTCAAAATCGTGATGAGAAATTCCGAATTCTTCGTCTCCGTGTTAAAAACGTACAGTTGTCAGTCCCGAAAGTTAAATCCTTTCCCACTATTAATTGTTTGCAGAAGACGACTTTGGCAATATATAGTCAATGATGCAGAACATATTTATGAATAAGTGGGTATTTATTGAATAGAATTGAAAACATCTTAGCAATATGAGCAATTTCTCCTTTTGCCACAACGATTTCAAATGTCGACTGCTACAGATGCGTCAAAATGCGTCTGAAGGTTGGAAAGGGTAAAAAATGTACCAGAGCTCTAGTAAAGCGTTTCGCTTGTTTTAAAATCCTTATTGTATCCGCTAACCCTATGATGTGGGTACTCAAAAGTACTCAAATGAGACGATCCTTTCGAGTACCTACAACATAATATTATGCTTTGGTTGGATACTAAGAGAGAGATTGTGGGGAAAAGAGCTGTAAACCCTCCTATCTGGACCTCTGATGTACAGTAATCAATCCGAAAGTGCAACAACAATATCAGCTCCAGATTGACTGGAATCTCTGTTACTAGGGTAGCTCGGATTTCAAGAAAACCAACAACGTGCACTCTGCGTAAAGTATCGACACGGATCAGCCTAAGCATGCCACGCAGGCTTACCCGGATAGATACCTTTTTCGTCCTGTGGATATTCTGTTTCAGGAATCATTACTCTATACCTCTATCCCCTGTGACGGAATGTGTCGGTCCGGATCAGCTCATATAACAGCTATGTGTCTGAATGTAGTGTAGTGAGCACTTTCAAATTAAACATGACTTTCTGACGAACTAACACAAATGCAATACATCCAATTAAAGTCCGCAAAGGGAGAACGAGTCATTAAAGGAAAACTTGCTCCAAATATAGCGCGAAATGAATCAAATCCACTTGTACCTCTTCACATACAACGGGACACTTTCTCAACGATACAGTTCCTTCTGTAAGTGGTGGCGGAAAATCGATCTTTGTAAACGAAAAAGTACAAGCGTTCAATGATGGCATTTCAAAAAACACCGGATACCTTTCCGTGCCGCTTCTTAATTGGATCAGGAAAAGTCCCTAGATGGTTCTTTTAATCTTCGCGAAACTTGATTTGTGAAGGCATGAAAACGCTTGTTTAGTCCAGGAATACAATTTATTCACGCACGAAATGAAGAGTTTCACGCATGTAATGAAGAGTTTCACGCATGTTATAAAGAGTTTCATGCATGTTATGAAGAGTTTCACGCATGTAATGAAGAGTTTCACGCATGTAATAAAGAGTTTCACGCATGTAATAAAGAGTTTCACGCATGTAATGAAGAGTTTCACGCATGTAATGAAGAGTTTCTCGCATGTAATGAAGAGTTTCTCGCATGCAATGAAGAGTTTCACGCATGTAATGAAGAGTTTCACGAAGGTAATGAAGAGTTTCACGCATGTAATGAAGAGTTTCACGCATATTATGAAGAGTTTCACGCATGTAATGAAGAGTTTCACGCATGTAATGAAGAGTTTCACGCATGTAATGAAGAGTTTCACGCATGTTATAAAGAGTTTCACGCATGTTATGAAGAGTTTCACGCATGTAATGAAGAGTTTCACGCATGTAATAAAGAGTTTCACGCATGTAATAAAGAGTTTCACGCATGTAATGAAGAGTTTCACGCATGTAATGAAGAGTTTCACGCATGTAATGAAGAGTTTCTCGCATGTAACGAAGAGTTTCACGCATGTAACGAAGAGTTTCACGAAGGTAATGAAGAGTTTCACGCATGTAATGAAGAGTTTCACGCATATTATGAAGAGTTTCACGCATGTAATGAAGAGTTCCACGCATGTAATGAAGAGTTTCACGCATGTAATAAAGAGTTTCACGCATGTAATAAAGAGTTTCACGCATGTAATGAAGAGTTTCACGTATGTTATGAAGAGTTTTGCGCATGTAATGAAGAGTTTCACGCATGTAATACAGAGTTTCAGAGTTTCACGCATGTAATGAAGAGTTTCACGCATATTATTCGTTTGAGTTCAATGACACAGTACCAACCATGTCGTTACAGCATGGACGATAACTTACGTATTTACTGTTGATTGATTAAATGGGTATTAACGCCGTTTTCAACCAATGTTCAGTTATACAACGCCGGTCAGTTCACCTACCCGTGTGTTTCCTGGCTTTGCTATTATCAGTGCTCCACATAACTATCTTCCCAAGCAACTGAAAACATGTTGAAACGGCGGTAAACCCCAATCAACAACCCAATTTACTTTATCTGTTGAGTGAACGTCAAATGTTTGGGGATTATCCCAAGAAAGGTTCGATCTCATCAAAGGAAAATAGAAATTTCTTTCATGATGAATTAAAAAGAGATAACTTTGGACAATATGAGCCGTCCCACGAGAAAACCAACATTGTGGATTCTGCGTAATGTATTGAGACGGATCAGCCGAAGCATGCCGCGCAAGCTAACCCGTACAGACACTCTTCGCCTCCTGTGGATTTTCTGTTTCAGGAATCATTACTCTATTTCTTTATCCCTCTGAGGCGGAATGTGTCGGCCTGGATTAGCCCGCGCGGACTGCGCAATCTGATCTGGGGCGATATATTACGCAGAGTCCATACTGTTAGTTTTCTTGTGAAGCGACTATTATTACTCAATCTAAAGAAAGAGAGACGGTAGCAATTCAGTGCTGATAACGTAATAAAACATTGAACTTGAGAATTGCTTTCATTTTTATCGAATTGGCTGCTTAAATCATAGACATTCAATTTCACGCAAGAAATAACAGTCTACTCATAAAAGTGAAGTGTCTTTTTTTCTATAATCAAAAAGGCACATTTCGAGGCAAAAGACAGACCACGAGACTGTTTACCCCCGAGTCTCTCTCTTATTATCTGAGGAAACTCTCAGTTGTGAGACCGTATAAAATCGTCTCAAAGACATTCATGCAAGCAATTAGTTTCACTCCCGATAATAGCAGGGATTTACTCTCGATAATAGTAGGGACTTTTATTCAAAATATTATAACTTTGAGCTCTAGATAAGGAGCATTTTGCATGTTCTAAAATCCTTATTTGACATTTAAACCCTATGAGACGATTCTTTTGAGTACCCACAACATAGGGTTTGGTTGAGTTATAAGAGAATTATTGTGGGGGAAAGACCTGTTCACTTCCTCTTATCTAGTCCTATGTTTAAATAAAACAAACATTGACCTATTTTGAGATGAATGACAGAAACATTGGATATGATTATCGACATTGTTTGAGAACATGCAGTGGACTCGCAGCGAAAACTCGAAGTTGGGATCCATAAATTACTTCGAGTTATAGACGTGCTCAAGTGATATCAAGGATTTTAGAACAGGCAAAACTCCCCTTATCTAGAGCTCTAAAATGATACTGTGTCAATTATGAAATACAAGTGAGTCATACAATTATATCAATAATAAAGTGGAGCAGAAGTTTTGATTACTCGTATGAACACTTAAAACTGCTGCTTATCTGTTTTTCAAAACACAAATTCGTTTCGAGAAATGGCTCGAGTTAAAATATCCATTATTATCGAATGCTCCAGTTATCGCGAGTACAGCTGTATTGTATGGACATAATTCCTGAATGCCACTGCATTGTTCGTTTCTCATATGACTTATTTTCGGTGTAAATGCCAACGTTAGCAATTTGATATGATATTTCTTTTCAGCAAACCAATTCTATCGCAGTCTCTTGAGTACATAATTATTCATTCGCGTTTACCACTCAGATTCTAATAACACAATATAATTACGATGGGATTGCTCTGGAACGCTTTCTCGAGTCTCGTTAATGTGCTTAATTGAACGTTTGATGTATGCAGAGCTCTGGGTAAGATAATATTCAATATTCTAACGTACTGGGGATACCCCAGATAGTCGTCGCAATGGGTTGATTCTTTTGAGTACCCCAACCATACAACACTGTTCAATAATTAAACATACGGTTAACCGATTAATCGTTGACATCCCTAGTTGTAAGGACAAGACATGACAAGACGCGGACAAGACATGTAGGTATACTCTCTATTATCTTGACCTCTTGACCTCTTGACCTCTTGACCTGTAACTGATTTATTGGTGCTTTACGCCGCCTTCAACAATGTTTCCGTCATATCACGGCACTTTCGGAGTAAGTTACCATTACTACTGGTCCATTTATCCTGACACCAGCCAGTCAGTCGAAATGCTAACCCACAACCCTGAGTGCCAAGGAGGTAGAAATTACTACCAATTTGAAGTCTTTGATATGACCCGGCCGGGGATCGAACGCACGACCTCCCGCACACAAGGCGGACACTCTATCACTACACCACCGAGGAAGTTAGAAGAGATAACATATTTGAAAGCAGTACCGAACTCCATTAATTATACACATGCGCTTCCTGATCAACATATACGTACTGGTTTCTTCCATCCTATCTAAACAATTAGCCAATGTCATGTCGATCAACATTTCAAACATGACGTCGTGACATTTTCTACGCTGGGTACCTCGTCCAACATAATTCAGCATTGGGTTGATTAAATTGGTTTGTACGGTGCGATGTTGAATGTTGAACATTGTCATTCCAATTTATAGTTGGTGTGTACGTTGCGATGTTGAATGTTGAACATTGTCATTCCAATTTAAAGTTGGTTTGTACGGTGCGATGTTAGATGTTGAACATTGTCATTCCAATTTAAAGTTGCTTTGTACGGTGCGATGTTGAATGTTGAACATTGTCATTCCAATTTAAAGTTAGTTTGTTCGGTGCGATTTTGAATGTTGAACATTGTCATTCCAATTTAAAGTTTGTTTGTACGGTGCGATGTTGAATGTTGAACATTGTCATTCCAATTTAAAGTTGGTTTGTACGGTGCGATGTTGAATGTTGAACATTGTCATTCCAATTTATAGTTGGTTTGTACGTTGCGATGTTGAATGTTGAACATTGTCATTCCAATTTAAAGTTGGTTTGTACGGTGCGATGTTAGATGTTGAACATTGTCATTCCAATTTAAAGTTGCTTTGTACGGTGCGATGTTGAATGTTGAACATTGTCATTCCAATTTAAAGTTGGTTTGTTCGGTGCGATGTTGAATGTTGAACATTGTCATTCCAATTTAAAGTTGGTTTGTACGGTGCGATGTTAGATGTTGAACATTGTCATTCCAATTTAAAGTTGGTTTGTACGGTGCGATGTTGAATGTTGAACATTGTCATTCCAATTTATAGTTGGTTTGTACGGTGCGATGTTGAATGTTTAACATTGTCATTCCAATTTAAAGTTGGTTTGTACGGTGCGATGTTGAATGTTGAACATTGTCATTCCAATTTAAAGTTGGTTTGTACGGTGCGATATTGAATGTTGAACATTGTCATTCCAATTTAAAGTTGGTTTGTACGGTGCGATATTGAATGTTGAACATTGTCATTCCAATTTAAAGTTGGTTTGTACGGTGCGATTTTGAATGTTGAACATTGTCATTCCAATTTAAAGTTGGTTTGTACTGTGCGATGTTGAATGTTGAACATTGTCATTCCAATTTAAAGTTGGTTTGTACGGTGCGATGTTAGATGTTGAACATTGTCATTCCAATTTAAAGTTGGTTTGTTCGGTTCAATGTTAAATGTTGAACATTATCATTCCAATTTAAAGTTTGTTTGTACGGTGCGATGTTGAATGTTGAACATTGTCATTCCAATTTAAAGTTTGTTTGTACTGTGCGATTTTGAATGTTAAACATTGTCATTCCAATTTAAAGTTGGTATACGGTGCGGTGTTGAATGTTGAACATTGTCATTCCAATTTAAAGTTGGTTTGTACGGTGCGATGTTGAATGTTGAACATTGTCATTCCAATTTAATGTTGGTTTGTACGTAGCGATGTTGAATGTTGAACATTGTCATTCCAATTTAAAGTTTGTTTGAACGGTGCGATGTTGAATGTTGAACATTGTCATTCCAATTTAAAGTTGGTTTGTACTGTGCGATGTTGAATGTTGAACATTGTCATTCCAATTTAAAGACATTGAAACCTTTCCAACACACAGTTCCTCTGCGACAGGCGACTTTGCAAACACTTACGATAAACAGAGCTCCAGATAAGGGGCGTTTTGCATTTTTCTAAAATCCTTATTTGACCCTCTAACAGTAACCCTATGTTGTGGGTACTCAAAAGAATCGTCTCAGTGAGACGATTCTTTTGAGTACCCACCACATAGGGTTTGCTTTAATAATAAGGGAGAAATTGTGGGGAAAAGAGCGGAACACCCCTCCCTATCTGGACCTCTGGTTAAATATCAAAACTCCCTATAAATTTGTATTGATTAAACTTGACACCATTGTGGCAACAGGAGAAATTAAAATCTTCCACATACATAAAATATCTTGAAAACACTTACGAAATATAATAGAAATCTATATAAATGAAAGTTTATGTTTGTTTATGTGTGAGGCCCTCATGGAAGATTGACTTGCATACATGTACTATGTCAAATGAGTGTCCTCTATAAATAAAGCCTTTATTATTATTATTATCATTTAATTATTAAAGTATATTTATTGATTAGAGAATTAGAGTTGTAAACATTGTGACAAAAGGAGAAATTGGAAATTTTTCCCTAAAAACAAATCTGCAGCAGACGACTTTGAAAACACATACGTAAAATATTAAAACTCTCTATAAATGAGTGTATATATATTGATTAAAGTTGAAAACACTAAAAATAGAATTTCAACGATGTGAAAGATAGTCTGCTGCATAGACTATACCCCATAATGCATTTCCATGTGAATATAGGGTTTTAGACATTAATAAACAATTGTTCATGTTGTCGCAATGTTTTAAAAGAAAAGTTACACGCTATAATGCATGTGTATGTGACAGTGAGTATAGAGGTTTTAGAAATTTAAGCAACGACTTACCTGGGGTTTCGGTTTCGAAGAATTTCAGATTGTATTCGGAGTCGAAGAACCACGTGCAATCCTGCGAGCTACACTGGGCCCATAGACCCTTGTTATTCTGGTATGCGCGAATATAATCATTCTCCTCCGTCCAGTACGGTGTGGCGAATGAGATCACAATGGCAAGGTTGGTGAACACCAAAAACACAAGTCCGAAGATGTGACTGCAATTGGTCTGCATTGTTATGGTCTTTATTATTTGTTGTCCTTTGTTGTATGTTTTCACTATTCGGCTGTGATTGTTTGTATATGCAATTGCAGCTATTTTGCTGTTCTTTTATGCGTTGTTTCAGATCTGTTGCTGCTCCTTTAACTGTTATCTTAGTTATTTTTATCACAATGTTTTACTTTTTAGTTAGGTCGTCTAATTATTCGCCTACTGTCTGCTGCCTTTATGATATATTGTCAGAAACGTGAAAACTATGGAACCGCGATAGTACCAAAATCCCTGATTTGTTTCGTCGAGAGAGACTGTAGGGATCCAGCGGGTAAGTTGGTAACTAATGAAAAGAAAGATAAAAAAACACGTTAATTTACTGTTTTATCACATGTAATAACGATAGCTGCTCGCCAAATGGCATTAATGCCGAGCGCGAGGGTAAACAACGCCAAACAACAACAACATGTTTTATCACTTTAAACTGATTTAACCGCTTTCAACATACTTGTCTGCATGTAAACAGGGATTAACCCATTCCTACATACAGCACATCTGCAGCACACGATTTTAAAGCATTTAGAGGCAAATACGTAAACTCTTTGTGAACGAAAGAACAATATTTAAACAAAGTTGAAGAAATCATTGTGACTAAAAGAAGAAATTGCGTATTCTGAACAATTTCCCGTTACATGCCATTATGCTTTCAAAAGTCGTCTGCTGCAGTGGCGAGCGCGTCTTTACCCCTTTCCCTCATACGACAATTCTGCAGCAGACGACTTTGATCATATTTTGTCAAAAACTAGAAGATCTCTATAATTGAATGGATAACCTATGACTAAAAGTGGAAAACATTGTGGCAAAAGGAGAAATTGCACGTTTTGTGCAATTTCTTCTTTTGTCACTATGCTTTCAAATAGCCGTCTGCTGCAGAGGCGTCAGAAAGCGTCTATATGAGGGAAAGTGTTACGTGGGAAACGGCTAACTCGATTTCCAAATGGCACTAATGGACACACAGATTAGCTGATTGGATGTTAACCTTTTCCCACATGTAGACGCTTAATGACGCCTCTGCAGCAACCGACTTTTGAAAACATTGTGACAAAAGTAGAAATTCCTTAATACGCGGAATTTCTCCCTTTTCAACAATATTTTCAACTTTTTTCAGTAATTATCCCTTTATTCAAAGAGACTTTCTATGTTTTTGTCTAGATGTATCTAAAGTCGTCTACTACAGTTTTGCTGTATGTGGGAAAGGGTTAACGCCGTTTCAACAGTCAAATTTCCTCACATCGGTCCGTTCACCTTAAAACCGGACGTTATACTGTTTCAGTCATGCGCCCCAACCTTAAGCCCTTCCCACATACAACACATATGCAGCAGCCGACTTTGAAAACATTTAGACATAAATATGGAAAATCTCTACAAAATTAATGAAACTATAATTATTGAACAGTGTTGTTAAAACATCGTGGCAAAAGGAGAAATTGCTCATTATGAGCAATTTCTTCTTTTGTCACAATGTTTTTCAAAAGTCGTCTCCCTGCATAAACGTCAAAAAGCGTCTATGTGGGAAAGGGTTAACGTTCAATCTAAACGTTGCGCCAATATTCCTCACAAGTCTTCTCAGGAAACTGGCTACCGTCCTACATATATATATATATATATTGTATATTGTTTTATTTTGCCCTTGACATAGTGGTAAGTTTGTATTGTGTTTTAAGCCGTTCCAACTTGTTTTAGTTACGTTTCCTGGGTAAGTAAACGGTAACAATGGTCCACTTATCCTTACACAAGTGAGTCAGTCGTCAGGCTAACCCCACAATCAAGGAAGTCTTCCGTTGAGGAAAAAGCGTTTTTTACAATGACTCATTTCAATTGTTTAGCCAATAGTGGTCTGGTAGTATCCCCGTTAGTACGTAATATAATATGATTATGGGGCGATACTTATGGGCTGCCTATCCACCTTTCCACCTGAACAGACACTACAAGACCACAAAGCCGAGCCCCGGTAGTTCAGTCGGGCTGTCAATCCTGGGGTTGTGAGTTCGAATTCCAGCTCGGCCAACATTCTTTCCGACGTTTGACAAAAGTCAACGTGACAAGCGTCATTCATCTTTCACCAATGGGCTAACTGTCTATGTGGAAAAACAGCCAGTTGCTTGGAAAGTATGTTGTGAGAAAGCAAGAAAACACATGAGTACGTGAACTGAAAAAGTGTTGAAAACGGCGTTAAACCTCAATCAATCAATCAATCAATCAATCAATCAATCAATCAGTACTTCTCTCCAGAGACATCTCAAATCGTTTGATATGACTGTTTTTCTTTTTATAAAACGGCGTGAAACCCCAATTAATCAATCACTCAACAACACGTAAAATTCTTCTGAATGTAGACGGATTTCATTCAGAAGAATTAGTTTGCTTTGACCGTTAATGGTGTATTTTCCGATCTATATCTATGAGGTATCCAATAAACATCTTATAAACGTTTTATGAAATAGGTTATTATATTGACCGATCTAGATCTATGAGGTATCCAATAAACATCTTATAAACGTCTTATGAAATAGGTTATTATATTGACCGATCTAGATCTATGAGGTATCCAATAAACATCTTATAAACGTCTTATGAAATAGGTAATTATATTGACCGATCTAGATCTATGAGGTATCCAATAAACATCTTATAAACGTCTTATGAAATAGGTTATTATATTGACCGATCTAGATCTATGAGATGTCCAATAAACATCTTATAAACGTCTTATGAAATAGGTTATTATATTGACCGATCTAGATCTATGAGGTATCCAATAAACATCTTATAAACGTCTTATGAAATAGGTAATTATATTGACCGATCTAGATCTATGAGGTATCCAATAAACATCTTATAAACGTCTTTTTAAATAGGTTATTATATTGACCGATCTAGATCTATGAGATGTCCAATAAACATCTTATAAACGTCTTATGAAATAGGTTATTATATTGACCGATCTAGACACGCTATCCTAGTATATTTAGAAGTCTCTCCGACACTTAATCGATTTTGATATCCCCAAAACACAAAACGTATTAATCAGACACTTTCCTCACAGTCCAGAAACATGACTTATGCATCACTAACTTTGACATCATTTCTCTCTCACATATTTACAACTCTATCCTTTCTCAGTTGCAGACGCGTTTTGATACATCTTTAGCAGACAACTTTTAAAACGACGACCATTGTGGCAAAAGGAGGAATTGCTCATAATGAGCAAATTTCTCCTTTTGCCACATTGTTTTCAAATCTATTAAATAATCCTATTTTCATTTTAAAATATTTCCATAGATTTGTAACTGTAAATTGATGCTTTCAAAATCGTCTGCTGTACTGTATATCTTTTTGTGTGTAGGAAATGATTAATGTCACAAAGAATGGTTCTTGCAAATATCAATATGACGATCCCTGTTTAACCAGTGTACTAGATAAGAGGGAGTGAACAGGTCTTTCCATCTCAATATTTCTCGTATTACTCAACCCAGTCCTATGTTGTGGGTACTACCACTACACCACGAGGGCGATTGATTTGACCTCCAAACACTATGTTGTGGGTACTATCACTACACCACGAGGGCGATTGATTTGACCTCCAAACACTATGTTGTGGGTACTACCACTTCACCACGAGGCGATTGATTTGACCTCCAAACACTATGTTGTGGGTACTACCACTACACCAACAGGGCGATTGATTTGACCTCCAAACACTATGTTGTGGGTACTACCACTACACCACAAGGGTGGTTGATTTGACCTCCAAACACTATGTTGTGGGTACTACCACTACACCACGAGGGCGATTGATTTGACCTCCAAACACTATGTTGTGGGTACTACCACTACACCACGAGGGCGATTGATTTGACCTTCAAACACTATGTTGTAGGTACTACCACTACACCACGAGGGCGATTGATTTGACCTCCAAACACTATGTTGTGGGTACTACCACTACACCACGAGGGCGATTGATTTGACCTCCAAACACTATGTTGTGGGTACTACCACTACACCACAAGGGCGGTTGATTTGACCTCCAAACACTATGTTGTGGGTACTGACAGGACCCGGCTTACTCACACGATGTTTATGAGGTAAAAAGCAAAAACTCCTCAGAAATATATATGAACTCATTTTCAAGTTTTGTGTTGACCCTTTCCCTCACATAGACGCTTTCTGACGCCTCTGCAGCAGACGGCTTTTGAAAACATAGTGACAAAAGAAGAAATTGCTCAAAACGAGCAATTTCTCCTTTTGCCATGTTTTCCACTTTTAGTTATCCATTTAATTAAAGAGATTTTCTATTTTTTGACAATATATGTTCAAAGTCGTCTGCTGCAGAATTGTCGTATGAGGTAAAGGGTTTAACTTTCTTGAAGAAAAAAAGATGGCAAAGGGAGAAATTGCTCACACTAAGCAATATCCCATTGTTACACTCATTTCTACTCCCTATTCAGTAAGTATGTATTGGTATATCCCATTGTTACACTCATTTCCACTCCCTATTCAG
>JASEVX010000013.1:1731596-1855710 GCA_031761405.1 Serripes groenlandicus | reverse complement strand
GAGAGAGAGAGAGATATATGGAGAGGGAAAGGGAGAGAGAGAAAGAGAAAGTATGGATCCTACATTAAGGGGAAATGCCATTGTTCCGTGCATGTTGTTCTTTGCTCCGGTTAGGTTCCGGCGCCAAACAATGTGGTGGAGATCGTTTTATTTAGTTTTTATTTAATTCTCCACACAATGGAATTATTTGGTTAAGAATTGGAAGTCGGTTTTATCATTTATTTTCATTTTTCATTCAAGCACAATTTCGTTATTTTACGGATCTAAACATTTTAAGACACTGACCTTTCCTTCCAAGGCGGAGCTTATATACTCATCAACGGAGCAACGCATATTCAACACCAGAGCAACGTATATTAAACAGCGGAGCAACGGGGTTGAATAACAAAGCCACCGGAGCCTAACCGGAGCAAAGAACAACACGCACGGCTCATCGGAGCAACGGAGCTATATCACACAGGCAACCGGAGTCCAACCGCAGCAAAACAGAAAGAACAAATCGCTAATTCGCGACACTCCCACCTGGAAGGCAAATTTTCTCAAACAGAAATACATACATATTAATAATTAAACTTAACAGATCAACAAATTATATCCAACATTAATTATATTCATAAAAGTCTTGATCAACGTTTCTTCTGCAATATAGCCAACTTTATTTTTAGTTAATGTTTTCACTGTTTAATGTCATATTGTCCACTTCGCTTTTTGATTGGATATCTTTGGTTGTCGCAATGTCTTCGTAGTAGGTGACATCGGGTAAATTCCTATGTTGGTCCCACGAACATAACTCCTCAATGAAACTTAGATCAGCGTTTGAATTTTGATCACAGTCTAAATTAGAATTTGCCTTTAATTCACTCTCACAAATTTTTTTTATGAATGAGGATATTTCTTCCAAAGTGTCATTTTCATCGTCGCTTATTGGTTCTGTTTCTGGCATATAAATCGGTCTTATGCACGTTTGTTCTGTGGTCACCCGTTCATCGGCTGACATTTTCTGTTTGTCTTTCATTGCTAAATGAGACAGTTTCCTAGCATAATCATTATCCAAGTTATGCACATGTGTTAACCACAGTAGCTCCGCGTCATTTAGTTCAACACTTTGTAGAAACCCATTTTCAAACTGCACGTTTAATGAAACGCATAGCAAGGGCAGTAACTCTGAATATCTTTACGATTGACGAAAATTCTGACGAGTCAATTGAAAACGGAGCCACCGGAGCAATAGTGACACATTTCTGTGACACATGTTTCTCATTAACTGTTAGCGTTTCTAAAGTTTCATGTTCTTTAATGTCAGTGTTAACCACACACTTTATGTGATTTTCTTCCTTTGTAGGACGAAATGTTTTAAGCCATTCTGGCCCTTTCCACCATAATTTGCTATCATTGAAGTCTTGAACATTTGTGCCTCGAGTGGCAAGATCGGCAGGATTTTGTTTTGTATTGACGTAGTCGAATATGATGTTGTGCCTTTTAATTTCCACGACTCTGTTTTTCACGAATACATCCAACTTCTTTTCTGTGTTAATCCAACCAAGCACACATTGTGAATCAGTCCACACAAATGTTTGTTTTATATTTAATTTCAATTGTTCTTTGACAAATTGAAGGGATCTTACGCCAATCAACACGGCCATTAATTCCAATCTGGGTATTGTCATTTCTTTCAATGGCGCAAGACGAGATTTTGAGAATATCAGGTCGATTTTTGATGCTCCCTTGCATTTCTGATGCAAATACACAGTTGTTGCATAAGCCCGTTTTGACGCGTCACAAAAACACAGGAGCTCGTAGGTGACGTCATCATTATTATTATCAAATGAAATGCATCTTTTCACTTCAATTCCGGATAACGCTTTTAAATCAGCGACGACATTTGACCATAATTCTAACAATTCAGTGTCTACTATCTTGTCATCCCAATCGATATTTCTGCTCCAAATTGTTTGTAGGAGCAACTTTCCACGCAGCAAAACAGGCGTGAACATGCCCATTGGATCAAATACAGACGAAATCACACTTAACATTTTTCTTTTTGTAGCGTCCGCTATGTCCACTGACAAGTTCGTTGATTTTTTAATTGACAGACGGTCAGATTTGGAGTTCCAAATATGTCCCAAAACAGTTATATTTTCTGACTTTGCTTTGTCTTCTTCTGGTATTAAATAATTCACACTTTCACTATTTGATAACCATTCCCGAATATTCATCGATGCATCTTGGAATATGGATTTTGAGTGTAGATATAACTGGAATGCCTCATTCTCAGATTCTGTTCCAGTAATCAAATTGTCTACATATATGTCATCCTTCAATTTGAGTGATGTAGCTGTGTTATGCTTTCAAGGTTGTGTTCGATTACTGCTCCCAGTAGAAACGGACTCGAAATCACACCGAACGGAATACGGCAAAATCGGTATTCCTGAATGTACTTTGATTTAGTGTAGGATTTACACTGTCCTTTAACCAAAAGAATACCGTCTATAAAGGTATGATGATATTTCGTGACGTAGTGCTCATGTTAAATGTTTGCTTCCGTTAGCCAATGTACGGCCTTCGTGTTACAACGTATTGTATATAATAATGCAGTTAATTGTTCAGGTAGTCGTTCATTTTTAGCTGATAAAGAACCCCTTAGTCACTGTTATCATATTCGGTATATTTTCGCCTAAATTGTTAGTTTTGCGGTTTCAAGTTATAATTGTTATTCCGTTACGTTCAGGGCTGGCGTATGCCAAATTATCTATACTTTCTAACGGAAGCAATGCTTAGATTAGACAGAAGCAACTCTATGACATTTTAAGTTCCCATACGTGGGTTATGTGTGCAAGATGCCGTGTATATAGGTATGATAACATTTCATTACATTTAAACATTGATTTATTTCCATAGCACAGAAGTACGTACCGCAACCAATAGTAGCTATTACTTGTCAATAGCAATAGTGTTATTATTAAAAGCTGCCTTTAGTTAGAAAATGCGCGGCTTCTGTTGTACAATGTATACAGTATTGCCGGTTCGCCTGAAATAAGCAGAAGACATGTCGAGGGCTTGGTGTGAAAGGGTTGTAACTAAAAACCTATTTTGAAAACCCTGGTTTAGGGGCAATTTTGACCCCTTTGTAAACAATGCAAATTTAGGTGCCATTGCTCAGAACGAGCAATGGCACCTAAATTTCCATTGTTTACCAAGAAAAATGATTTAACGCTTATAAAGACTTTATGGAGAGGTGATTAACTTTGGTAAAAAATTACGAATTTTAGTTACAACCGTTTCACGCCAAGCCCTCGATGTGTACAGTTACATGTATGGTAACCTTGTGACATTTAAGTTCATTCCTTTCCTTTCCTGTCTGAGTCTGATGTCACGAAATCAAGCAAATCGGGCAACCATGTCCATAACTTCGCAATGATAATATTATTGTTAAAATTTGCGTTTCGTAAGCAGACGTTATATTTGTGATCTACGATGTGTTGTATATAATAAATAAGATAATGCTTTTCTAAAAAGACATTTTCAGATTAAATATAATATTGGATATTTAACGACAACCAATGTTTATTATTAATATCATTTTTATTATATTCGGTACATTTTCGCCTTAAGTGTTAGTTTTAAGGTTTCAATTTATGATTATTATTCCGTTACGTTAAGTCAACGCTGGCATTTGCCAACGTATTTATACTTTCGAACGGAAGCAATTTTTAGATTATACAGCAGCCACTCTTTGTCTTTTTAAATTGTACATAATGTTCGCATAAGTGGGTTATGTGTGCAAGATACCGTGTATAAAGTATGATAACATTTCATCACATTTAAACGTTGATTTATTTCCATAGCACAGAAGTACGAACAGCAACCAACAGTAGCTATTACTTGTCAGTAGCAATAGTGTTTTTATTAACAACTGCCTTTAGTTCGAAAATGTACGTCTTCTGTGTTACAATGTATTGTATATAATAATTCAGTTAATGTTGTATTCGCCTTAAGTGTGCAAACTACCGTGTACAACGGTATGATAACATTTCGTCACATTGAAATATTGATTACATTTGTCATATTTCTTTCCACAGCACAGAAGCACGTACAACCAGCAACAGTAGCTATCATATTGTCAACATTGAATCACTACTGCCATATAATGCAAAATAGCATAGCCTAGCGACCATGTTTTCGACTTATTAACATGGCTTGGGGGAATAATTAGTTTAAGAAAGCACCCTAGAAACATTTCTGCAAAAGGACTTAAAAATGAAGATTTTTCAAGTGTTCACTACAGCCATATGCAACTCATAACGTGCTGCTAAGGACGGAATAGTAACATACAGTAACGTTACAAAGCGCTCTCATCCAACATTTGAGTATGTAGAGACCTTTTCTTCTACTTTGTTACTGTATAGGGGCTTAGTGCATCGCAGGCAAGTGAGGCCATCAAAATGGTAAAAACAACCAATTAGGCATATTTACAAATAAAAAATGAAATAAAAAACATCTGTGTTAGTTTAGGCTGTGTATGACTGCAGACGGGACTTAACTCAGTCAACAGACGTGATCTGCGCAAGGTCTCTGACAGTTCTAGGAAAAGACTGTGCTTGTACTGTTCATGGTACATTGTTTGGTACATCTTTTATAGATGACACGTAGTGAAAAATCGATAGACATACAAAAAACCCAATTTGGTCTGTTTATAGCTTATTGTTAAAATGTGTTTGATGCCTCGCTAACTTGTGATTTGTTAATTGTATATTATTATTTTATTTATATATACATATGTATATGTGTATTTATGTCTATATGTAGGGGATGGATGAATGGAATGGTACGCAGGACAGGGTAGACGAGAGAGACAACCGACATTGTATATTTGACATTGAAGTTTATATGAAGATTTGCAAGGGGTCTTTGAACGCGATTTGATTTACACTAAAGTTAATTAGTACTCGTGTGAGACCGGTATGGTAAAATATGCGAATGGGCCCTGGCTTTTTCTTGAATATAGTGATCTAAGCCAAACCGATTGTATGGTCGGATAGAGGAGAGTTTCTTCTACCATCAAATGCCAAAACAACCTAGGATCGGGCTACTTTTAAACGTTTGCGATGCGGAACACAAGTTGAATACGCACATTTGCGATCCATTTGGGTATCACACTGGTGTACTTTCTCCTAAATTAATGTTCATATATATATTTTAGTTGAATGTCTTTAGGGCCATGCAGATGATACTGGCAGGTTATACATTTTTTTTTCAATGATGTTTTATGCTACTTTCCAAAACACCACAGTTTGGCGTGTTTCTTCTCAAGGATGTTTCGTGTCACTTTCCACAATGTTTCCGTCATATCACTGTGTGAGAACAGAACATAACAGACTATAAGTTTTATTCATATATGGTTCATCTTGAAAAGATTTACATTATACATGGGCATACGAAACATATCAGACGATGACAATTTGTTTAAAGCTTATCCTCTGTCTGGGTTTCTGTGATAAAAAATAGAACAGAACAGAACAGAACATTTCATTAATAATATTATATACAAATACATAGGGCATACATAAACTATATATCAGATGATATTAATATTAATGTTAGATGTAATAGCAGTTAGTGTTTGTGTGACATAGAATGGAACAGAGCCTTTATTCATATAGGATTGATCTTCAAAAGATTTCAATTTCAATTTTTCAATTTATTCATTTACGTATTCAAAGGCCACCGGCACAAAATACATAATAAAATGTTACAAATAATAATACATCATATGTTTTCAAAGGTCGTTTTGATTGCGTTGTTGTCTTTTTTATGCCGTTTTCAACAGCATTTATGTCCAATCACCCTCACAGTTCACATACTCATGCGTCCTGGGTGAATCAACCCATCTACGCGATAGGACTAAACAAAGTCTGGTATAAGGAACCATTGCTAATCATGTTAGAGTTCACATACTCATACGTCCTAGGCGAATCAAGCCAACTATGCAATAGGACTGAAAACAGTGTGGTAAGAGGAACCATTGCCCATCGTGCTTTCAATGGTCGTTTTGATTGCGTTGTTGGGTTTACAAAAGCATTTATGTTAAATACCCCTCACTGCTCACATACACATGCTTCCTAGGTGAATCAACCGATCTACGCGATAAGACTGAAAACAGTGTGGTATAAGGAGCCATTGCTCATCATGTTTTCAAAGGTCGTTTTGAGTGCACTGTACGGAGATTTAGGCCGTTTACAACAGCATTTATGTCCAATACACCTCACTGCTCACACACACACATGCTTCCTGGGAGAATCAACCCACCCAGCTATGCGTTAGGACTGACAACAGTGTGGTATAAGGAGCCATTGCTAACACATTGTGGCAAGAGAAGCAATTGCCCGCCATGCTTTAAAATGTCGTTTTGTTTGCATTGTATGGGTTTTGATCTTGGAAGCGAGTTGTTGCATGACTAAATAAGTGTGGAAAGTGGCGTAAAACATCGGCATGTGGGAAAGGGTGAGTTTGTTTTCACTGGTCTTCGCACCTCTGCAGGCTAAATCCCTTTCGGCGGTACAGTGAACGATTTTCCCATAACCCCGTTCCCACATGCATACACTCCCTATAAATGAACTATCGAAAACATTGTGATAAAAACAGCCATTGCTCATCATGTTTTTTTTCAAAGGTCGTTTTGCTTGCATTGTTGGGGTTTTAGGCCGTTTTCAACAGCATGTATGCCCAATCGACATCACAGTGCGCATACTCGTGTTTTTGGGTGATTCTACCCAGCTAGGCAATAGGACTGAAAACAGTGTGGTAAGAGGGGCCATTGCTCATCATGTTTTCAAAGGTCGTTTTAATTGCGTTGTTGGTTGTTTTAGGCCGTTTTCAACAGCATTTATGTCCAATACACCTCACTGCTCACACACACACACACACATGCTTCCTGGGTGAACCAACCCATCTACGCGATAGGACTGACAACAGTGTGGTATAAGGAGCCGTTGCTCATCATGTTTTCAAAGGTCAATGTGATTGCATTGTTGGGGTTTATAGGCCGTTTTCAACAGCATTCATGTTCAATCACTCTCACAGTTCACAAACTCATGGGACCTGGGAGAATCAACCCACCCAGCTATGCGTTAGGACTGAAAACAGTGTGGAAAGAAGAGCCATTGCTAATCATGATTTCAAAGGTCATTTTGTTTGTATTGTTGGGTGTTTTACGCCGGTTTCAACATCATATATGTCACATCACCCGCACTGTTCACATACTCATGCGTCCTGGGTGATTCGATCCAGCTACTCAATAGTACTGAACACACTGTGACAAAGGGAGCAATTGCCCGCCCTGCTTTCAGAGGTCGTTTTGTTTGTATTGTTGGGTGTTTTAGGCCGTTTTCAACATCATTCCAGTCTTACCACCCCGTCAGTTCACACACTCGTGATCCCTGGGTGAATCAACCCAGCTATGCAATAGACCTGAACACATTGTGGCAAGAGAAGAAACAATTGCCCGCCATGCTTTAAAATGTCGTTTTGTTTGCACATGCTCATGTTTTTTTAGTGATTCTACCCAGCTAGGCAATAGGACTGAAAACAGTGTGGCAAAAGGAGCAATTGCTCATCATGTTTTCAAAGGTCGTTTTGATTGCGTTGTTGGTTGTTTTACGCCGTTTTCAACATCATATATGTCAACTCGCACGCACTGTTCATATACTCATGCGTCCAGGGTGATTCAACCCAGCTACTCAATAGTACTGAACACACTGTGACAAAGGGAGCAATTGCCCGTCCTGCTTTCAGAGGTCGTTTCGTTGGTATTGTTGGGTGTTTTAGGCCGTTTTCCACATCATTCAAGTCATACCACCCCGTCAGTTCACACACTCGTGATCCCTGGGTGAATCAACCCAGCTATGCAATAGACCTGAACACATTGTGGCAAGAGAAGCAATTGCCCGCCATGCTTTAAAATGTCGTTTTGTTTGCATTGTATGGGTTTTGATCTTGGAAGCGAGTTGTTACATGACTAAATAAGTGTGGAAAGTGGCGTAAAACATCGGCATGTGGGAAAGGGTGAGTTTGTGTTCACTGGTCTTTGCACCTCTGCAGGCTAAATCCCTTTCGGCGGTACAGTGAACGATTTTCCCATAACCCCGTTCCCACATGCATACACTCCCTATAAATGAACTATCGAAAACATTGTGATAAAAACAGCCATTGCTCATCATGTTTTCAAAGGTCGTTTTGCTTGCATTGTTGGGGTTTTAGGCCGTTTTCAACAGCATGTATGCCCAATCGACATCACAGTGCACATACTCGTGTTTTTGGGTGATTCTACCCAGCTAGGCAATAGGACTGAAAACAGTGTGGTAAGAGGGGCCATTGCTCATCATGTTTTCAAAGGTCGTTTTAATTGCGTTGTTGGTTGTTTTAGGCCGTTTTCAACAGCATTTATGTCCAATACACCTCACTGCTCACACACACACACATGCTTCCTGGGTGAACCAACCCATCTACGCGATAGGACTGACAACAGTGTGGTATAAGGAGCCGTTGCTCATCATGTTTTCAAAGGTCAATGTGATTGCATTGTTGGGGTTTATAGGCCGTTTTCAACAGCATTCATGTTCAATCACTCTCACAGTTCACAAACTCATGGGACCTGGGAGAATCAACCCACCCAGCTATGCGTTAGGACTGAAAACATTGTGGAAAGAAGAGCCATTGCTAATCATGATTTCAAAGGTCATTTTGTTTGTAGTGTTGGGTGTTTTACGCCGGTTTCAACATCATATATGTCACATCACCCGCACTGTTCACATACTCATGCGTCCTGGGTGATTCGATCCAGGTACTCAATAGTACTGAACACACTGTGACAAAGGGAGCAATTGCCCGCCCTGCTTTCAGAGGTCGTTTTGTTTGTATTGTTGGGTGTTTTAGGCCGTTTTCAACATCATTCCAGTCATACCACCCCGTCAGTTCACACACTCGTGATCCTTGGGTGAATCAACCCAGCTATGCAATAGACCTGAACACATTGTGGCAAGAGAAGAAGCAATTGCCCGCCATGCTTTAAAATGTCGTTTTGTTTGCACATGCTCATGTTTTGTTAGTGATTCTATCCAGCTAGGCAATAGGACTGAAAACAGTGTGGTAAAAGGAGCAATTGCTCATCATGTTTTCAAAGGTCGTTTTAATTGCGTTGTTGGTTGTTTTAGGCCGTTTTCAACAGCATTTATGTCCAATACACCTCACTGCTCACACACACACACATGCTTCCTGGGTGAACCAACCCATCTACGCGATAGGACTGACAACAGTGTGGTATAAGGAGCCGTTGCTCATCATGTTTTCAAAGGTCAATGTGATTGCATTGTTGGGGTTTATAGGCCGTTTTCAACAGCATTCATGTTCAATCACTCTCACAGTTCACAAACTCATGGGACCTGGGAGAATCAACCCACCCAGCTATGCGTTAGGACTGAAAACATTGTGGAAAGAAGAGCCATTGCTAATCATGATTTCAAAGGTCATTTTGTTTGTATTGTTGGGTGTTTTACGCCGGTTTCAACATCATATATGTCACATCACCCGCACTGTTCACATACTCATGCGTCCTGGGTGATTCGATCCAGCTACTCAATAGTACTGAACACACTGTGACAAAGGGAGCAATTGCCCGCCCTGCTTTCAGAGGTCGTTTTGTTTGTATTGTTGGGTGTTTTAGGCCGTTTTCAACATCATTCCAGTCATACCACCCCGTCAGTTCACACACTCGTGATCCCTGGGTGAATCAACCCAGCTATGCAATAGACCTGAACACATTGTGGCAAGAGAAGAAACAATTGCCCGCCATGCTTTAAAATGTCGTTTTGTTTGCACATGCTCATGTTTTTTTAGTGATTCTACCCAGCTAGGCAATAGGACTGAAAACAGTGTGGCAAAAGGAGCAATTGCTCATCATGTTTTCAAAGGTCGTTTTGATTGCGTTGTTGGTTGTTTTACGCCGTTTTCAACATCATATATGTCAACTCGCACGCACTGTTCATATACTCATGCGTCCAGGGTGATTCAACCCAGCTACTCAATAGTACTGAACACACTGTGACAAAGGGAGCAATTGCCCGTCCTGCTTTCAGAGGTCGTTTCGTTGGTATTGTTGGGTGTTTTAGGCCGTTTTCCACATCATTCAAGTCATACCACCCCGTCAGTTCACACACTCGTGATCCCTGGGTGAATCAACCCAGCTATGCAATAGACCTGAACACATTGTGGCAAGAGAAGCAATTGCCCGCCATGCTTTAAAATGTCGTTTTGTTTGCATTGTATGGGTTTTGATCTTGGAAGCGAGTTGTTACATGACTAAATAAGTGTGGAAAGTGGCGTAAAACATCGGCATGTGGGAAAGGGTGAGTTTGTGTTCACTGGTCTTCGCACCTCTGCAGGCTAAATCCCTTTCGGCGGTACAGTGAACGATTTTCCCATAACCCCGTTCCCACATGCATACACTCCCTATAAATGAACTATCGAAAACATTGTGATAAAAACAGCCATTGCTCATCATGTTTTCAAAGGTCGTTTTGCATGCATTGTTGGGGTTTTAGGCCGTTTTCAACAGCATGTATGCCCAATCGACATCACAGTGCACATACTCGTGTTTTTGGGTGATTCTACCCAGCTAGGCAATAGGACTGAAAACAGTGTGGTAAGAGGGGCCATTGCTCATCATGTTTTCAAAGGTCGTTTTAATTGCGTTGTTGGTTGTTTTAGGCCATTTTCAACAGCATTTATGTCCAATACACCTCACTGCTCACACACACACACACATGCTTCCTGGGTGAACCAACCCATCTACGCGATAGGACTGACAACAGTGTGGTATAAGGAGCCGTTGCTCATCATGTTTTCAAAGGTCAATGTGATTGCATTGTTGGGGTTTATAGGCCGTTTTCAACAGCATTCATGTTCAATCACTCTCACAGTTCACAAACTCATGGGACCTGGGAGAATCAACCCACCCAGCTATGCGTTAGGACTGAAAACATTGTGGAAAGAAGAGCCATTGCTAATCATGATTTCAAAGGTCATTTTGTTTGTATTGTTGGGTGTTTTACGCCGGTTTCAACATCATATATGTCACATCACCCGCACTGTTCACATACTCATGCGTCCTTGGTGATTCGATCCAGGTACTCAATAGTACTGAACACACTGTGACAAAGGGAGCAATTGCCCGCCCTGCTTTCAGAGGTCGTTTTGTTTGTATTGTTGGGTGTTTTAGGCCGTTTTCAACATCATTCCAGTCATACCACCCCGTCAGTTCACACACTCGTGATCCCTGGGTGAATCAACCCAGCTATGCAATAGACCTGAACACATTGTGGCAAGAGAAGAAGCAATTGCCCGCCATGCTTTAAAATGTCGTTTTGTTTGCACATGCTCATGTTTTGTTAGTGATTCTATCCAGCTAGGCAATAGGACTGAAAACAGTGTGGTAAAAGGAGCAATTGCTCATCATGTTTTCAAAGGTCGTTTTAATTGCGTTGTTGGTTGTTTTAGGCCGTTTTCAACAGCATTTATGTCCAATACACCTCACTGCTCACACACACACACATGCTTCCTGGGTGAACCAACCCATCTACGCGATAGGACTGACAACAGTGTGGTATAAGGAGCCGTTGCTCATCATGTTTTCAAAGGTCAATGTGATTGTATTGTTGGGGTTTATAGGCCGTTTTCAACAGCATTCATGTTCAATCACTCTCACAGTTCACAAACTCATGGGACCTGGGAGAATCAACCCACCCAGCTATGCGTTAGGACTGAAAACATTGTGGAAAGAAGAGCCATTGCTAATCATGATTTCAAAGGTCATTTTGTTTGTATTGTTGGGTGTTTTACGCCGGTTTCAACATCATATATGTCACATCACCCGCACTGTTCACATACTCATGCGTCCTGGGTGATTCGATCCAGGTACTCAATAGTACTGAACACACTGTGACAAAGGGAGCAATTGCCCGCCCTGCTTTCAGAGGTCGTTTTGTTTGTATTGTTGGGTGTTTTAGGCCGTTTTCAACATCATTCCAGTCATACCACCCCGTCAGTTCACACACTCGTGATCCCTGGGTGAATCAACCCAGCTATGCAATAGACCTGAACACATTGTGGCAAGAGAAGAAGCAATTGCCCGCCATGCTTTAAAATGTCGTTTTGTTTGCACATGCTCATGTTTTGTTAGTGATTCTATCCAGCTAGGCAATAGGACTGAAAACAGTGTGGTAAAAGGAGCAATTGCTTATCATGTTTTCAAAGGTCGTTTTGATTGCGTTGTTGGTTGTTTTACGCCGTTTTCAACATCATATATGTCAACTCGCACGCACTGTTCATATACTCATGCGTCCAGGGTGATTCAACCCAGCTACTCAATAGTACTGAACACACTGTGACAAAGGTAGCAATTGCCCGTCCTGCTTTCAGAGGTCGTTTCGTTGGTATTGTTGGGTGTTTTAGGCCGTTTTCCACATCATTCAAGTCATACCACCCCGTCAGTTCACACACTCGTGATCCCTGGGTGAATCAACCCAGCTATGCAATAGACCTGAACACATTGTGGCAAGAGAAGCAATTGCCCGCCATGCTTTAAAATGTCCTTTTGTTTGCATTGTATGGGTTTTGATCTTGGAAGCGAGTTGTTGCATGACTAAATAAGTGTGGAAAGTGGCGTAAAACATCGGCATGTGGGAAAGGGTGAGTTTGTGTTCACTGGTCTTCGCACCTCTGCAGGCTAAATCCCTTTCGGCGGTACAGTGAACGATTTTCCCATAACCCCGTTCCCACATGCATACACTCCCTATAAATGAACTATCGAAAACATTGTGATAAAAACAGCCATTGCTCATCATGTTTTTTTCAAAGGTTGTTTAGCTTGCATTGTTGGGGTTTTAGGCCGTTTTCAACAGCATGTATGCCCAATCGACATCACAGTGCACATACTCGTGTTTTTGGGTGATTCTACCCAGCTAGGCAATAGGACTGAAAACAGTGTGGTAAGAGGGGCCATTGCTCATCATGTTTTCAAAGGTCGTTTTAATTGCGTTGTTGGTTGTTTTAGGCCATTTTCAACAGCATTTATTTCCAATACACCTCACTGCTCACACACACACACATGCTTCCTGGGTGAATCAACCCATCTACGCGATAGAACTGACAACAGTGTGGTATAAGGAGCCGTTGCTCATCATGTTTTCAAAGGTCAATGTGATTGCATTGTTGGGGTTTATAGGCCGTTTTCAACAGCATTCATGTTCAATCACTCTCACAGTTCACAAACTCATGGGACCTGGGAGAATCAACCCACCCAGCTATGCGTTAGGACTGAAAACAGTGTGGAAAGAAGAGCCATTGCTAATCATGATTTCAAAGGTCATTTTGTTTGTATTGTTGGGTGTTTTACGCCGGTTTCAACATCATATATGTCACATCACCCGCACTGTTCACATACTCATGCGTCCTGGGTGATTCGATCCAGCTACTCAATAGTACTGAACACACTGTGACAAAGGGAGCAATTGCCCGCCCTGCTTTCAGAGGTCGTTTTGTTTGTATTGTTGGGTGTTTTAGGCCGTTTTCAACATTCCAGTCATACCACCCCGTCAGTTCACACACTCGTGATCCCTGGGTGAATCAACCCAACTATGCAATAGACCTGAACACATTGTGGCAAGAGAAGAAGCAATTGCCCGCCATGCTTTAAAATGTCGTTTTGTTTGCACATGCCTATGTTTTTTTAGTGATTCTACCCAGCTAGGCAATAGGACTGAAAACAGTGTGGTAAAAGGAGCAATTGCTCATCATGTTTTCAAAGGTCGTTTTGATTGCGTTGTTGGTTGTTTTACGCCGTTTTCAACATCATTTATGTCAACTCGCACGCACTGTTCATATACTCATGCGTCCAGGGTGATTCAACCCAGCTACTCAATAGTACTGAACACACTGTGACAAAGGAAGCAATTGCCCGTCCTGCTTTCAGAGGTCGTTTCGTTGGTATTGTTGGGTGTTTTAGGCCGTTTTCCACATCATTCAAGTCATACCACCCCGTCAGTTCACACACTCGTGATCCCTGGGTAAATCAACCCAGCTATGCAATAGACCTGAACACATTGTGGCAAGAGAAGCAATTGCCCGCCATGCTTTAAAATGTCGTTTTGTTTGCATTGTATGGGTTTTGATCTTGGAAGCGAGTTGTTGCATGACTAAATAAGTGTGGAAAGTGGCGTAAAACATCGGCATGTGGGAAAGGGTGAGTTTGTGTTCACTGGTCTTCGCACCTCTGCAGGCTAAATCCCTTTCGGCGGTACAGTGAACGATTTTCCCATAACCCCGTTCCCACATGCATACACTCCCTATAAATGAACTATCGAAAACATTGTGATAAAAACAGCCATTGCTCATCATGTTTTTTTTCAAAGGTCGTTTTGCTTGCATTGTTGGGGTTTTAGGCCGTTTTCAACAGCATGTATGCCCAATCGACATCACAGTGCACATACTCGTGTTTTTGGGTGATTCTACCCAGCTAGGCAATAGGACTGAAAACAGTGTGGTAAGAGGGGCCATTGCTCATCATGTTTTCAAAGGTCGTTTTAATTGCGTTGTTGGTTGTTTTAGGCCGTTTTCAACAGCATTTATGTCCAATACACCTCACTGCTCACACACACACACATGCTTCCTGGGTGAATCAACCCATCTACGCGATAGGACTGACAACAGTGTGGTATAAGGAGCCGTTGCTCATCATGTTTTCAAAGGTCAATGTGATTGCATTGTTGGGGTTTATAGGCCGTTTTCAACAGCATTCATGTTCAATCACTCTCACAGTTCACAAACTCATGGGACCTGGGAGAATCAACCCACCCAGCTATGCGTTAGGACTGAAAACAGTGTGGAAAGAAGAGCCATTGCTAATCATGATTTCAAAGGTCATTTTGTTTGTATTGTTGGGTGTTTTACGCCGGTTTCAACATCATATATGTCACATCACCCGCACTGTTCACATACTCATGCGTCCTGGGTGATTCGATCCAGCTACTCAATAGTACTGAACACACTATGACAAAGGGAGCAATTGCCCGCCCTGCTTTCAGAGGTCGTTTTGTTTGTATTGTTGGGTGTTTTAGGCCGTTTTCAACATTCCAGTCATACCACCCCGTCAGTTCACACACTCGTGATCCCTGGGTGAATCAACCCAACTATGCAATAGACCTGAACACATTGTGGCAAGAGAAGAAGCAATTGCCCGCCATGCTTTAAAATGTCGTTTTGTTTGCACATGCTCATGTTTTTTTAGTGATTCTACCCAGCTAGGCAATAGGACTGAAAACAGTGTGGTAAAAGGAGCAATTGCTCATCATGTTTTCAAAGGTCGTTTTGATTGCGTTGTTGGTTGTTTTACGCCGTTTTCAACATCATTTATGTCAACTCGCACGCACTGTTCATATACTCATGCGTCCAGGGTGATTCAACCCAGCTACTCAATAGTACTGAACACACTGTGACAAAGGAAGCAATTGCCCGTCCTGCTTTCAGAGGTCGTTTCGTTGGTATTGTTGGGTGTTTTAGGCCGTTTTCCACATCATTCAAGTCATACCACCCCGTCAGTTCACACACTCGTGATCCCTGGGTAAATCAACCCAGCTATGCAATAGACCTGAACACATTGTGGCAAGAGAAGCAATTGCCCGCCATGCTTTAAAATGTCGTTTTGTTTGCATTGTATGGGTTTTGATCTTGGAAGCGAGTTGTTGCATGACTAAATAAGTGTGGAAAGTGGCGTAAAACATCGGCATGTGGGAAAGGGTGAGTTTGTGTTCACTGGTCTTCGCACCTCTGCAGGCTAAATCCCTTTCGGCGGTACAGTGAACGATTTTCCCATAACCCCGTTCCCACATGCATACACTCCCTATAAATGAACTATCGAAAACATTGTGATAAAAACAGCCATTGCTCATCATGTTTTTTTTTCAAAGGTCGTTTTGCTTGCATTGTTGGGGTTTTAGGCCGTTTTCAACAGCATGTATGCCCAATCGACATCACAGTGCACATACTCGTGTTTTTGGGTGATTCTACCCAGCTAGGCAATAGGACTGAAAAACAGTGTGGTAAGAGGGGCCATTGCTCATCATGTTTTCAAAGGTCGTTTTAATTGCGTTGTTGGTTGTTTTAGGCCGTTTTCAACAGCATTTATGTCCAATACACCTCACTGCTCACACACACACACATGCTTCCTGGGTGAATCAACCCATCTACGCGATAGGACTGACAACAGTGTGGTATAAGGAGCCGTTGCTCATCATGTTTTCAAAGGTCAATGTGATTGCATTGTTGGGGTTTATAGGCCGTTTTCAACAGCATTCATGTTCAATCACTCTCACAGTTCACAAACTCATGGGACCTGGGAGAATCAACCCACCCAGCTATGCGTTAGGACTGAAAACAGTGTGGAAAGAAGAGCCATTGCTAATCATGATTTCAAAGGTCATTTTGTTTGTATTGTTGGGTGTTTTACGCCGGTTTCAACATCATATATGTCACATCACCCGCACTGTTCACATACTCATGCGTCCTGGGTGATTCGATCCAGCTACTCAATAGTACTTAACACACTATGACAAAGGGAGCAATTGCCCGCCCTGCTTTCAGAGGTCGTTTTGTTTGTATTGTTGGGTGTTTTAGGCCGTTTTCAACATCATTCCAGTCATACCACCCCGTCAGTTCACACACTCGTGATCCCTGGGTGAATCAACCCAGCTATGCAATAGACCTGAACACATTGTGGCAAGAGAAGAAGCAATTGCCCGCCATGCTTTAAAATGTCGTTTTGTTTGCACATGCTCATGTTTTTTTAGTGATTCTACCCAGCTAGGCAATAGGACTGAAAACAGTGTGGTAAAAGGAGCAATTGCTCATCATGTGTTCAAAGGTCGTTTTGATTGCGTTGTTGGTTGTTTTACACCGTTTTCAACAGCATAAATGTCAACTCGCACGCACTGTTCATATACTCATGCGTCCAGGGTGATTCAACCCAGCTACTCAATAGTACTGAACACACTGTGACAAAGGGAGCAATTGCCCGTCCTGCTTTCAGAGGTCGTTTCGTTGGTATTGTTGGGTGTTTTAGGCCGTTTTCCACATCATTCAAGTCATACCACCCCGTCAGTTCACAGACTCATGATCCCTGGGTGAATCAACCCAGCTATGCAATAGACATGAACACATTGTGGCAAGAGAAGCAATTGCCCGCCATGCTTTAAAATGTCGTTTTGTTTGCATTGTATGGGTTTTGATCTTGGAAGCGAGTTGTTGCATGACTAAATAAGTGTGGAAAGTGGCGTAAAACATCGGCATGTGGGAAAGGGTGAGTTTGTGTTCACTGGTCTTCGCACCTCTGCAGGCTAAATCCCTTTCGGCGGTACAGTGAACGATTTTCCCATAACCCCGTTCCCACATGCATACACTCCCTATAAATGAACTATCGAAAACATTGTGATAAAAACAGCCATTGCTCATCATGTTTTCAAAGGTCGTTTTGCTTGCATTGTTGGGGTTTTAGGCCGTTTTCAACAGCATGTATGCCCGATCGATATCACAGTGCACATACTCGTGTTTGTGGGTGATTCTTCCCAGCTAGGCAATAGGACTGAAAACAGTGTGGTAAGAGGGGCCATTGCTCATCATGTTTTCAAAGGTCGTTTTAATTGCGTTGTTGGTTGTTTTATGCCGTTTTCAACAGCATTTATGTCCAATACACCTCACTGCTCACACACACACACATGCTTCCTGGGTGAATCAACCCATCTACGCGATAGGACTGACAACAGTGGGGTATAAGGAGCCATTGCTCATCATGTTTTCAAAGGTCAATGTGATTGCATTGTTGGGGTTTATAAGCCGTTTTCAACAGCATTCATGTTCAATCACTCTCACAGTTCACAAACTCATGGGACCTGGGAGAATCAACCCACCCAGCTATGCGTTAGGACTGAAAACAGTGTGGAAAGAAGAGCCATTGCTAATCATGATTTCAAAGGTCATTTTGTTTGTATTGTTGGGTGTTTTACGCCGGTTTCAACATCATATATGTCACATCACCCGCACTGTTCACATACTCATGCGTCCAGGGTGATTCAATCCAGCTACTCAATAGTACTGAACACACTGTGACAAAGGGAGCAATTGCCCGCCCTGCTTTCAGAGGTCGTTTTGTTTGTATTGTTGGGTGTTTTAGGCCGTTTTCAACATCATTCCAGTCATACCACCCCGTCAGTTCACACACTCGTGATCCCTGGGTGAATCAACCCAGCTATGCAATAGACATGAACACATTGTGGCAAGAGAAGAAGCAATTGCCCGCCATGCTTTAAAATGTCGTTTTGTTTGCACATGCTCATGTTTTTTTAGTGATTCTACCCAGCTAGGCAATAGGACTGAAAACAGTGTGGTTAAAGGAGCAATTGCTCATCATGTTTTCAAAGGTCGTTTTGATTGCGTTGTTGGTTGTTTTACGCCGTTTTCAACATCATATATGTCAACTCGCACGCACTGTTCATATACTCATGCGTCCAGGGTGATTCAACCCAGCTACTCAATAGTACTGAACACACTGTGACAAAGGGAGCAATTGCCCGTCCTGCTTTCAGAGGTCGTTTCGTTGGTATTGTTGGGTGTTTTAGGCTGTTTTCCACATCATTCAAGTCATACCACCCCGTCAGTTCACACACTCGTGATCCCTGGGTGAATCAACCCAGCTATGCAATAGACCTGAACACATTGTGGCAAGAGAAGCAATTGCCCGCCATGCTTTAAAATGTCGTTTTGTTTGCATTGTATGGGTTTTGATCTTGGAAGCGAGTTGTTGCATGACTAAATAAGTGTGGAAAGTGGCGTAAAACATCGGCATGTGGGAAAGGGTGAGTTTGTGTTCACTGGTCTTCGCACCTCTGCAGGCTAAATCCCTTTCGGCGGTACAGTGAACGATTTTCCCATAACCCCGTTCCCACATGCATACACTCCCTATAAATGAACTATCGAAAACATTGTGATAAAAACAGCCATTGCTCATCATGTTTTCAAAGGTCGTTTTGCTTGCATTGTTGGGGTTTTAGGCCGTTTTCAACAGCATGTATGCCCAATCGACATCACAGTGCACATACTCGTGTTTTTGGGTGATTCTACCCAGCTAGGCAATAGGACTGAAAACAGTGTGGTAAGAGGGGCCATTGCTCATCATGTTTTCAAAGGTTGTTTTAATTGCGTTGTTGATTGTTTTAGGCCGTTTTCAACAGCATTTATGTCCAATACACCTCACTGCTCACACACACACACACACATGCTTCCTGGGTGAATCAACCCATCTACGCGATAGGACTGACAACAGTGTGGTATAAGGAGCCGTTGCTCATCATGTTTTCAAAGATCAATGTGATTGCATTGTTGTGGTTTATAGGCCGTTTTCAACAGCATTCATGTTCAATCACTCTCACAGTTCACAAACTCATGGGACCTGGGAGAATCAACCCACCCAGCTATGCGTTAGGACTGAAAACAGTGTGGAAAGAAGAGCCATTGCTAATCATGATTTCAAAGGTCATTTTGTTTGTATTGTTGGGTGTTTTACGCCGGTTTCAACATCATATATGTCACATCACCCGCACTGTTCACATACTCATGCGTCCTTGGTGATTCGATCCAGCTACTCAATAGTACTGAACACACTGTGACAAAGGGAGCAATTGCCCGCCCTGCTTTCAGAGGTCGTTGTGTTTGTATTGTTGGGTGTTTTAGGCCGTTTTCAACATCATTCCAGTCATACCACCCCGTCAGTTCACACACTCGTGATCCCTGGGTGAATCAACCCAGCTATGCAATAGACCTGAACACATTGTAGCAAGAGAAGAAGCAATTGCCCGCCATGCTTTAAAATGTCGTTTTGTTTGCACATGCTCATGATTTTTTAGTGATTCTACCCAGCTAGGCAATAGGACTGAAAACAGTGTGGTAAAAGGAGCAATTGCTCATCATGTTTTCAAAGGTCGTTTTGATTGCGTTGTTGGTTGTTTTACGCCGTTTTCAACATCATATATGTCAACTCGCACGCACTGTTCATATACTCATGCGTCCAGGGTGATTCAACCCAGCTACTCAATAGTACTGAACACACTGTGACAAAGGGAGCAATTGCCCGTCCTGCTTTCAGAGGTCGTTTCGTTGGTATTGTTGGGTGTTTTAGGCCGTTTTCCACATCATTCAAGTCATACCACCCCGTCAGTTCACACTCTCGTGATCCCTGGGTGAATCAACCCAGCTATGCAATAGACCTGAACACATTGTGGCAAGAGAAGCAATTGCTCGCCATGCTTTAAAATGTCGTTTTGTTTGCATTGTATGGGTTTTGATCTTGGAAGCGAGTTGTTGCCTGACTAAATAAGTGTGGAAAGTGTCGTAAAACATCGGCATGTGGGAAAGGGTGAGTTTGTGTTCACTGGTCTTCGCACCTCTGCAGGCTAAATCCCTTTCGGCGGTACAGTGAACGATTTTCCCATAACCCCGTTCCCACATGCATACACTCCCTATAAATGAACTATCGAAAACATTGTGATAAAAACAGCCATTGCTCATCATGTTTTCAAAGGTCGTTTTGCTTGCATTGTTGGGGTTTTAGGCCGTTTGCAACAGCATGTATGCCCAATCGACATCACAGTGCACATACTCGTGTTTTTGGGTGATTCTACCCAGCTAGGCAATAGGACTGAAAACAGTGTGGTAAGAGGGGCCATTGCTCATCATGTTTTCAAAGGTCGTTTTAATTGCGTTGTTGGTTGTTTTAGGCCGTTTTCAACAGCATTTATGTCCAATACACCTCACTGCTCACACACACACACATGCTTCCTGGGTGAATCAACCCATCTACGCAATAGGACTGACAACAGTGTGGTATAAGGAGCCGTTGCTCATCATGTTTTCAAAGGTCAGTGTGATTGCATTGTTGGGGTTTATAGGCCGTTTTCAACAGCATTCATGTTCAATCACTCTCACAGTTCACAAACTCATGGGACCTGGGAGAATCAACCCACCCAGCTATGCGTTAGGACTGAAAACAGTGTGGAAAGAAGAGCCATTGCTAATCATGATTTCAAAGGTCATTTTGTTTGTGTTGTTGGGTGTTTTACGCCGGTTTCAACATCATATATGTCACATCACCCGCACTGTTCACATACTCATGCGTCCTGGGCGATTCGATCCGGCTACTCAATAGTACTGAACACACTGTGACAAAGGGAGCAATTGCCCGCCCTACTTTCAGAGGTCGTTTTGTTTGTATTGTTCGGTGTTTTAGGCCGTTTTCAACATCATTCCAGTTATACCACCTCGTCAGTTCACACACTCGTGATCCCTGGGTGAATCAACCCAGCTATGCAATAGACCTGAACACATTGTGGCAAGAGAAGAAGCAATTGCCCGCCATGCTTTAAAATGTCGTTTTGTTTGCACATGCTCATGTTTTGTTAGTGATTCTACCCAGCTAGGCAATAGGACTGAAAACAGTGTGGTAAAAGGAGCAATTGCTCATCATGTTTTCAAAGGTCGTTTTGATTGCGTTGTTGGTTGTTTTACGCCGTTTTTAACATCATATATGTCAACTCGCACGCACTGTTCATATACTCATGCGTCCAGGTTGATTCAACCCAGCTACTCAATAGTACTGAACACACTGTGACAAAGGGAGCAATTGCCCGTCCTGCTTTCAGAGGTCGTTTCGTTGGTATTGTTGGGTGTTTTAGGCCGTTTTCTACATCATTCAAGTCATACCACCCCGTCAGTTCACACACTCCTGATCCCTGGGTGAATCAACCCAGCTATGCAATAGACCTGAACACATTGTGGCAAGAGAAGCAATTGCCCGCCATGCTTTAAAATGTCGTTTTGTTTGCATTGTATAGGTTTTGATCTTGGAAGCGAGTTGTTGCATGACTAAATAAGTGTGGAAAATGGCGTAAAACATCGGCATGTGGGAAAGGGTGAGTTTGTGTTCACTGGTCTTCGCACCTCTGCAGGCTAAATCCCTTTCGGCGGTACAGTGAACGATTTTCCCATAACCCCGTTCCCACATGCATACACTCCCTATAAATAAACTATCGAAAACATTGTGATAAAAACAGCCATTGCTCATCATGTTTATTTTCAAAGGTCGTTTTGCTTTCATTGTTGGGGTTTTAGGCCGTTTTCAACAGCATGTATGCCCAATCGACATCACAGTGCACATACTCGTGTTTTTGGGTGATTCTACCCAGCTAGGCAATAGGACTGAAAACAGTGTGGTAAGAGGGGCCATTGCTCATCATGTTTTCAAAGGTCGTTTTAATTGCGTTGTTGGTTGGTTTAGGCCGTTTTCAACAGCATTTTATGTCCAATACACCTCACTGCTCACACACACACATGCTTCCTGGGTGAATCAACCCATCTACGCGATAGGACTGACAATAGTGTGGTATAAGGAGCCGTTGCTCATCATGTTTTCAAAGGTCAATGTGATTGCATTGTTGGGGTTTATAGGCCGTTTTCAACAGCATTCATGTTCAATCACTCTCACAGTTCACAAACTCATGGGACCTGGGAGAATCAACCCACCCAGCTATGCGTTAGGACTGAAAACATGATTTCAAAGGTCATTTTGTTTGCACATGCTCATGTTTTGTTAGTGATTCTACCCAGCTAGGCAATAGGACTGAACACAGTGTGGTAAAAGGAGCAATTGCTCATCATGTTTTCAAAGGTCGTTTTGATTGCGTTGTTGGTTGTTTTACGCCGTTTTCAACATCATATATGTCAACTCGCACGCACTGTTCATATACTCATGCGTCCAGGGTGATTCAACCCAGCTACTCAATAGTACTGAACACACTGTGACAAAGGGAGCAATTGCCCGTCCTGCTTTCAGAGGTCGTTTCGTTGGTATTGTTGGGTGTTTTAGGCCGTTTTCCACATCATTCAAGTCATACCACCCCGTCAGTTCACACACTCGTGATCCCTGGGTGAATCAACCCAGCTATGCAATATACCTGAACACATTGTGGCAAGAGAAGCAATTGCCCGCCATGCTTTAAAATGTCGTTTTGTTTGCATTGTATGGGTTTTGATCTTGGAAGCGAGTTGTTGCATGACTAAATAAGTGTGGAAAGTGGCGTAAAACATCGGCACGTTGTAAAGGGTGAGTTTGTGTTCACTGGTCTTCGCACCTCTGCAGGCTAAATCCCTTTCGGCGGTACAGTGAACGATTTTTCCCATAACCCCGTTCCCACATGCATACACTCCCTATAAATGAACTATCGAAAACATTGTGATAAAAACAGCCATTGCTCATCATGTTTTTTTTCAAAGGTCGTTTTGCTTGCATTGTTGGGGTTTTAGGCCGTTTTAAACAGCATGTATGCCCAATCGACATCACAGTGCACATACTCGTGTTTTTGGGTGATTCTACCCAGCTAGGCAATAGGACTGAAAACAGTGTGGTAAGAGGGGCCATTGCTCATCATGTTTTCAAAGGTCGTTTTAATTGCGTTGTTGGTTGTTTTAGGCTCGTTTCTCAACAGCATTTATGTCCAATACACCTCACTGCTCACACACACACACACACAACTTCCTGGTGAATCAACCCATCTACGCGATAGGACTGACAACAGTGTGGTATAAGGAGCCGTTGCTCATCATGTTCTCAAGAGGTCAATGTGATTGCATTGTTGGGGTTTATAGGCCTGTTTTCAACAGCGATTCATGTTCAATCACTCTCACAGTTCACAAACTCATGGGACCTGGGAGAATCAACCCACCCAGCTATGCGTTAGGACTGAAAACAGTGTGGAAAGAAGAGCCATTGCTAATCATGATTTCAAAGGTCATTTTGTTTGTATTGTTGGGTGTTTTACGCCGGTTTCAACATCATATATGTCACAGTCACCCGCACTGTTCACATACTCATTGCGTCCTTGGTAATTCGATCCAGCTACTCAATAGTCACTGAACACACTGTGACAAAGGGAGCAATTGCCCGCCCTGCTTTCATAGGTCGTTTTGTTTGTATTGTTGGGGTGTTTTAGGCCGTTTTCAACATCATTCCAGTCATACCACCCCGTCAGTTCACACACTCGTGATCCCTGGGTGAATTAACCCAGCTATGCAATAGACCTGAACACATTGTGGCAAGAGAGAGAAGCAATTTGCCCGCCATGCTTTAAAATGTCGTTTTGTTTGCACATGCTCATGTTTTGTTAGTGGATTCTAACCCAGCTAGGCAATAGGACTGAAAACAGTGTGGTAAAAGGAGCAATTGCTCATCATGTTTTCAAAGGTCGTTTTGATTGCGTTGTTGGTTGTTTTTACGCCGTTTTCAACATCAATATATGTCAACTCGCACGCACCAGTTCATATACTCATGCGTCCAGGGTGATTCAACCCAGCTACTCAATAGTACTGTACACACACTGTGACAAAGGGAGCAATTGCCCGTCCTGCTTTCAGAGGTCGTTTCGTTGGTATTGTTGGGTGTGTTTTAGGCCGTTTTCCACATCATTCAAGTCATACCACCCCGTCAGTTCACACACTCGTGATCCTCTGGGTGAATCAAACCCAGCTATGCAATAGACCTGAACACATTGTGGCAAGAGAAGCAATTGCCCGCCATGCTTTAAAATGTCGTTTTGTTTGCATTGTATGGGTTTTGATCTTGGAATCGAGTTGTTGCATGACTAAATAAGTGTGGAAAGTGGCGTAAAAACATCGGCACGTTTGTAAAGGGTGAGTTTGTGTTCACTGGTCCTTCGCACCTCTGCAGGCTAAATCCCTTTCGGCGGTACAGTGAACGATTTTCCCATAACCCCGTTCCCACATGCATACACTCCCTATAAATGAACGTATCGAAAACATTGTGATAACAACAGCCATTGCTCATCATGTTTTCAAAGGTCGTTTTGCTTGCATTAGTTGGGGTTTTTAGGCCGTTTTCAACAGCATGTATGCCCAATCGACATCACAGTGCACATACTCGTGTTTTTGGGTGATTCTACCCAGCTAGGCAATAGGACTGAAAACAGTGGTGGTAAGAGGGGCCATTGCTCATCATGTTTTCAAAAGGTCGTTTTTAATTGCGTTGTTGGTTGTTTTAGGCCCGTTTTCAACAGCATTTATGTCCAATACACCTCACTGCTCACACACACACACACAAGCTTCCTGGGTGAATCAACCCATCTACGCGATATGACTGACAACAGTGTGGTATAAGGAGCCGGTTGCTCATCATGTTTTCAAAGGTCAATGTGATTGCATTGTTGGGTTTATAGGCCGTTTTCAACAGCATTCATGTTCAATCACTCACTCTCACAGTTCACAAACTCATGGGACCTGGGAGAATCAACCCACCCAGCTATAGCTATGCGTTAGGACTGAAAACAGTGTGGAATGAAGAGCCATTGCTAATCATGATTTCAAAGGTCATTTTGTTTGTATTGTTGGGTGTTTTACGCCGGTTTCAACATCATATATGTCACATCACCCGCACTGTTCACATACTCATGCGTCCTGGGTGATTCGATCCAGCTACTCAATAGTACTGAACACACTGTGACAAAGGGAGCAATTGCCCGCCCTGCTTTCAGAGGTCGTTTTGTGTGTATTGTTGGGTGTTTTAGGCCGTTTTCAACATCATTCCAGTCATACCACCCCGTCAGTTCACACACTCGTGATCCCTGGGTGAATCAACCGAACTATGCAATAGACCTGAACACATTGTGGCAAGAGAAGAAGCAATTGCCCGCCATGCTTTAAAATGTCGTTTTGTTTGCACATGCTCATGTTTTGTTAGTGATTCTATCCAGCTAGGCAATAGGACTGAAAACAGTGTGGTAGAAGGAGCAATTGCTCATCATGTTTTCAAAGGTCGTTTTGATTGCGTTGTTGGTTGTTTTACGCCGTTTTCAACATCATATATGTCAACTCGCACGCACAGTTCATATACTCATGCGTCCAGGGTGATTCAACCCAGCTACTCAATAGTACTGAACACACTGTGACAAAGGGAGCAATTGCCCGTCCTGCTTTCAGAGGTCGTTTCGTTGGTATTGTTGGGTGTTTTAGGCCGTTTTCCACATCATTCAAGTCATACCACCCCGTCAGTTCACACACTCGTGATCCCTGGGTGAATCAACCCAGCTATGCAATAGACCTGAACACATTGTGGCAAGAGAAGCAATTGCCCGCCATGCTTTAAAATGTCGTTTTGTTTGCATTGTATGGGTTTTGATCTTGGAAGCGAGTTGTTGCATGACTAAATAAGTGTGGAAAGTGGCGTAAAACATCGGCACGTTGTAAAGGGTGAGTTTGTGTTCACTGGTCTTCGCACCTCTGCAGGCTAAATCCCTTTCGGCGGTACAGTGAACGATTTTCCCATAACCCCGTTCCCACATGCATACACTCCCTATAAATGAACTATCGAAAACATTGTGATAACAACAGCCATTGCTCATCATGTTTTCAAAGGTCGTTTTGCTTGCATTGTTGGGGTTTTAGGCCGTTTTCAACAGCATGTATGCCCAATCGACATCACAGTGCACATACTCGTGTTTTTGGGTGATTCTACCCAGCTAGGCAATAGGACTGAAAACAGTGTGGTAAGAGGGGCCATTGCTCATCATGTTTTCAAAGGTCGTTTTAATTGCGTTGTTGGTTGTTTTAGGCCGTTTTCAACAGCATTTATGTCCAATACACCTCACTGCTCACACACACACACACAAGCTTCCTGGGTGAATCAACCCATCTACGCGATATGACTGACAACAGTGTGGTATAAGGAGCCGTTGCTCATCATGTTTTCAAAGGTCAATGTGATTGCATTGTTGGGGTTTATAGGCCGTTTTCAACAGCATTCATGTTCAATCACTCTCACAGTTCACAAACTCATGGGACCTGGGAGAATCAACCCACCCAGCTATGCGTTAGGACTGAAAACAGTGTGGAATGAAGAGCCATTGCTAATCATGATTTCAAAGGTCATTTTGTTTGTATTGTTGGGTGTTTTACGCCGGTTTCAACATCATATATGTCACATCACCCGCACTGTTCACATACTCATGCGTCCTGGGTGATTCGATCTAGCTACTCAATAGTACTGAACACACTGTGACAAAGGGAGCAATTGCCCGCCTTGCTTTCAGAGGTCGTTTTGTGTGTATTGTTGGGTGTTTTAGGCCGGTTTCAACATCATATATGTCACATCACCCGCACTGTTCACATACTCATGCGTCCTGGGTGATTCGATCCAGCTACTCAATAGTACTGAACACACTGTGACAAAGGGAGCAATTGCCCGCCCTGCTTTCAGAGGTCGTTTTGTGTGTATTGTTGGGTGTTTTTAGGCCGTTTTCAACATCATTCCAGTCATACCACCCCGTCAGTTCACACACTCGTGATCCCTGGGTGAATCAACCGAACTATGCAATAGACCTGAACACATTGTGGCAAGAGAAGAAGCAATTGCCCGCCATGCTTTAAAATGTCGTTTTGTTTGCACATGCTCATGTTTTTTTAGTGATTCTACCCAGCTAGGCAATAGGACTGAAAACAGTGTGGTAAAAGGAGCAATTGCTCATCATGTTTTCAAAGGTCGTTTTGATTGCGTTGTTGGTTGTTTTACGCCGTTTTCAACATCATATATGTCAACTCGCACGCACTGTTCATATACTCATGCGTCCAGGGTGATTCAACCCAGCTACTCAATAGTACTGAACACACTGTGACAAAGGGAGCAATTGCCCGTCCTGCTTTCAGAGGTCGTTTCGTTGGTATTGTTGGGTGTTTTATGCTGTTTTCCACATCATTCAAGTCATACCACCCCGTCAGTTCACACACTCGTGATCCCTGGGTGAATCAACCCAGCTATGCAATATACCTGAACACATTGTGGCAAGAGAAGAAGCAATTGCCCGCCATGCTTTAAAATGTCGTTTTGTTTGCACATGCTCATGTTTTTTTAGTGATTCTACCCAGCTAGGCAATAGGACTGAAAACAGTGTTGTAAAAGGAGCAATTGCTCATCATGTTTTCAAAGGTCGTTTTGATTGTGTTGTTGGTTGTTTTACGCCGTTTTCAACATCATATATGTCAACTCGCACGCACTGTTCATATACTCATGCGTCCAGGGTGATTCAACCCAGCTACTCAATAGTACTGAACACACTGTGACAAAGGGAGCAATTGCCCGTCCTGCTTTCAGAGGTCATTTCGTTGGTATTGTTGGGTGTTTTAGGCCGTTTTCCACATCATTCAAGTCATACCACCCGTCAGTTCACACACTCGTGATCCCTGGGTGAATCAACCCAGCTATGCAATAGACCTGAACACATTGTGGCAAGAGGAGCAATTGCCCGCCATGCTTTTAAATGTCGTTTTGTTTGCATTGTATGGGTTTTGATCTTGGAAGCGAGTTGTTGCATGACTAAATAAGTGTGGAAAGTGGCGTAAAACATCGGCATGTGGGAAAGGGTGAGTTTGTGTTCACTGGTCTTCGCACCTCTGCAGGCTAAATCCCTTTCGGCGGTACAGTGAACGATTTTCCCATAACCCCGTTCCCACATGCATACACTCCCTATAAATGAACTATCGAAAACATTGTGATAAAAACAGCCATTGCTCATCATGTTTTTTTTCAAAGGTCGTTTTGCTTGCATTGTTGGGGTTTTAGGCCGTTTTCAACAGCATGTATGCCCAATCGACATCACAGTGCACATACTCGTGTTTTTGGGTCATTCTACCCAGATAGGCAATAGGACTGAAAACAGTGTGGTAAGAGGGGCCATTGCTCATCATGTTTTCAAAGGTCGTTTTAATTGCGTTGTTGGTTGTTTTAGGCCGTTTTCAACAGCATTTATGTCCAATACACCTCACTGCTCACACACACATGCTTCCTGGGTGAATCAACCCATCTACGCGATAGGACTGACAACAGTGGGGTATAAGGAGCCATTGCTCATCGTGTTTTCAAAGGTCAATGTGATTGCATTGTTGGGGTTTATAGGCCGTTTTCAACAGCATTCATGTTCAATCACTCTCACAGTTCACAAACTCATGGGACCTGGGAGAATCAACCCACCCAGCTATGCGTTAGGACTGAAAACAGTGTGGAAAGAAGAGCCATTGCTAATCATGATTTCAAAGGTCATTTTGTTTGTATTGTTGGGTGTTTTACGCCGGTTCCAACATCATATATGTCACATCACCCGCACTGTTCACATACTCCTGCGTCCTGGGTGATTCGATCCAGCTACTTAATAGTACTGAACACACTGTGACAAAGGGAGCAATTGCCCGCCCTGCTTTCAGAGGTCGTTTTGTTTGTATTGTTGGGTGTTTTAGGCCGTTTTCAACATCATTTCAGTCATACCACCCCGTCAGTTCATACACTCGTGATCCCTGGGTGAATCAACCCAGCTATGCAATAGACCTGAACACATTGTGGCAAGAGAAGAAGCAATTGCCCGCCATGCTTTAAAATGTCGTTTTGTTTGCACATGCTCATGCTTTTTTAGTGATTCTACCCAGCTAGGCAATAGGCCTGAACACAGTGTGATAAAATGAGCAATTGCTCATCATGTTTTCAAAGGTCGTTTTGATTGCGCTGTTGGTTGTTTTACGCCGTTTTCAACATCATATATGTCAAATCGCACGCACTGTTCATATACTCATGCGTCCAGGGTGATTCAACCCAGCTACTCAATAGTACTGAACACACTGTGACAAAGGGAGCAATTGCCCGTCCTGCTTTCAAAGGTCGTTTCGTTGGTATTGTTGGGTGTTTTAGGCCGTTTTCCACATCATTCAAGTCATACCACCCCGTCAGTTTACACACTCATGATCCCTGGTTGAATCAACCCAGCTATGCAATAGACCTGAACACATTGTGGCAAGAGAAGCAATTGCCCGCCATGCTTTAAAATGTCGTTTTGTTTGCATTGTATGGGTTTTGATCTTGGAAGCGAGTTGTTGCATGACTAAATAAGTGTGGAAAGTGGCGTAAAACATCGGCATGTGGGAAAGGGTGAGTTTGTGTTCACTGGTCTTCGCACCTCTGCAGGCTAAATCCCTTTCGGCGGTACAGTGAACGATTTTCCCATAACCCCGTTCCCACATGCATACACTCCCTATAAATGAACTATCGAAAACATTGTGATAAAAACAGCCATTGCTCATCATGTTTTCAAAGGTCGTTTTGCTTGCATTGTTGGGGTTTTAGGCCGTTTTCAACAGCATGTATGCCCAATCGACATCACAGTGCACATACTCGTGTTTTGGGGTGATTCTACCCAGCTAGGCAATAGGACTGAAAACAGTGTGGTAAGATGGGCCATTGCTCATCATGTTTTCAAAGGTCGTTTTAATTGCGTTGTTGGTTGTTTTAGGCCGTTTTCAACAGCATGTATGCCCAATCGACATCACAGTGCACATACTCGTGTTTTTTGGTGATTCTACCCAGCTAGGCAATAGGACTGAAAACAGTGTGGTAAGAGGGGCCATTGCTCATCATGTTTTCAAAGGTCGTTTTAATTGCGTTGTTGGTTGTTTTAGGCCGTTTTCAACAGCATTTATGTCCAATACACCTCACTGCTCACACACACATGCTTCCTGGGTGAATCAACCCATCTACGCGATAGGACTGACAACAGTGGGGTATAAGGAGCCATTGCTCATCGTGATTTCAAAGGTCAATGTGATTGCATTGTTGGGGTTTATAGGCCGTTTTCAACAGCATTCATGTTCAATCACTCTCACAGTTCACAAACTCATGGGACCTGGGAGAATCAACCCAGCTATGCGTATTGTTTGGTGTTTTAGGCCGTTTTCAACATCATTCCAGTCATACCACCCCGTCAGTTCACACACTCGTGATCCCTGGGTGAATCAACCCAGCTATGCAATAGACGTGAACACATTGTGGCAAGAGAAGCAATTGCCCGCCATGCTTTAAAATGTCGTTTTGTTTGCACATGCTCATGTTTTTTGAGTGATTCTACCCAGCTAGGCAATAGGACTGAAAACAGTGTGGTAAGAGGAGCAATTGCTCATCATGTTTTCAAAGGTCGTTTTGATTGCTCTGTTGGTTGTATTACGCCGTTTTCAACATCATATATGTCAAATCGCACACACTGTTCATATACTAATATGTCCTGGGTGATTGAACCCAGCTATGCGTTAGGACTGAAAACAGTGTGGAAAGAGGAGCCATTGCTAATCATGATTTCAAAGGTCGTTTTGTTTGTATTGTTGGGTGTTTCACGCCGGTTTCAACATCATATATGTGACATCACTCGCACTGTTCACATACTCATGCGTCCTGGGTGATTCGATCCAGCTACTCAATAGTACTGAACACACTGTGACAAAGGGAGCAATTGCCCGCCCTGCTTCCAGAGGTCGTTTTGTTGGTATTGTTGGGTGTTTTAGGCCGTTTTCCACATCATTCCTGTCATACCACCCCGTCAGTTCACACACTCGTGACCCCTGGGTGAATCAACACAGCTATGCAATAGACCTGAACACATTGTGGCAAGAGAAGCAATTGCCCGCCATGCTTTAAAATGTCGTTTTGTTTGCACATACTCATGTTTGTTGAGTGATTCTACCCAGCTAGGCAATAGGACTGAAAACAGTCTGGTAAGAGGAGTCATTGCTCATCATGTTTTCAAAGGTCGATTTGATTGCGCTGTTGGTTGTTTTACGCCGTTTTCAACATCATATATGTCAAATCGCACACACTGTTCATATACTAATGCGTCCTGGGTGATTGAACCCAGCTATGCGTTAGGACTGAAAACAGTGTGGAAAGAGGTGCCATTGCTAATCATGATTTCAATGGTCGTTTTGTTTGTATTGTTGGGTGTTTTACGCCGTTTTCAACATCATATATGTCAAATCACACGCACTGTTCACATACTCATGCGTCCTGGGTGATTCAACCCAGCTACTCAATAGTACTGAACACGCTGTGACAAAGGGAGCAATTGTCCGTCCTGCTTTCAGAGGTCATTTTGTTGGTATTGTTGGGTGTTTTAGGCCGTTTTCCACATCATTCAAGTCATACCACCCCGTCAGTTCACACACTCGTGATCCCTGGGTGAATCAATCCAGCTATGCAATAGACCTGAACACATTGTGGCAAGAGAAGCAATTGCCCGCCATGCTTTAAAATGTCGTTTTGTTTGCATTGTATGGGTTTTGATCTTGGAAGCGAGTTGTTGCATGACTAAATAAGTGTGGAAAGTGGCGTAAAACATCGGCATGTGGGAAAGGGTGAGTTTGTGTTCACTGGTCTTCGCACCTCTGCAGGCCAAATCCCTTTCGGCGGTACAGTGAACGATTTTCCCATAACCCCGTTCCCACATGCATACACTCCCTATAAATGAACTATCGAAAACATTGTGAAAAAAACAGCCATTGCTCATCATGTTTTCAAAGGTCGTTTTGCTTGCATTGTTGGGGTTTTAGGCCGTTTTCAACAGCATGTATGCCCAATCGACATCACAGTGCACATACTCGTGTTTTGGGGTGATTCTACCCAGCTAGGCAATAGGACTGAAAACAGTGTGGTAAGAGGAGCCATTGCTCATCATGTTTTCAAAGGTCGTTTTAATTGCGTTGTTGGTTGTTTTAGGCCGTTTTCAACAGCATTTATGTCCAATACACCTCACTGCTCACACACACATGCTTCCTGGGAGATTCAACCCATCTACGCGATAGGACTGAAAACAGTGTGGTATAAGGAGCCATTGCTCGTCATGTTTTCAAAGGTCAATGTGATTGCATTGTTGGGGTTTATAGGCCGTTTTCAACAGCATTCATGTTCAATCACTCTCACAGTTCACAAACTCATGGGACCTGGGAGAATCAACCCAGCTATGCGTTAGGACTGAAAACAGTGTGGAAAGAAGAGCCATTGCTAATCATGATTTCAAAGGTCGTTTTGTTTGTATTGTTGGGTGTTTTACGCCGGTTTCAACATCATATATGTCACATCACCCGCACTGTTCACATACTCATGCGTCCTTGGTGATTCGATCCAGCTACTCAATAGTACTGAACACACTGTGACAAAGGGAGCAATTGCCCGCCCTGCTTCCAGAGGTCGTTTTGTTTGTATTGTTGGGTGTTTTAGGCCGTTTTCAACATGATTCCTGTCATACCACCCCGTCTCTAAATATGATCTCATCGTTTGATTGGCTGATTCAAAGATGAGCAATCATTATTTGTAGTGATATGGTCCAGGACAGAAATGTTGGTACCAGTTAGATAGATATATATTTTATTTCGTAATTTAGGCCACCGTCCCATTATACAACGAAATGTATAAGTATATACAACAGGGAGTGATGAAATACATTATAACAATGACATTTGAAGCTGGAAAAATAATTAAGATATTGAAAGATTCTCACTTCTTAGTTTGAATGCGCTCTGAACGTAGTTTGCAGTATTGTATACTTCAGACTGAATATTTGTATTTAATATTGCATAACATTTGTCAAGAGTCTTGTTGTTTATCCAGGATACGTTAAAATACATGTCTCTTAAATCGTCATATGTAGGACATTCGTAAAAGAAGTGAAACTCATCTTCAATATTCTACATATTTTTATCAAGACATAAAGGGCAAAAACAGTCATTTCTTGCAATCGATAGGTGTCTACCTCTCTCTATCATAAAGTCATGGTTAGAGCATCTAAAGTTACTATATATCCTGCGTAAGGAGAAAGGTAAAAATGAATATAAATATAGCTCTGGGTTTAATAATGATTTGAAATGTTTGTAATGTTGTCCTTTTCCCGCATTGTTTTTAACCATATGCTATTTTTGTAAGTAGCAGTTTCGAATCCGTTGTTTAAAATGCTTAATAAATAGAGCATCGTTACCTATGTCTTGTGAAATCCATACATACCCAAAGCCATGCATAAACAGAAGATTTTGTATACAGGTTGCCCATGTATTTCTACCATTACATGTACTGTCCTGTACATCCGTATCCGAGAGAAAATTGAAATGGTCGTACAAGTCAGTATTGGGAATATAATTATTAGAGAGATATGAAACTTTATTATAAGTGTTCAGCATTGACCAGTACTTATTGTTGTCATTTCTGGAATCGATAAGTAAAATTTCCATCGATAACCCCCGGGAATCTGCCATTAAGGAAATGCATGTCATACATACAACATAGCTCGATCAAAGTCATATCAAAAAAAAAATGCGCGGGTGCATCAGCACCAGTGCATATATTGGTTGTGAAAAAACTATCACTGGTGCAATGGGCTTGCGCATGCGCCGTTTTAATCGTCTTGATCGCGCATGCACCGTATTTTACCTTTAGCTCTCGGATATTTCCGTAGCAGTTCGTCACTAGACTGGTTCTCGCTCGAGTTTGCAATATAATATTAAGATGAGTGAACCAGTCTATTTATATGCAAGTATTTTGTTTTATAATTAAAATGTAAATTAAAACCATAGTTTTTTAATAACAACCACCGCTGCCCCCATTTGTAACGGGTCACCCATCCAGGCACTAACCGCGATGTACGTTGCTTAACTTTACAAAAAAGGTCAACCACTCTACCAACGTTGCTATAAGCGCCGGCTTCCAGAGCAAGGCTGTATAAGTGATATTTATCCATAAACCTATACCCCGTTCACGTAACATTAGGAAAATGGGAATATTTTCATAAATGGGAAGTTATTGCGCTAAATTTTGCGATTTTAAGAATATATTAAAAGGGGGAAAAGGGACGCGCAGACAAATGTTTACAATACTTTTGGGAGATCGAGGTCAACACGTTGGGAAAAGGTATTTTTATTTTCGTTTTACGTATTTAATTAAAAAACTAGATTGTGTAAAGCTCTTTGTCATTCAAACGGGGTGCTTTCAACTGCTGTAGAAATGTAGTATGTGGGAAGTGGTAGATATTTGCATTATATGATTTAAACATTTCAGTTTCATTTTTTAACGTTTGTCTTTTTTTACATTATGTGTTTTGTTCATTGTTTGAATTATAATGGCATGATACTATTGTGAATTAAATGAAACTTTATCTGTTGAATACATCTCCCCTTTACCAAGCGTTGTGTTGACAGAGGAACAGGTCACGCTAGCAAAGTTTCATTCGATGTGTCTGTCAATAAAGTGCTCTGTTGGTTTTTCCACAATAAGAATGTTCACATCTTCCATACACGTATTCATACCACAGAGTCCTTTCTTTACCTCCCCGACTTTACTGTACATCGTCAGACCAAGACGACAAAACGTACATGTTTCGAGGTGTTTAAGCAAATGTGCCGTTCCGCGAGAAAACCAACATTGTGGACTACGTAAAGTATCGACCCGGATCAGCCTAAGCATGCCGCACAGGCTTACCCGGATAGACACTTTTCGCCTCCTGTGGATTTTCTGTTTCGGGAATCATTACTCTATCATAACTCTATACCTATATCTCCTGAGACGGAATGTGTCGGCCCGGATCAGTATGCGCGGATTGCGCAGGCTGATCTGGATCGATACATTTCGCGGAGGCCATACAGTTGGTTTTCTCGCGAACGGCTTAAATGTAGCCCACTCGTCAACCTTCCTTCCAACTTTCCATCCATAACGATCAACTCTTGCTGTTTATATATCTCTTTTCAATGTAGGCCTATAGCAGTATATGCTTGATAGAGGTCAACTTAATATTCCAAAATGGAAGCAAAACAACGCGAAAGTAGCGGGCGATATAAGCACAATGCCAAATCCGTGGTAAGAAAAGTGATGGCAACGCTAAAAATTGTAACGTAAATGCGTTGGTACGTAAATACAGTGGGACTCCTCGCATCAACAGACACAATTGCCGCATGGTAGTGCTCTGGGTCTCAGTACTGCCTACACAGAGGCACAAGATGTCTCTATGGGATCCGAGAACAGCCCGAGTGCACTCGGAATCCATTTAAACGGTGATACTTTTAACCTTAGTGACGTCATTTTGACCTTTTGACCCGAATCCGAGTAACCCACCTCAAGCCTGGGGTTACCAGCATTTCAAAATGGCGACCAACGATGTTTACTACTCATTCGGAATCCTCGGTGATGAATGCTTCATCAATGGATGATGAAGGATTACGGAATTACCCGAGAGTTCCGAATGGTTTACTACTAAGACGAGGAAACACCGTTCAGATGGAAAGTACTAGTGCGCATGTTTTTCTGAATTTATATTTAGACATGACGTCAGTTCTCTATCCTTGAGAAGTCCATCTGAACTCGCCCTATAACAGTACGACTGGTGTCCGAAAATCTTGTGACGAGAAATCAACGTAAGAAATACGCCAAAATACACGGACGTCTGTTCGATCTGTGTGACCAATATGAAGAAGAAGAAGAATATGCAACTTCGAAGCTGCTAAGAGATTGTAGCAATCTGATAGGCCATGGTCCTATCCCCAGAGTTGATGACCACGGCGAAGAGGAGTAAAACAATGTAAAATGTACTATATTTATAAAATGGTAAAATGTGCTATATATGTAAAATGTGAAAAAAAATGTTTGATGGTGGTTATTAATTAATTATGACAAAAATAAATGATGGTGGTTATTAATTAATTATGACAAAAATAAAATGCTTATTCAAAAACAGAAATCGAGCGCCCCACCAGGTAAATGACACTTGTTATTCACACCTATTATCGAGCGCCCCACCAGGTATTTACTACTATATAATCTATATGTGGTACGCTTCGTCCTGAAATGGTACGTAAAGGCAGTGGTACGGTAAGACAGTGGTACGCTTCGTCCTGCACCCAAATTACCCTGCTCGATATTTGAAGAGTTACGTCCCTTACCTAAAGCTCCGCCATTTGTACAATAAGCGCGTTGTCGTTTTTGTAAGATTTTGTTCGCCCTTCACATCGCAACTTTGATTTGGTAAGCATTGTGTCAATATGTTTTAAAATGTATATACAACTAGAACTACATTATCATGTAGGTTCCTTGCGAAGGTTAACTGCCTTCATTCTTGACAATAGAACCCTTTAAACCTACAGTCAAGTGAAGTGTCACTCACCCGTAGCTAACACTATAACCTGCATTATATTATCATTTGCTTGGTCTTAAAGAGTCTTGTCTGTCTCAGTCATCAGTCTAAGTCAACACACGTCTGCACTGCTTAGCTGCCTTGGTCCAAGTGGGCCATGTAAAAGTCACATGGTTGGCTGGTTCCTCTAAACTGGGAACCAGAGTTTTCTGGACATAAACAACTGACCAAAAGGAATGGTCTAAAACACAAAGGACAAAGTAGACTTTCACTACACTCCCCCCGGTTTTATCATTAGACCCAACCCGGGATAATGCCTCTCAGCCCTACATTGCAGCATCACCAAACCAGGTTGTTGTACCATTTCGATGACTTGTGTTGTACCATGCCCTCTTAGCAGTTGCACCATTTTTGCTGCATAGCATCCCTGTCTTAGTGAAAATGCTATGAAGCACACCAATGACTTCCTAAAAAAAAACCAAGCCCATGTTTTAAGCCAGATAATTTGTATCTTACTCGCATCATGGTTCTTGGTCTATTTAATTTACCATACGGGTTGATTATCTGGCATATCAAGCGAAATGGTCAGTTTGTAACCGGCTAGTCATTTTTGTACTTAATATGCCCTCTTTTCTGTAGGCTATACCGTCATCTCTGTACTTCTGTGTCAGAAGGTCTATATTGGTCGCCCCGGATGTTCAGTTTCCTTCTTATTGGATCTTGAGATGTAAAGTACATTCTCAGTCAATACTTCGCCAGATCTCGACTTCGACATTAGTTTCTTTCAAACACCATTCCGGGCCCTGGAACAATGTTGCGCCTCATGTCTAACAATCTGACGGTTACAGCATTCTTGAAATACTAAAACAAACATCCAAAGCAGACTCAATCTGTTTATCTGGCACACACTCAACGATCTTGTAGATGACAGTACTGCCTCTTCGATGCAATCAACCCCATTCATGATTCTAAACTCCTTTTTGTGTGACGGTTGATCTGTTTTGAAACAATTACCAGTCTCCCATCCATAAGGCGAGATTCCCGCATGAGCCAGTGTCATATCCTACCCCACTGACCCCAGGTGGAATCCCTTAGATGGCCCCCGGATATTGTTTCAACTTAAACCACTCCTCTCCTTGGGCTAACATGATATTCCCTGAATTCAAACAGGTACTCAGATGTTTTTCCCCGAACTCTCACGGGTACTACAATTCTACTGAAAGACTCTCTTGCCAATGTTATCTTATCCTGGCTCTGGACTATACCTCCTTTGTAACGTGTCCATGGTTATCCACCACTCAGTGGGAAATGATTGTCCATTGGTCTTACTCTCTTCCCCTGCAATTTAGTCCCAGGACACTCAGCGCACCCCAGCCTCCGGCTCGTCTTTTTGTCCCCCAAAGCCTGGGGCGCAAAGTGATCCTGTAATCCGTATAACGGTTTTGAGTGTTCTACACGCCAGCACGTCTTTTTGTCCCCCAGCGTGTCTACTCCAGGGCATCTTCGAATCTGTCTCAGCTGCTCGTCGGCTCGTCGTTTTGTCCCCCAACGCGCAGTGTTGATCCAAACCCAAGCCTCCCTTGAACCGCATTGTCTTTGAAGCAGCCAATGGAATCGCCTCACCACTTCTCCGGAAAAAGTGGCCCACTGAGCCTCTACTCGCTTACAATAGGTATAGCCACCACAAGGTAACTCTTCAATCTTTACATGACTAGAATAGTGCGAACACATGTCGGCCATAGGCTTCCTTGATAATGCATCCGCATTCCCATGCACTTTTCCAGGTCGGTATTTAAGAATCATATTGTACTGTGATAATTCTTCCAACCATCTTGCTAACTGCCCCTGTGGTTCTCATAGCCAAAAATAAACATTACCTCAATCCTTTCCCAGGTCAGTAACTCCCAGAACTGTGTCATCTGCCACCGGCTCGTCTTGTTGTCCCCCAGTGAACAGAGACCAGTTACCAGAGTTACTTCCCTTCTACCTTGTCTTAGGGTTCTGCTTTCCCAGGTCAGTATCCCCTAGAACTGTATCATCTGCCACTGGCTCGTCTTGTTGTCCCCCAGTGAGCAGAGACCAGTTACCAGAGTTACTTCCCTTCTACCTTATTTTCTCCGCCGGCTTGTCTTGTCTCCCAGCGGGCAATGACCAGTCCCCTGCTATTGAGGCATGCTTGAATCGTTTTCAGTGTCATAATTGGTTGCTGTACCAGTACTGTAAAATCCCTCAGATTTCTTTCCTGTCAGTTAACAAGTGGGTAATAGTCATAGTCATCCCGTCATATTAACACGGGTCCCCATGACCACCAATCCACAAGTTAATGGTAGATGCGTTGTATCATCACTGTAAAATCTCTCGGAATTCTTTCTCGTCAGTTAACAAATGGTTAATAGTCATAGTCATCCCGTCATATTAACACGGGTCCCCATGACCACCAATCCACAAGTTCATGGTAGATACGTTGAGCCCTTGTCACACTGCACTTGGAAAATGAAGACTGGAACAGTTGGCATTGTTCATTTCAACTTCTTTTGATTACTATCATTATTTCATTTGCTTCGGCAATATCCAGTGCATCCGCAGCTGTAATATCCATGCAAGCGTCATGATACTATTCGGCACAGTAATCGCAGTGTATCATGACACGTCCTTGTCATGGGCTTCTTACAGTGGCACTGAATTACCTTAGCTATTAAGGATATCTCTTAAACCTAAAATAATGACAGCAACTATGTTTGTCAGGACAGTTCAATAGAATGGAAATAGTTGTCTCTTTTACTTAACTCCTACCCCCCTCTTTCTCTTTTTGAGCTTGCATTAGGCCTTAATTTGTGAAAACAAAAATACCCTCAGTCTCGTGCATTTAAACGGCCTGGGCATTCTTAAACACTGCCTATTGATGCCCATTGCAATAACACAGGCGTTGTTTGTAATACGCTCGCTATGTACACATGCAAACCAAGCACTGCTACGGATGAATAACACATTTTCGGTGGCTAAAATACAATTCCAAACAAGTTTCCAAAATCATAATAATAAATAAATGCTAAAAGCTGCCTGACTATTGGTTACAGGGACCAATTAACTTTGAAAAGCTCCATTGCAATTATTATCCATTAAATTAGCCACCAGGGTTTAATGCAGAACTTCTTTTTCCATGCTGTTTTCAAAATGGTCACCTCTCTCTCCTTCCCCAAATTCTTTGGAAAACAACAAAATGAAACAAACTTACATGGGTTCTGCTTCACTTCTGACACCATTGAAGTGTCACTCACCCGTAGCTAACACTATAACCTGCATTATATTATCATTTGCTTGGTCTTAAAGAGTCTTGTCTGTCTCAGTCATCAGTCTAAGTCAACACACGTCTGCACTGCTTAGCTGCCTTGGTCCAAGTGGGCCATGTAAAAGTCACATGGTTGGCTGGTTCCTCTAAACTGGGAACCAGAGTTTTCTGGACATAAACAACTGACCAAAAGGAATGGTCTAAAACACAAAGGACAAAGTAGACTTTCACTACACAAGTAACCCTTAGCGGATCACTCAGTCCAGGTTTCTGTACTAGGAATGCGATTTTTTATTTTGACTGTTACAATGCAATATGTAAGTTACAGTAACGGTGATATATTGAGACTAGCGCCGCGGATCACTTTAATGTTCAAGACAAGCTAACTAATTTATTAGACAAAAATGTTGTGTATAAATTGGCAGGTAAGTACTTTATGGTATTATTTAAATACACAATAAAAATGTTGCTTGACGGACTTTAAATTCATCCGTATCATCTGAACGCCTGATGCAAGTATTTACATGACCCAGTTATTTCTACCTTGTTTTGAAAAGAACATGTGTTTTTCGCGGCAACAGCTAGCGATCTTAATTATGTTAGTTATTTATGTTGACATTTTATGAAAGACAAATACAAACACCTTTTGAAATGTAACCAATCATTCTCATGTGTCTTTGCATGATTACACTGAAGTGATAATAGAATAGGTAGGTAAGTTACACCGGATCATCATTTTGTTTCCATGACTGAGTCTGAGGGGTTTTCTCAAAAAAAAATTGTGGACAATTTAGCCATTCCATCACAGGAGCTTGACTCATGAAAAAAAAAATCCGAAAAAAAAAAATCCACCAATACTATATATAAAGAAAAGGACTACAACTCCGAACTCGCCGAAAACCGGCTAAGCCTACTGTTACCGTCGATTTCTCTAACAATGTTCAAGATATCTTAACATGCTGTACATATCCATTTAGCTGAATCCCTAACCTATCCAACGGTATATAACACTTTACCCTTTTTAAGCAAACCAACGAGTAATTGAGCCATTTATTAACCAAATCTGGGTGATATTGCTTAGTCGGAAAAGTAGTGGGACACCTACAACGGCTCTACAACAATGTCGTTAAGAAGGGAAATCACGCTTAAACTACAATCAGCAGCCATTTAACGGTCTGAATAGATCAATACCTTCATTATTTAACAAATTTGGCTGTCATAGCTTACCTTTTTAGTGTTTACCATGCACAATCCGTCGATTTACATCGCCACCGATTGAAAATTTCTCGCTACGGCCATTTACTATTGCAAGCGCGCACATGATGCAGATCGGTGATTGCTGATTCTTCGCTGGATCTCCGCTGCGCTTCTATATTTTCGTTGCGAGCCGGGTCAAAGTAAGCAATATGATTGAAAACGAAAGTAAAAAGATGAGCCAATCAGATTCGGGGTCACTGATCTGCATCATGTGCGCGCTTGCAATAGTAAATGGCCGTAGCGAGAAATTTTCAATCGGTGGCGATGTAAATCGACGGATTGTGCATGGTAAACACTAAAAAGGTAAGCTATGACAGCCAAATTTGTTAAATAATGAAGGTATTGATCTATTCAGACCGTTAAATGGCTGCTGATTGTAGTTTAAGCGTGATTTCCCTTCTTAACGACATTGTTGTAGAGCCGTTGTAGGTGTCCCACTACTTTTCCGACTAAGCAATATCACCCAGATTTGGTTAATAAATGGCTCAATTACTCGTTGGTTTGCTTAAAAAGGGTAAAGTGTTATATACCGTTGGATAGGTTAGGGATTCAGCTAAATGGATATGTACAGCATGTTAAGATATCTTGAACATTGTTAGAGAAATCGACGGTAACAATAGGCTTAGCCGGTTTTCGGCGAGTTCGGAGTTGTAGTCCTTTTCTTTATATATAGTATTGGTGGATTTTTTTTTTTCGGATTTTTTTTTTTCATGAGTCAAGCTCCTGTGCATTCCATAAGATGCTAGTGATTAAATCAGAAATCTATCTATACAAATACAGCAGAAGTTTGGACAGCTAAGATGTTGCTTGAGATGACCCCCCTGATATCAGATTCAGAATGTCATGTGATTCCCTATTGCTACAATTAATCTGTTAAAGCATCTATAAATTGAACTGGTAAACAACGGTCTGTACAGCTGTTTCTGCACTAAAACTGAAAAGTGTTTGTCAATTTAAAGGAAAATGATTTTACTTGTGGACTATAAGCAAAAAAGTTCAGAAACATTGTCTGTTGCTTTTATGCACTACGTTGTTTCGTTACTGATCCGTTAAGGGTAACTTGACTGTATAAATTGAAAACATCCTGCACCACTTGAAACAAAATGATATCGGTGTGGATATTGATACAGTTTGATCTTTGTCTAAATACTTATGATACAATACGGTATTTTCAAAAATTACAATAGCTCTCTCTTTCTCTTTTTCTCTCTTTCTTTTGTTTTTCTAGTGTACCAGGTTTGTGTTTTGAGATGATAAAGGTTGTGTTGAGATCTGATAAGTACTTAGAAAGTGTATTTTTTACATAGTTAACAAATGGTCTTTGATTTTAAAGAATTTAAATTTACGCTTGAAATATTTGTTGTTTATCAAAGTGAAACACTAAATTCTATAATTACCGTGTTTATTTGAATTTGTCACTTATTTATGGAATCTTGTTATTTTAGTTTAGTTTTTAGCTCGACTATTCGAAGAATATGAGAGCTTTACTACTCGCCCCGGCGTCGGCGTCTCTGTCGGCGTCCGGTTAAAGTTTTAGGGCAAGTTGGGATTTTCATTCATAAGTATTTGTGCTAGGGCTTTCATATTTGGAATATAGTTACATCTTATACCTTTCTTCACATTGAATGCTAAAGACGCTGAGTGTGACCTTCCTTTTGGGAAAAAAAACATGATTTTCGGGGGTTAAAGTTTTAGGGCAAGTTGGATTTTTTTTTTTTCTCAATAAGTACTTGTGCTAGGGCTTTCATATTTGGAATATAATTACATCTAATACCTTTCTTTATATATTGTATGCTGAAGATTCTGAGTTTTACCTTCTTTTTGGGGTAAAAGACATGATTTTGGGTGGTTAAAGTTTTAGGGCAAGTTGGCATTTTCATTTAATTTTTTAATTTTTTTCTATAAGAATTTGTGCTAGGGCTTTAATATTTAGAATATAGTTACATCTTATACCTTTCTTCACATTGAATGTTGAAGATGCTGAGTGTGACCTTCTTTTTGGGGTAAAAAACATGATTTTCGGTGGTTAAAGTTTTGGGGCAAGTAGGATTTTATTTTATTTTTGTAACTTTTTCTGAATAAGTACTTGTGCTAGGGCTTTCATATTTGGAAAATAATTACATTTAATACATTTCTTCATATTATATGCTGAAGATGCGTGTGACCTTCTGTTTGCGGTAAAACACATGCTTTTGGGTGGTTAAAGTTTTAGGGCAAGTTGGCTTTTTCATTTAATTTTCGAATTTTTCTAAAAAAGTACTTGTGTTAGGGCTTCCATATTTGGAATATAATTACATGTAATATCTTTCTTCACATTGTATGTTGAAGATGCTGAGTGTGACTTTTAGGGGGTAAAAAACTTGATTTTTGTTTGATTTTGAGAATTTTAGATAAATTCTTAATTTTTGGTTACATTTCTTTCTAATTGTGATCATTTATTTATCAAATATAATTCTTCAACATATCAAACGGGTTTTGCATGGTGTCAAACATTAGGAAAACCTTTTTTTAAGGTTTTGCTAATTTTGGACTCGGTCAGTTTTAACATTTGCGTTTAGCTCAACGTTAAAGTTACATCATTCAAATCACTTCATACTTCACATATTTGTTAAGGACCATCGTACAATTAGGTTAGATAACTCCATTGTATCCTAAATATGGAGTAATGGCCCTTGATTGACTTAGGAAATTTTATTTTTAAATTATATTTAAATGTATGTATATCTATTCAGTTGCTTTTACATATAGCGTACATAATATGATTTAATAGTACTTAAGTGCAATATAATGAAATAGTGCTTTATGTGAATAAGCGGCATGTAGTCGAGCGAGCTGTCCTCCGACAGCTCTTGTTGCTTATTAGTCCTCTACCGGTCGGAGACAAGATGTGTCATGCACATCACCTAGTCCTAAGGTCAAGGTCAGGTTTTTTGTCTGTGAGTGTCCAAAATTTCTTGTCCGGGCTGTATCTACCCATGCTTGAATGGATTTTAATATTACTTCACACAATTAATCTCCATAACAAAATTATGTGTCACCAAATGTGAAGGACACAGTTTGGGCTCAAACAGTGTCCGTCCGCCATATTGTGTCAAGACTATCTTGCACATGCAGATATTACTTCATGCACATCACTCAGCCACCTACTCTCAAGGTCAAAGTCACAGTTTGAAACTTTGAGCTCAAACAATGACTGCAATGTTGTTTCAAGACTTCACACAATTATTCTCCATAACAATATGATCGTCATGCACATCACTCAGCCACCTACTCTCAAGGTCAAGGTAACAGTTTGTCCATCTGTCTGTCTGTCCAAATTGTTTGGGCTCAAACAATGTCCGTCTGCAATGTTGTTTCAAGACTTAACACAATTATTCTACATAACAAGATGATGTGTCATGCACATCACCCAGGCACCTACTCCAAATGTCAAGGTTACAGTTTGTCCATCTGTCTGTCTGTCCAAATTGTCGTGTCCATTTCTTGTCCAGGCTGTATTTGCCAGATTATGCTTGAATGAATTTTTATATTATGTCACACAATCAATTCAATAACAAAATGCTGTGTCATGCACATCACCCAGCCACTTACTACCAAGGTAAAGATCACAGTTTGTTTGTCTGTCTGTCTGTTTTTCCAAAATTTCTTTTCCGGGCTGTATCTTCCACATGCTTGAATAGATTTTAATATTACTTCAGTGCTACGGATAAGCTTTGCAAGTTAATTGAGTATTACCCATGCATCCAAAGTCAGGGGTGGCAAAATCCATGGTCCGTATTGCCCAGCTTGTCCCAGAGCCTGTGCGGACAAGTGAAATTTTGTAGGGATTAACTATATAACTATCATACGGACAAGTGCATAATAGCATTTTGAAAAAAGGGACAAGTAAGTCAAAATCATATTTCGCCACCCCTGCTGAAAGTAATTGGGTATATGAAGAAAAAAAAATTGTGTTTCAATTTTCATTACCCCATTAGTAATTTCAATTAGGTATTTCAATATCACATACATGATCTTTTGATTTTCATGAATCCATATATCGTTTAATAAATAAATGCTTTCCTACAGATAACGATCTACAGTAGGCAACTTTTAATGGGTGTAAACAAAAATATGGAAATGATCTCCATATAAACAGTGTTTTTCAATCTTTTTTTTTTTTTATAAAGTGGGGGTGCCATTTTTAGCCCCAGCCTATGTCATGACGAAATGCGTGCGTCCATCCGTAAACTTTTTGCTTCAAACGACTTCTCCTTCCTAACCACTTGGCCAATTGGGATGAAACTTCATAGAAAGCATCCACTCAATATCCAATCCTAAATTCCTTCAAATTTTTTGGATCCATGCAAAATTCTGGTTACCATGGCAACCAGAAGAAAAAAATAGTGAAAACCTAAACAATCTTCTCCGACGAAAGTTCCAGGCCGATTTTCAAATAATTTTGTAGATAGTTCTTAGGGTGACCCTCTATCGGATTCCTTCAAGCAATGTAGATTGGTTTAAAACTATAGCCGCCAGAGGGACGGGGCTATTTTGCACTATATGGCTATAGTGAAATCTTAAAAAATATTCTGTCGGGCTGATTTTAAAATAATTTTGTAGAAATGTTCCTTGGGTCACCCCCCAGATCAAATTCCTTTAACCCTTTCCCTCATACGACCATTCTGCAGCAGACAACGTTGAACATATTTTGTCAAAAAATAGAAAATCTCTATAATTGAATGGATTACCTATGACTAAAAGTGGAAAACATTGTTTCAAAAGGAGAAATAATCTCGTTTTGAGCAATTTCTTCTTTCGTCACTATGTTTTAAAAATGTTGTCTGCTGCAGAGGCGTCAGAAAGCATCTATATGAGGGAAAGGGTTAATCCATGTTGATTGGTCGAAAAACATGGCCACCAGAGGGCGGGGCTTAATATATGGCTAAAGTGAGAACTTAAAAAAAATTCTTCTCTGAATGTGTCTGGCTGATTTTCAAATAATTTTGTAGAAATGTTCTTAGGGTGACCCTCTATGAGATTCCATCAAGTCATGTTGATTGGTAAAAAAACATGGCCACCAGGAGTGCACTGGGGGTGTTTGGAGATTTAATTTTTGCCTAATGGCAGTGGAGCGATACTAGCCCTATTGGGCCTCTTGTTTACATGTAAGATTTATGAGAATGAAGTGAAAATGTTAATAAACGCACAGTAATTATATCACATTTATATTTTTATTAGCTCACCTGAGCTTTGCTCAAGGTGAGTTATTGTGATTGCCTTTTGTCCGGCGTATGCGTGCGTCATGACTCATGCGTCAACATCTTCTCCTCAGTAACCAGTGGGTCAATTGAGATGAAAGTTCACAGAAATCATCCTCTCAATGACCTTACCAGAATTCCTTCAAATTTGTCGGATCCATGCAGAATTCTGGTTTCCATGTCAACGAAATGAAAAAAAATTCACAAATTCTTCTTCTCCCAAACTGGTTTGCAGATTTTCAAATATTTTGTAGAAATGATCCTTGGATGACCCTCTGTCAGATTCCTTCAAGCCAGGTTGATTGGTCGAAAAAAACATGGCCGCCATGGGGGGGGGGGGGGGGGGGGCGGGGCTATTTTGCTGTATATGGCTATAGTGAAAACTTAAAACATCTTCTCCGACGAAAGTGTCAGGCCGATTTTCAAATGATTTTGTAGAAATGTTCCTTAAGTGACCAATTATCGGATTCCTTCAAGCCATGTTGATTGATGAAAAAACATGGCCACCTAGGGGCGGGGCTATTTTGCCTTATATATATATATGGCTATAGTGAAAACTTAAAAAATCTTCTCCTCCGAAAGTGTGAGGCTGATTTTCAAATAATTTTGTAGAAATGTTCCTAGGGTGATCCTCTATCAGAGCCCTTCAAGCCAAGTTGATTGGTCGGAAACTATGGCCGCCAGGGAGCGGGGCTTATATGGCTAAAGTGAAAAAAATATAAAATCAGGTGAGCGATCCAGGGACATGATGGCCCTCTTGTTTTATTTCTTGTATATAAGTCATATTATACAATATAGTTCAATTTCTGATATACAATTTACTTTATAAAATAAACCTCTCGATTCATGATGTAAAGTAACCATAGACATAATTACCCAAGATGGCTGTGCAGAAGATCAGGCTAGAATGATCAGGTCTCACAAGAAATAGTCTGAATGTCCGGCATTTGATAGATGCTTGCCTTTTAATTATGAGCTTCAAATTATAAGACAAAAGCTGATCGAAATCAACAATGAATCGGATGCGATAAACACAATGTTTTCAATGTCGTATATTCATTCAGGTGTCGCTCGTTTACCAAATTTTATAGCTAAACGAATCAAATATTTAACAAAATATTTGTATATATCTTATTCATACAAAAAGTGTTGGGAGTTGGGTGATATTTCGTTCATTTTTTTTTTTACCGATTTCGTATAGTCAATTAAACTGCGTGTTGGGAGAAAACAAAATGGGGGACGATTAAAATTATTTGAGCGAGTTATCCTGGTTTATCTTTAATTCTTTCTCACTGTACTATCGATCTATGGATAAAATCCTCATGATTGTTAGACTTACAAGCATTTCAGAATTTATTTATTGTAAACGGCAAGTGATTTTCTGCGCGCGACAGTCATGTAGGCTCTTGGATTGATTAAAAAATGCAATCTTGACTTTGAAAGTCTGCGTTTTTCACGCGCATATGTACGTAAATGGGACCACTGATATATATATAAGTGAAAAAATTCTGATAAAAGGAAAATATGCTCATTCTTATGAGCAACACAACACCTGTATTTGCCACAATGTTTTTAAAAGAATGTCTGCTGCATTGAGCTCTTTGAACATTTAGGGTACAAAGGTAAACTTTGGGATATCTATATTATCAACTAGATATTGTTGATTTGTATTGTCTTTTTATTAGCTCCACTGGCTGAAAGCCAGTCGAGCTTATGTCATGGCGAATTGTCCGTCGTGCGTGCGTGCGTGCGTTAACTTTTTCCTTTAAACGACTTCTTCTCCCTAACCACTTGGCCAATTTGGTTGAAACTTCATGGGAAGCATCCTCTCAATGTCCTCTACTAAATTCCTTCAATTTTTTTTGATCCATTCAAAATTCTGGTTTCCATGGCAACCGAAAGAAAAAAATAGTGAGAACTTAAAAAATCTTCTTCTCCGAAAGTGTCAGGCCGATTTTCAAATAATTTTGTAGAAATGTTCCTTGGGTGACCCTTTATTAGATTCCTTCAAGAAATTTTGAATGGGCGAAAAACATGGCCGCCAGGGGGCGGGGCTTTTTTGCCTTATATAGCTATAGTGAAAACTTAAATAATCTTCTTCTCAAAAAGTGTTCAGCAGATTTTCAAATAATTATGTAGAAATGTTCCGTGGGTGACCCTCTATCAGATTCCTTCAAGCCATGTTGATTGGTAAAAAAACATGGCCGTCACAGGGCGGGGCTATTTTGCCTATATGGCTAAAGAGCAAACTTAAAAAATCTTCTCCTCCAAAAGTGTCAGGCCGATTTTCAAATAATTTTGTAGAAATGTTCCTTGTGTGAACCTTCAAGCCATGTTGATTGGTAAAAAAACATGGCCGTCACAGGGCGGGGCTATTTTGCCTATATGGCTAAAGAGCAAACTTAAAAAATCTTCTCCTCCAAAAGTGTCAGGCCGATTTTCAAATAATTTTGTAGAAATGTTCCTTGTGTGAACCTTAATTAGATTCCTTCAAGAAATGTTGATTGGGCGAAAAACATGGCCGCCAGGGGGCGGGGCTTTTTTGCGTTATATAGCTATAGTGAAAACTTAAAACATCTTCTTCTCCGAAAGTGTTCAGCCGATTTTCAAATAATTTTGTAGAAATGTTTATTGGGTGACCCTCTATCAGATTCCTTCAAGCCATGTTGATTGGTCGAAAAAACATGGCCGCCAGAGGGCGGGGCTATTTTGACTTATATGACCATAGTGAAAACTTAAAAAATCTTCTCCTCCGAAAGTGTCAGGCATATTTTCAAATAATTTTGCAGAAACATACCTTTGGTGACACTCTACAAGATTCCTTTAAGCCATGGTGGTTGGTAAAAAAAATAGCCACCACGGGGCAGGGCTGTTTGGAGATTTTATTTTTGCCTTATGGCCGTGGAGCGATACTGGCCCTCTTGGGCCTCTTGTTATATCCCCCTTCACATTGAAGGAGCCTGCAGCAGACTTCTTTTAACCCTTTCCCTCATTTCAATTCTGCAGCAGACGACTTTGAACATATTTTGTAAAAATATGGAAAATCTCTTTAATTGAATGGATAACCTATGATTAAAAGTGGAAAACATTGTGGCAAAAGAAGAAATTGCTTGTTTTGAGCAATTTCTTTTTTTGTCACTATGTTTTCAAAAAACCGTCTGCTACAAAGGCGTCAGAAAGCGTCTATATGAGGGAAAGGGTAAAACTGATGTACAAAACTTACTTGACTATCAAATATCTTTTACTTCACTATGAAATTCCCCATAGAAGGTATTTTGAATTAATAGCGTCTGAATATACGTCTACTTTTTTCGCAAGTTTTACCCGATAATCTTTCATTTGATAATGACCATATGACTTAATAATGACTAGTAGCTTTTAATAGGACAGTAATATTCATTGCAATGTCTAAGTTAACTATCCAGCGGTATAAACCGCTCATTTCACACTTTTTCAATTTGTCAATTTTGTGCGATGACGATGTGAATCAACCATAAATAGCAACTTCTTGTTAATGAACCGTGCAAAGATTTTTTTTGGGCGGAAGGGGCTTTTCGCCCCTTTCCCATTCCTAGCATACTCTTCCTTCGAAAAGTCAACTTACGGCTGCATCCAAGCCGCACAAATGTATACATCCGCAAAAATCAAGTTTTGATTGGTTGTAATCGACTTTTACAATGATTTCATCGGTTCAACCGAAAAATGAAAACAGTCAAAATTAGAGTTCCAATGAGTGAAACACACTCTGACCTATAATTGACCTCAATGTCAGTCTTGTAAAATAACGTCGACCATTCTGTGACCCCAACAAGTTTGCAATAGTCGACTTAGAATACATATAGAGAAATATGCAAATCACTGTAAATAAAATTCTAACTATTCAAAGGAATTGAAAAATTGTGGTTAGAGTAGAAATTGCCTATGATAAGCAATTTGTCCCTTTGTCACGATGTTTTCTAATGTCATCAGTTGCACATATGGCAAAAAGCATCGGGGTTAAATCGTTTACATGATGGCTGAACCCATCCCTTGATACTATAGCAATCAATCAAGATTTATTTTATATGTGAAGCGCTTCTATAGCGCTTTTTGGACTTTAATGTATTGGCATTTGCGTCAATTGAAGACTGTCAAAATGACAACATCTGTCAATATGTAACCTAGTCCTAGATTTACCTGTTGACAAAAAAACTAGAATGCAGTCTAAATACATTCTTGACAATTTACCTTGTACGTTCCCGTTTCGGACCATTTCCGAGATTCAATTAAACTGCAACTGCTAGATGCGGCTTATATGTGAAAACAAATACATTACAAATACCATAACAACCTTTTCCTTAACACAGACAAGTTTTGACGTATCGAAACCAGTCTTCTGTTATCAATACTTTATGCGTGTCTGTCTGTAAAGCTTAGGAGGCATTATCCAACGTCTCGCCGGCTGTCTGTCGGAATTTATTGTCTGTCCGTCACAGTTTGCATTTTTTGGTCAAAACGTTGTTTCTGTTTAACCCTTTCCCTCATATAGACTCTTTCTGACGCCTCTGCAGCAGATGGCTGTTTGAAAACATAGTGACAAAAGAAGAAATTGCACAAAACATGCGATTTCTCCTTTTGCCGCAATGTTTTCCACTTTTAGTTATAGGTTATCAATTCAATTATAAAGATTTTTTTATTTTTAGCTCACCTGAGCTTTGCTCAAGGTGAGTTATTGTGATCGCCTTTTGTCCGGCGTCCGTTGTGCGTCGTGCGTCGTCCGTCAACTTCTTCTCCTCAGTAACCAGTGGGTCAATTGGGATGAAACTTCACAGAAAGCATCCTCTCAATGACCTCACCAGAATTCCTTCAAATTTTTGGGATCCATGCAAAATTCTGGTTTCCATGGCAACGAAACCGAAAAAACTTCAAAATTCTTCTTCTCCCAAATTGGTTGGCAGATTTTCAAATAATTTTGTAGAAATGTTCCTTGGATGACCCTCTATCAGATTCCATCAAGCCGTGTTGATTGGTCGAAAAACATGGCCGCCAGGGGGGGCGGGGCTATTTTGCCTTATATGGCTATAGTGAAAACTTAAAAAATCTTCTCCTCCGAAAGTGTCAGGCCGATTTTCAAATAATTTTGTAGAAATGTTCCTTGGGTGACCCTCTATCAGATTCCTTCAAGCCATGTTGATTGGTCGAAAAACATGGCCGCCAGGGGGGGGGGGGCTATTTTGCCTTATATGGCTATGGTGCAAACTTAAAAAATCTTCTCCTCCAAAAGTGTCAGGCCGATTTTCAAATAATTTTGTAGAAATGTTCCTTGGAGGACCCTCTATCAGATTCCTTCAAGCCATGTTGATTGGTCAAAAAACATGGCCGCCAGGGGGCGGGGCTATTTTGCCTTATATGGCTATGGTGCAAACTTAAAAAATCTTCTTCTCCAAAAGTGTCAGGCCGATTTTCAAATAATTTTGTAGAAATGTTCCTTGGGTGACCCTCTATCAGATTCCTTCAAGCCATGTTGATTGGTCGAAAAACATGGCCGCCGGGGGGGGGGGGGGGGGCGGGCTATTTTGCCTTATATGGCTATAGTGCAAACTTAAAAAATCTTCTTCTCCAAAAGTGTCGGGCAGATTTTCAAATAATTTTGTAGAAATGTTCCTTGGATGACCCACTTTCAGATTCCTTCAAGCCATGTTGATTGGTCAAAAAACATGGCCGCCAGTAGGCAGGGCTATTTTGCATTATATGGCTATAGTGAAAACTTAAAAAATCTTCTCCTCCAAAAATATCTGGCCGATTTTCAAATAATTTTGTAGAAATGTTCCTAGGGTGACCCTCTATCAGATTCCTTCAAGCCAAGTTGATTGGTCGGAAACTATGGCTGCCAGGGGGCGAGGCTTATATAGCTAAAGTGAAAAAAAAATAAAAAAATCAGGTGAGCGATTCAAGGGCCATCATGGCCCTCTTGTTTGGCAAAACATGTTCAAAGTCGTCTGCTGCAGAATTGTCGTATGAGGGAAAGAGTTAACAGATCCATTTCAATTAAAGTGGTCACACTTACAGTTAAGAACATCTTGAAATTGACAAATTTACCGTTCACGCTCCGCTCTGTTCCGTTCTGCACCGCTCACGTTCCAATCCGCTCTCAAAGCGTTCACTCATTTATAACATTGTGATTTCTTTTTTCCGTTCTGTTCAGATTGAGCGCTTTTTGACGCTCACTCGGAACGCTTTTTTCGATCAAAATCCGTTTAACGATTTGATTGGCTTAAATTAATTTTGTTTCGTTTATATTTTTTTTTACTTAACCCTAAATATCAACAAATGATCTAGAGTTTTTTCAGCACAATCATTACAGTTAAGAACATCTTGAAATTGACAAATTTACCTTCACGCTTCTGTTCCGCTCCGCTCACGCTCCAATCCGCTCTCAAAGCGTTCACTCATTCATAGCATTGTGATTGCTTTTTTAGATCACCTAGAGCCGAAGGCTCAAGGTGAGCTATTCTGATCACTTTTTGCCCGTCGTCTGTCGTCCGTCCGGCCTTAACTTTTAGCTTTAAACATCATCTCCTCCTGAACCGCAAGAACAATTTTCCACCAAACATCACAGGAATGTTCCTTTGGTGGTCCTCTTTCAAAATTGTTCAAAGATTTAAATTCCATTGAGAACTTTGGTTGCTGCGGCATCAGAAAGGGGACAAAATGTCCAAACTTTAAAGATCTTCTCCTCCGAATCTGCCTGTCAGATTCAAATATAATTTGGTAGAAATGTTCCTTGGGTGACCCTCCATAAAAATTGTTCAAGCCATATTGATTGGTCGAAAAACATGGCAGTCAGGCGGCATCAGAAAAGGGGCAAAATGACAAAATTTGAAAATTCCATTTTTATGAAAGTGTTTGTCTGATTTTAAGAAAATATAATACGAATCTTACTTTAATGATCCTCTATTTAATTTGTTAAAGCCGTTTTGATTGGTTACACAGTCATAGCAACCAGGCGTCATCACAAAAGGGGTAAATTGAACTTTTAGCTACAAATGACAACCAACTTCTACCATTCCAATAGACCAATTTCCACAAAACATCACAGGAATGTTCCTTTGGTGGTCCTCTTTCAAATTTGTTCAAAGATTTAAATTCCATTGAGAACTTTGGTTGCTGCGGCATCAGAAAGGGGACAAAATGTCCAAACTTTAAAAATCTTCTCCTCCGAATCTGCCTGTCAGATTCAAATATAATTTGGTAGAAATGTTTCTCTGGTGACCCTCTATAAAAATTGTTCAAGCTATACTGATTGGTCAAAAAACATGGCAGTCAGGCGGCATCAGAAAAGGGGCAAAATGACAAAATTTGAAAATTACATTTTTATGAAAGTGTTTGTCTGATTTTAAGAAAATATAATACGAATCTTACTGTAATGATCCTCTATTTAATTTGTTTAAGCCGTTTTGATTGGTTACACAATCATATCAACCAGGCGTCATCACAAAAGGGGTAAATTGAACTTTTAGCTACAAATGACAACCAACTCCTACCATTCCAACAGACCAATTTCCACAAAACATCACAGGAATGTTCCTTTGGTGGTCCTCTTTCAAAATTGTTCAAAGATTTAAATTCCATTGAGAACTTTGGTTGCTGCGGCATCAGAAATTGAGAAAAATACCCACATTTTAAAATCCTTTTCCTCCATAATCTGCTTGTGCGATTGCAAGATAATTTGGTAGAAATGTTCCTTTATATAAGTGACACTCTAAATAAACTGTTGAAGCCATATTGATTTCGTTGAAAAACAGGGCAGCAAGGCGGCATCAGGAAAGGTGCAAAATGACAAAAACTTTATAATTTCATTCTTATTAAAGTTCTTGTTAGATTTCAAGATATAAATGGCCTTTACTGATAAGCTGTTTCTTGAGAAGTGTCCACTCCTTGCAGTTTCATTTGCAATCCTTGATCAAATTTTCCCAGATATTTGCAGTTAAATATTTGCTACTAATTTACTATCAATTAGGTGATCGATTTAGGGCCATCTTGGCCCTCTTGTTTCCGTTCCGTTCAGATTGAGCCCTTTTTACGCTCACTCAGAACGCTTTTTTGCTCCTTTTTTTTTTGAGCTTATGTCATGGCGAATTGTCCGTGCGTGCGTTAACTTTTTCCCCCTAACCACTTGGCCAATTTGGTTGAAACTTCATAGGAAGCATCCTCTCAATGTCCTCTCTTAAATTCCTTCAATTTTTTTTAATCCATCCATAATTCTGGTTTCAATGGCAACCAAAAGAAAAAAATAGTGAAAACTTAAAAAATCTTCTTCTCCGAAAGTGTCAGGCCGATTTTCAAATAATTTTGTAGAAATGTTCCTTGGGTGACCCTTTATTAGATTCCTTCAAGAAATATTGATTGGTCGAAAAACATGGCCGCCAGGGGGCGGGGCTATTTTACCTTATATAGCTATAGTGAAAACTTAAAAAAAATCTTCTTCTTCAAAAGTGTTCAGCAGATTTTCAAATAATTTTGTAGAAATGTTCCTTAAGTGAACCTTTATTAGATTCCTTCAAAAAATGTTGATTGGGTAAAACATGGCCGCCAGGGGGCGGGGCTATTTTGCCTATACATATGGCTAAAGAGAAAATTTAAAAAATCTTCTCCTCCAAAAGTGTTAAGCCGATTTTCAAATAATTTTGTAGAAATGTTCATTGGGTGACCCTCTATCAGATTCCTTCAAGCCATGTTGATTGGTCGAAAAACATGGCCGCCAGAGGGCGGGGCTATGTTGCCTTATATGACCATAGTGAAAACTTAAAAAATCTTCTCCTCCGAAAGTGTCAGGCCGATTTTCAAATAATTTTGTAGAAATGTTCCTTGGGTGACCCTTTATTAGATTCCTTCAAGAAGTGTTGATTGGTCGAAAAACATGGCCGCCAAAGGGTGGGCTATTTTGCCTTATATAGCTATAGTGAAAACTTAAAAAATCTTCTCCGAAAGTGTTCAGCCGATTTTCAAATAATTTTGTAGAAATGTTCATTGGGTGACCCTCTATCAGATTCCTTCAAGCCATGTTGATTGGTCGAAAAACATGGTCGTCAGAGGGTGGGGCTATTTTGCCTTTTATGACCATAGTGAAAACTTAAAAAATCTTCTTCTCCGAAAGTGTTTGGCTGATATTCAAATAATTTTGTAGAAATGTTCCTAGGCTTACCCTCTTTCAGATTCCTTCAAGCTATGTTGATTGGTTGAAAAATATGGCTGCCAGGGGGTGGGGCTATTTTGCCTTTATATGCCAGGCTATAGTGAAAACTTAAAATATCCTCTCCTCCGAAAGTGTCAGGCCGATTTTCAAATAATTTTGCAAAAACATTCCTTGGGTGACACTCTACAAGATTCCTTTAAGCCATGGTGGTTGGTAAAAAAAATAGCCACCAGGGGGCAGGGCTGTTTGGAGATTTTATTTTTACCTTATGGCCGTGGAGCGATACTGGCCCTCTTGGGCCTCTTGTTAATTTGAGCATGTTGAAACTTTATTAGAATGTTTGTCTTCATCATATGTAGGCCAAGTTCGAATATGGGTCATGTCAGTTTAAAAAATAGGTCATTAGGTCGAATTGAAGGAAAGTCTGGTTTAAAGAGTCTCCAATTTTTGCTTCAGCAGTTTGAAATTTTGTCAGAATGTTTGTCTGAATAATATCTGCGTCAAGTTTGAATAAGGATCATATTAGGTCGGAAAGAAGTCACTATGCCAAATTGAACGGAAATCTTGTTAACACCCTGGATACTGCATTTTTAACTTGAGCATGTTGAAACTTTATCAGCATGGTTGTCTTGATGATATGTATGTCAAATTCAAACATGGTACATGTTGGGTCAAAAAGTAGCTCAACTTGCTAAAAGCCAGTCAAGCTTATGTCATGGTGAATTGACCTTCATGCGTCATAACATGCGTGCATGCGTCCGTGCATCCGTAAACTGTTTGCTTCAAACGACTTCTCCTTCCTCAACCACTTGGCCAATTTAGATGAAACTTCATAGAAAGCATCTTCTCAATGTCCTCTCCTAAATTCCTTCACATTTTTGGAATCCATGCAAAAGTCTGGTTTTAATGGCAACCAAAAGAAAAAAATAGTGAAAATTTAAAAAATCTTTTGCTCCGAAAGTGTCAGGCTGATTTTCAAAAAATTCTGGTGTAGAAATGTTAATTGGGTGACCATCTATCGGATTCCTACAAGCCAACTTCATTGGTCGAAGAACTTGGCCGCCAGGGCTGCGGAGCTATTTGGCCTTATCTGGCTATACTGGCCCTCTTGGGCCTCTTGTTATGAAAGTGCTTGTTTGATTTCAAGATACATTGGTAGATATGTTCCCCTTTCGACTCTTTACACAGTTTGTTTAAGCCATATTGATTCGCTGAAAGATGCAGAAACCTGGCATCATCAGAAAAGGAGTTAAATAAACTTTTTGTTTCAAATGACATCTCCTTATTCATCCAAACAAATACTCGGAATATGTATATTACATATGTTCATGTTTTTATCATAATATGCCTTTGATCATCCTGAACACAACCTTTTGACAAACTTTCAACAAATTAAATTTTCATATTTTTTTTTTTTCAGAATACATGAGTGCATTTTCAAGAACTTCAATTTGATTTTTGTGAATATACGTTCATTTAATCACTTATAGTGATTGAATCAGGTGAGAATTTCACATTTGATTAAGACCTTATGAATATGATGTCAGACAAGTTATTTAATTAAACACAAGAGAATGCAAAATGGAGAAAAAACCATTTTAATATAAGGCCAGCAAATATGTATGTAGTAGAAAAGCTGAATTAATCCATCAAAAGAGAACTTACACTGGTGAGAAACGTTATAAATGTGCTGTCTGTGAATATTCATGAAGTCAGAAAGGTAGTTTAATCAAACAGAGGAGAACACATACTGGAACAATGCCTTATAAATGTGATGTCTGTGAATATTCAAGTTGTCGGAAAAGTACCTTAATGAACCATAGGAGAATACATACTGGCGAAATGCCTTATAAATGTGCTGTCTGTGAATATTCATGTAGTCAGAAAGGTAGTTTAATCAAACACAGGAGAATACATACTGGCGAGAAACCTTATAAATGTGCCGTCTGTGAATATTCATGTAATGAGCAAGGTAGTTTAATCAAACACAGGAGAATACATACTGGTGAGAAACCTTATAAATGTGCTGTCTGTGAATATTCATGTAGTCAGAAAAGTAGTTTAATCAAACACAGGAGAATACATTCTGGTGAGAAACCTTATACATGTGATGTTTGTGAATATTCATGTAGTCAGAAAAGTTCCTTAATGAGCCACAGGAAAAAACACACTGGAGATAAACCTTATAAATGTGATGTCTGTGAATATTCATGTAGTCAGAAATGTAATTTAATCAGTCACACAATAACACATACTGGAGAGAAACCTTTTAAATGTCCTTTCTGTGAATATTCATGTAGTCACAAAAGTTCCTTTATGGTGCACAGGAGAATACATACTGGAGAAATGCCTCATAAATGTGATGTCTGTGAATATTCATGTATTCAGAAATGTAATTTAATCAAACACAGGATAACACATACTGGAGAGAAACCTTATAAATGTGCTGTCTGTGAATATTCATTTGGTCACAAAAGTTCCTTAATGGCGCACAGGAGAATACATACTGGAGAAATGCCTTATAAATGTGCTGTCTGTGAATATTCATGTAGTCACAAAAGTTCCTTAATGGTGCACAGGAGAATACATACTGGGGAAATGCGTTATAAATGTTCTGTCTGTGAATATTCTTGTAGTCAGAAAGGTCATTTATTATATCACAAGAGAACACATATTGTAGAGAAACCTTATAAATGTGAAGTCTGTGAATATTCATGTAGTCTGAAATGTAATTTAATCAGTCACGCGAAAACACATACTGGACAGAAACCTTATAAATGTGCTGTCTGTGAATATTCATGTAGTCACAAACGTTCCTTAATGGTGCACAGGAGAATACATACTGGAGAAATGCGTTATAAATGTTCTATCTGTGAATATTCTTGTAATCAGAAAGGTCATTTATTATATCACAAGAGAACACATACTGAAGAGAAACCTTATAAATGTGAAGTCTGTAAATTTTCATGTAGTCTGAAATGTAATTTAATCAGTCACACGAAAACACATACTAGACAGAAACCTTATAAATGTGCTGTCTGTGAATATTCCTGTTGTCGGAAAAGTTCCTTATTGAACCATACGAAAAAACATACTGCTGAAATGACTTGTAAATGTGATGTCTGTGAATATTCATGTAGTATGGAAAGCGATTTAATCAATCACAAGAGAATACACACCGGAGAGAAACCTTTTGAGTGTGATTTGTGTGGATACCAGTGTACTGCCAAAACAGATTTAGTTCTTCATGTTAATGCACATATAAATTAGTTATTAACAATGTGTTTATATGACATTAGTGTTTTTATTAACAATGTGTTTATATGACATTAGTATTTTACTGTACTCATATTTTTGATTAAGGCAGAGAAGATGATCATGAATAGTCCCAAAATATGGGTTCAATTAGTTTTTATGCCCCTGGAATCACCGATTCCGTGGGCATCTAGTTTTTGGCCTGTCTGCACGTTTGTCTGTCTGTCTGCACGAAAAAAACTTTAACCTTGACCACTACTTTTGAACCATAACAGGTACGGCTACCATATTTCATGTGTATTCCTTGTGACATGATCTTTCTGTCAGTACCAAAATGTTTGACCTTGCGAACTTGACCTTTGACCTAGATGTTGCCATTCTCGAAAAAAACTTTAACCTTGGCCATTACTTTTGAACCATAACAGGTACGGCTACCATATTTCACATGTGTATTCCTTGTGACATGACGGTTCTGTCAGTACCAACATTTTTGACCTTGCGATCTTGACCTTTGACCTAGATGTTGCCATTCTAAAAAAAAACCTTTAACCTTGGCCATTACTTTTGAACCATAACAGGTACTGCTACCATATTTCACATGTGTATTTCTTGTGACATGAGCTTTCTGTCAGTACCAACATTTTTGACCTTGCGACCTTGACCTTTGACCTAGATGTTGCCATTCTCGAAAACAACTTTAACCTTGGCCATTACTTTTGAACCATTACAGGTACGGTACGGCTACCATATTTCACATGTGTATTCCTTGTGACATGACCTTTCTGTCAGTACCAACATTTTTGACCTTGCGACCTTGACCTTTGACCTAGATGTTGCCATTCTAAAATATTTTTTTAACCTTCACCACTCCTTTTGAACCATAACGGGTAAGGCTACCATATTTCACATGTGTATACCTTGTGACATGACCTTTCTGTCAGTACCAACATTTTTTACCTTGTGACCTTGACCTTTGACCTAGATGTTGCCATTCTCGATAAAACCTTTAACCTTGACCACTTCTTTTGAACCATAACAGGTACGGCTACCATATTTCACATGTGTATACCTTGTGACATTACCTTTCTGTCAGTACCAAAATTGTTCACCTTGCGACCTTGACCTTTGACCTAGATGTTGCCATTGTAAAAAAAAACCTTTAACCTTGACCACTACTTTTGAACCATAACAGGTACGGCTACCATATTTCACATGTGTATTCCTTGTGACATGACCTTTCTGTCAGTACCAACATTTTTGACCTGGCGACCTTGACCTTTGATCTAGATGTTGCCATTCGGGGGCATCAGTGTTTCACAAACACATCTTGTTGATCATGTAATACTCATACTGTTTAAAATAGTTCCAATGTTGATGTATTATAATATCCAGAATAACCTAAATGATTAACTATTTGTTTCAAAATAGAATACCCTGCTGTTTGTCTACAAATTTGGCAGGGAGAAATTTATCTATGGGGCCTAAATTAAAATTAAGTTTGTTTGCCCTTTACCGACCGACCCAAACAAATTCCACCGACCCAAATTAATGTTTTCATTTTGCTCTATTGTTTTCCTTTCGTATGGTGAGAAAGAATGAAAGATAAACATGGATGTGTAGACCTTTCTATAAATAACTTGGGCAAATACTGTTACTAGTATGTTGAACACGTGATCAGTGCGTATTTGTTGCTTCGCTAAGTTGTAATCCCGCGAGACAGTTAAAAGGAGAGCTTCATCCAATGGAATCGCTTTCTACTTGAAGTTTTTTTTTTTCGCGCGCTTTCTTGAAGTTGTAGTAAACATCTTCCTTATTTGGAAATCTATTACAGAGGAAAGAATTTGTCGACATTTTTACAGGGTTCGAATTTAAGCTCGCATACTCGCGAGGTGAGATTTCAGGTACCAGCATATTTTTGTGAGTGAAATTCTTGGACAGAATAATACGTATTTCTAATTGTCGATCTTTTACTGGGTTATTTCTTTGACAAATCGCGGTAATTGCAGTTTATTTGAGATTTATAGAGTGGCTGGGAGTATACTTTCAGTTTTGCAATATTAGCGGAAGTTTACAATCGATACATTTCTTGTGCACATGCCTATTCAACGGCCCCAATATTGATGACGTTTACCGCATACATTCGTATGTCTAAAATTAATACGATTGGCTGGAATGGTCACGTGTATATTTTGGGTTTTCCCGAGATAGAAGAAATGGATGTGTTTGCACTTGAAGCACACACCCATGATAAAAAGGGCTGTGACCAATTCAAAAATAATTTGTTTTCCCCGCAAAATGAGTTACTGTAGTTGGCATTACAAAACATATTGCATATCTCAGGTTAGCGATCCAGGGCCATCATGTCCCTCTTGTCCCTATGTAACGACGATGTGATTGGGGTCCGAGTTACAGTTCATGAATACATATTGTTCCAATATAACCATTTGTTTGGGGTCCAACTTACCATTTATGATTAAGTATTTTTCTAATGTAACCATTTGATTGGGGTCCAAGTTACAGTTTATGAATAAGTATTGTTTCTATATTACCATGTGTTTGGGGACCGAGTTACGGAGTATGAATAAGTAGTGTACCTTTGTTACCATGTGATTGGGGTCCGAGTTACAGTTTATGAATACATATTGTTCCAATATAACCATTTGTTTGGGGTCCAAATTACCATTTATGAATAAGTATTTTTCCAACGAAACCATGTTATTGGCGACCAAGTTACAGTTCATGAATAAGTATTGTTTCAATATTAACATGGGATTGGGAACCGAGTTACATAATATGAATATGTAATATTCATTTGTTACCATGTGATTGGGGTCCGAGTTACAGTTTATGAATACGTATTGTTCCGATATATCAATTTCTTTGGGGTCCGAATTGCCATTTGTGAATAAGTAGTGATCCTTTGTAACCATTTGATGAGTTATTGTGATTGCCTTTTGTCCGGCGTGCGTCATGCGTCAACTTCTTCTCCTCAGTAACCTGTTGGTCAATTGGGATGAAACTTCACAGAAAGCATCCTCTCAATGACCTCACCAGATTTCCTTCAAATCTTTGGGATCCATGCAGAATTCTGGTTTCCATGGCAACGAAATGAAAAAAACTTCAAAATTCTTCTTCTCCCAAACTGGTAGGCAGATTTTCAAATAACTTTGTAGAAATGTTCCTTGGATGACCCTCTATCAGATTCCTACAAGCCATGTTGATTGGTCGAAAAACATGGCCGCCAGGGGGGCGGGGCTATTTTGCCTTATATGGCTGTAGTGAAAACTTAAAAAATCTTCTCCGAAAGTGTCAGGCAGATTTACAAATAATTTTGTAGAAATGTTCCTTGGATGACCCTCTATCAGATTCCTTTAAGCCATGTTGATTGATCGAAAAACATGGCCGCCAGGGGGGGAGGGCTATTTTGCCTTACATGGCTATAGTGAAAACTTAAAAAATATTCTTCTCCAAAAGTGTCAGTCCGTTTTTCAAATAATCTTTGAAGAAATGTTCCTAGAGTGACCCACTTTCAGATTCCTTCAAGCCATGTTGATTGGTCGAAAAACATGGCCGCCAGTGGGCAGGGCTATTTTGCCTTATATGGCTATAGTGAAAACTTAAAATATCTTCTTTTCCAAAAGTGTCAGGCCGATTTTCAAATAATTTTGTAGAAATGTTCATTGGATGACCCTCTATCAGATTCCTTCAAGTCGATTGGTCGAAAGAATATGGCCGCCAGAGGGCGGGGCTATTTTGCTCTATATGACCATAGTGAAAATTTAAAAAATCTTCTTCTCCGAAAGTGTTGAGAAGATTTTTAAACTTGGAAAACTTGTTCATCTAATATTCTTCTTCACATTGTATGCTGAAGATGCTAAGGGTAGCCTTTTTGGGGGGTAAAAAACATCAATTTTGATGTATTTTTGTTGATTTTGAGAATTGGAAATAGTTTAGGTCACTTACATGGAAACTATCAAACCTAATACTTTGAAACTTGTTCGTCTAATACCCTTCTTCACATTGTATGCTAAAGATGCAAAGAGTGTTGTCTGTTTTTTGGAGTAAAAAACATAAATTTAGATGAATTTTGGTTGATTTTGAGAATTGGAAATAGTTTAGGTCACTTACATGGAAACTATCAAACCTAATACTTTGAAACTTGTTCGTCTAATACCATTCTTCACATTGTATGCTAAAGATGCAAAGAGTGTTGTCTGTTTTGGAGTAAAAAACATAAATTTGCGTTTAAGTCACTAACATGGAAACTATCAAACCTTGATGCTGAAACCTGGTTTGGGATTTACATGCAATAAAAAGTCATTTAACATTTTCTCTGTTTTAAATAAAATACAATACAATACAATACAATATGTTTATTTAATAATTTAGGCCTCTGGCCCGTCATACAAATTTACATTTAAAAAATCAAAGCGCCAATGGCACTGTAGTGGCGATCGTATGGAAAATCCTGCAAAGTAACAAGCAGTATATCGGTGAAGCGCTTGCGATGACTCCGGTGCGGGTAAATTTGAGAATGTATCAACCCTGCATCTTTTGACAGTAGAATAATATTAGTTTGCCAGAATGTTGTCTTGGTGATTTTTTAGTTACGTTCTGAAATTGGTCATGATGTGTTCAAAATTAGGCCATTCCAAAGTTATGAAAAATCTAGTTGGTATTCGATAGACTATCGTTTTAGCTCATTAGAATGGCTATTTGTAATCTAAATTGTTCGGGTAATCACATGTTCATCACCAGGTCGCTAGGCCATATTAAGATAAAATATTTTTTACACTTTAGAAATGACTAAATTATCAAAAAAGGAGAGAAACAGTATCCATTAGTTTGGTATTTGTTTCAATGATGTCCGATATTAAACAGGTCTGTCCAATTTAGTCCCTTCACATTGCATGATTGAGGGTTGTCAGAGACATATAAACACAGTGTACTTATATGTCTCTGAGGTTGTTAAACTCCTTCGAATAATGTGAGTGCAAAAACAAACAAAAAACATGCTCAAAAAGCACAATTTCACTATTTGCCAAACTGTTCAATTTATAAAAATATAGGCATATATTATAATGCTCGATCTCCAAACTAAATTGGGCTACACTTTCAGCATTGATTGCTAATTGACTCTAGAACGTGTAGACGTGTATACATAACGTGTGTACACACTGACATCGTGTGTCCTTTAAACCTTTGTAAACCAGTCTTATCATCTAGATGCTTTCATATATTTAAACAACTACACAATAAAGTGTTTATAATATTGAGATAACCATATAGAACCTTTTGGAATTTCCAGATTTGAGTATCATCAGAGTTATTTGCAAGGCACATAGAACGAATGATATTTATTATCTGCCCAATCAAGACGAAGATAATATTTACGTATATTAACTCTATATAGATAATGTCTCGATAAAACTCAAATATTAGTAACAATCCGGTACCAACGTAGCACTGACATAAGTATTATTAATCACGTCTCTGCATCAATGATGGAGCTATAACGGATGTGAGTAAATTAGTTTGCAGTAAGGAAAAAAATATATCAACCGATTGTTCAAAACCGACTATGTAAATATTTTTCGTTGTTGTTGTTTCTGTTAGCATTGTAGCGATTGTCAAACCAATCGCCACAATAAGTCCACATGAGTGACATCACATTAAAGAGGTTGAAGTAAAGAACATGTTCTGTATGCGATTATAAACTGTACATATATTATAAAACATCGTGACAAAACAGGGAAGCGTTCTTTATGTTCATCTCCCCTTGTGTAAAAGGGCTTTCATCTCTTGACCATAGTTATACCTTCAACAGTTTAATATTTCAAGTCTGCATACAGTCTGTCAACTAATGATCTCATTGAATCTACGAGGTCCGTCAAATATTTCGATTTCCAATTAATGGACTTTTAAGAAGTGATTAATTGACTCACAGTTGTTGTTTTTAGCTCCACTGGCTGAAAGCCAGTCGAGCTTATGTCATCATGGCGAATTTTTCCTTTAAACGACTTCTTCTCACTAACCACTTGGCCAATTTGGTTGAAACTTCATAGGAAGCATCCTCTCAATGTCCTCTCTTAAATTCCTTCAATTATTTTTGATCCATCCATAATTCTGGTTTCCATGGCAACCAAAAGAAAAAAAAAAGTGAAAACTTAAAAAATCTTCTTCTCTGAAAGTGTCAGGCCGATTTTCAAATAATTTTGTAGAAATGTTCCTTGGGTGACCCTTTATTAGATTCCTTCAAGAAATGTTGATTGGTCGAAAACATGGTCGCCAGAGGGCGGGGCTATTTTGCCTTATATGACCATAGTGAAAACTTAAAAAATCTTCTTCTCTGAAAGTGTTGAGCAGATTTTAAAATAATTTTGTAGAAATGTTCCTTGGGTGACCCTCTATCAGATTCCTTCAAGCCATGTTGATTGGTAAAAAAACATGGCCGCCGGAGGGCGGGGCTATTTTGCCTTATACAGCTAAAGAGAGAATTAAAAAAAATCTTCTCCTCCGAAAGTGTCCGGCTGATTTTTTAAATAATTTTGTAGAAATGTTCCTTGGGTGACCCTTTATTAGATTCCTTCAAGAAATGTTGATTGGTGGAAAAACATGGCCGCCAGGGTCGGGGCTATTTTGCCTTATATAGCTATAGTGTAAACTTAAAAAATCTTCTTATCCGAAAGTGTTCAGCCGATTTTCAAATAATTTTGTAGAAATGTTCATTGGATGACCCTCTATCAGATTCCTTCAAGCCATGTTGATTGGTCGAAAGAATATGGCCGCCAGAGGGCGGGGCTATTTTGCTCTATATGACCATAGTGAAAATTTAAAAAATCTTCTTCTCCGAAAGTGTTGAGAAGATTTTCAAATAATTTTGTAGAAATGTTCCTTGGGTGACCCTCTCAGATTCCTTCAAGCCATGTTGATTGGTTGAAAAACATGGCCGCCAGAGGGCGGGGCTATTTTGCATTATACGGCTAAAGAGAGAACTTAAAAAATCTTCTCCTCCGAAAGTGTCAGGCTGATTTTCAAATAATTTTGTAGAAATGTTCCTTGGGTGACCCTTTATTAGATTCCTTCAAGAAATGTTGATTGGTGGAAAGAAATGCCCGCCAGGGTCGGGGCATTTTTGGCTTATATAGCTATAGTGTAAACTTAAAAAATCTTCTTCTCCGAAAGTGTTCAGCCGATTTTCAAATAATTTTGTAGAAATGTTCATTGGGTGACCCTCTATCAGATTCCTTCAAGCCATGTTGATTGGTCGAAAAATATGGCCGCCAGAGGGCGGGGCTATTTTCCTCTATATGACCATAGTGAAAATTTAAAAAATCTTCTTCTCCGAAAGTGTTTAGCAGATTTTCAAATAATTTTGTAGAAATGTTCTTTGGGTGACCCTCTATCAGATTCCTTCAAGCCATGTTGATTGGTTGAAAAATATGACCGCCATGGGGTGGGGCTATTTTGCCTTATATGGCTATGGTGAAAACTTAAAATATCCTCTCCTCCGGAAGTGTCAGGCCGATTTTCAAATAATTTTGCAGAAACATTCCTTGGGTGACACTCTACAAGATACCTTTAAGCCATGGTGGTTGGTAAAAAATATGGCCACTAGGGGGCAGGGCTGTTTGGAGATTTGATTTTTGCCTTATGGTCGTGGAGCGATACTGGCCCTCTTGGGCCTCTTGTTCCAGTTATTTTGCACCAATTCCATTCTGTTCGGTGTGTTAACCATGTCTCGTAATTGGGGCTTAAGCTTTGTCTTAAAATAGTCCAGAAACTTTGTCGATAGTCCAGTCAGTTTCTGTTCCAGTTCGCCACATCTTTGGTCAAAGAAATATCATCATATGACTCTGTGATGCCATCGTCTCCGTAAATTTGTCTTAATATATCATTTTTAGTCTGAAGTCCCACGGCGTGATCTGTAGGTCGGTGTTTTGTGTTCTGATACAGATGTCGCGTGCAAAGAACATGGGGGTGCTTGAATGAACAATCGTCTGTGCTGCTTTTACAATTGCCTTTTCGTCGTCCGAACCAATAACAAGCCTGTCATGTGTCGTACCAGTCGAATCTAGTTTCGCTTTCAGATGTGAACAAAAATGACATAGCGTTTCAAAGTCACTGTTGACATGGTTAAACAAAGGTCCAATGAATATAGGGGCTTGGCCAGTATGTGGTCGTTGGACGGAATGCTGCTTATAGCAAGTTACCGTAACATGCATGTCACACAGATTAAAGGTCTTGTCTATTCCAAGAACCGATTTACCAGAGCAATAGAGGTGTTTCATGTCTGTTAACTGTTCGTCCAAATACAACACGATGCAAGGCGTCTGTGCGTTCGTCCGTATAACCGATCGAACAAAAGTGTCATTGGCCGAAACCATGTTTTCTAATGCGACAATTTGATCGGCTATATTTGTTCTCGGAACGTGTCTGTCTGTCTGTCCTTTTTTTTGTCGAATATCTTTTAACATCCCTTATTTGGGAAATGCTTGTAGGTCGTGTAATTTCTTCATATTTTTTCTGTAACGTCTCGTATACCTTATGTGGTTTCATTTTTTTGTAAGGTCCCGTAATTCGTCGAGAACGTAGTCCTGACGTATTCACTGTCTTTAAGTGAATTACCGTGTGAAGCCAGTCCAGGAAATGACCCTAAATACTCGACAACAGCATAGGAACTTTCTAGACCGCCTTCAACGAGCCATGTCACTCTTGTTTTCAATTGGGGTTTTGGAATAGTTTGCATTATATATAAATAAGACATTTCATGTATTTGCCTAATTTAGTTAATTTTCGTATGAATATAGAAATGAAGTATTCGTTAAAACGGAGACTGGTAGAGTCTGGTCATTACTGTGCAATATTAAAATACAACAGTTAATACGAATTATAAGTTTTAAAAGTTAATATAATATGTATTGGTTTTATAACTGTGACCGAAATACATTATTATTTCAGCAAATAACTAATAAAACAGAACAAACTAGGATTTGATTTAGATGATTGGCGGACGATAAGTCCGTTTAAGTTGCGGCTCTATAGGACTTATGCAGCTACTGTGTATAGGTATAAATGTTATAAAATGTATATCTTATGTGATCTATTTGAGGGCTAAAACTATTGGGTAATACGCTTTATTCGCCTCAAACACAAATGAAAACATTGTGTGAAAAACAAAAGATACACAACATAAACTGTCTTTTTCTTACCTTAAGTTTAGTCGTTTTGATATCTCAATAGTTGTCGTACCGGGTAAGTAGTCCCGGAAAAATCACATCACAAGATCAATGAGTCATGAACAGATTTTTTTCTTTTATTACAAAATTCGTAAATATACATGAAATGAAGCAATATTTCCCCTTGCAAATATCTGACAATCCGTCATGTTGTTCATTGTCAATGTCAAGGTCTTGTTATATGGATTGTTTAATCAATTTGTTTGACTAATTATCCTCTTTAATGTGATGAACACTCATATGTTGATCACATATATTCAATTAGTTGTTATGAAAATGTTAAAATATATATTTAGACGGTTACATTTGTTTAGGTCTCTGGCATGTGCGATATGGCCGCACATTATAAAACATCCTATGTCAGCCATATTGTATTACGAAACACAAATCAAATGATATTCCACTATGTTCCCAATTATCTACTAAAACTATAAAAGAAATAAGTTTTATCATATGACAAATAAGAATGAAACTTAGACATCGAATAGAACGTTATATAGAACAGGATCTACCAGTCTCCTTGTTAGACATCGAATAGAACGTTATATATATTGCTCCGCAATGACCAGACTCTACCAGTCTCCTTTTTAACAAATATCACATTGCTATATTCATACGAAAATGATCTGAAATAGACAAATATGAAATGTTTTTATTAATATGATGCAATAAAACTTTAACTCTTTCATTTAAATATTGATAAATACACAAAAACAGTGATATGCTTGGATACTTGACCTCTACCGGACTCTACCAGATTCTGTTTAGTGACATAGCACATTTAAAAGTTTCAAGTACGAAACTAGATGGGTACACAAGAACCGATTCATCAAACCATTTTCCTTCAGGCCTTGTTCTAGGTCAAATTACGCCAAATACATCCATAAAAAAGTTAGTTTGCGTAGAAATAAGTGTATACCATCATCAGAATGCATTTAATATATGAGGAATAAAAAAGAAAACAGGGTTAACGTGACAAAATCTAGCATGATGTTAAAGACTTTTGCTAATGGGAATGGGTAAGAGTATCTGACATGATGATGTTGGATGCCTAGAAAAAGGCCTGTCCTGCGCGGAGTTGTTGTTACTTGTTTGTAACCATTTTAGTATGAGTATAATTATGTTTTAGAGCATTTTTGGAAGTTTTTTCCATTCGTGTCATTTTCATCGTGTCATATCATATCGTAGAAAGGTTTCGTAAATAAATTAAATAAAGTACTCTGCATGTTTTCCAAATAGAATTGTGTTTGGGAGAACAATGCGAATTATTGTGGTTCTTTTCATGTAAATAATATAGTTTATAATTAATGAAATATTTATGTCATTGTTGTCATTGAAAAGATTATTAAATAAAATTATTTATTTGTAAAATAATTAGCCAATCAGAGAACAGGCGGATATCAATGCGTATGTTGCAAGTCTAATCGGGGACGAGTAAATAATCTTAACACTATTAAATCAATTAGTAATACTTGGTTAATCAAGCACAAACTTAAAACATTGGAAACATCAGAGACATATAAAAGTTTATATGTCTCTGGAAACATGAATTTCTTTTCACATGTATCACAATTAAATATATTTAAACCAATCGCAATATTTTATAAGCATTTACATTTAGTTTATGAGTTGGATGTTCATGACTACTGAAAGTGTATTAAAAAAAAAAAGATTTTATATCGGAGGTTTTAAATCGTCTGTGAAGATACCTAAGCCTATTAATTATGTTTAAAACAGGGACTTAAAGGTGCTGAAGTCCACATGGAGATCAACATGTTGCAATGATGAAACTTCAACTAATATTACTAATAGTGACACCAGAGTAAGTAATTAATAGTTCAAAACAGTTCTGGCAGTACATGTTAAAAAATGTTATGTCTAACCAGTAAATATGAAGCATCAACGATTATTAATATTTAGATGTTTATTTAACTTTTAAGAGAAAATATTACTCGGAATTTTATCCCAGTAAATATTTCAAGACAACTTTTGAACAGTTTTAAAACTTTCACTCAACTATCTATAATCTGGAGTTTAGAACATTTAAAGGTCACAATGATAAGGATTTTCCGCCACAGGTATGGGCAGTCAGTGGTGATCAATCCGAATGTTTAAAAACCAAATTCGAATAAGCTTACCGAACATGTCACTAGAACAGTATAAACTATGCGATAAGTCAGCGCAAATGGATCATACATCGTAACATTACAATGAGAAGCACCACCTTAGTAGCGGAATAATCCTCCGATAGAACACTCAATCGAAACAACAATAGTTCAAGAGAATATCGACTTTAGTAAGATCAGAGACATATATATTCTATTTAGGTATCTGGTAAGACACACACATTAGCAATCATACCTGTCAGGGTGTGGATGTGAATTTTCACACATGTTTTCAGAAGTATATACGTCTCTATATGTGTACACATATGTAAAAACATAATTAAACTATAATTACGAGAACATGAAACACATACAAGAACGAACGAACCAAAAAGAAAAAAATGAATGAATGAAAGAAAATAAGAATGAATTAACCTCATTAAAGGTGACACCAGCTGACATTTTTGATTGAATAGAACAAGACAAATCAATATCTTTTCTCGTTAATCTCTGATCTTCACTTTGCATTTCATAGAATATGGCATGATGGTCAACAGCTGAGTAATAACTGTTTGAATACATGTATGTCCCTGTATAATGGTATTTATTCTGATTGGTACCCAGTTGTAAAGGGAAGCGTACACATTGGATCAATGAAAATTAACCATACGCAGATTAAGGGGACTTATTTAGAGTATAAAGCGGCAAGACGCTAGTTTCGCAGGGCGCATAGACACATTTTACAACAATATACCGATCACTTAGACAGTTGCGCATTTTGGAAGTTAATTAATAAAAAACGAAAATCAAAGTCGCACCCTACATTTGAAATTAAAGATAAAGATAAACAATGTAAATCACCAAAAGAGATTAACTGCGAATGGATGAATCACTTTAAAGAACCATACTCCTGTAACGAAAATGATAATATGGAAAATGCGCAAAGTGTCATTAATGCAGTGAACAATGAGAATGATCGTATATGTCATGTAGTAACAAACTCGTTTTTAAAATAGAAGATGTTAAATCTGCATTGTCATCTTCGATCAAGTTTATTATAAAAACTTCATTTATGGTGGTACAATATTATAGCAGGTCCTAAGAAAACTATTCAATGCTATGCACGAATTTCCCTATTGATCAGTAAATTTGAAAAGGGGGAAAATCACTACTCTTTACAAGGGAGGAAACAAGAAGAAATATGACCCTAAGTAATACCGCACGATTTCACTCTGCTCCACGATCCTAAAACTGTATGCAAAGGTGTTATTAAGTTAAATGGGTAGTGAAATTGTACTGAATAGTTTACAAGGCGGATTCCAAAGAAATTTAAGTTGCGCATTAATATAGGATAACGTACATGTATCGGTGTTTTGATGTAACGCTACCTAGGTACGGAATAGTACAACTCGGACGGGTGATATATATATCACCTTTTGTAAGCAGTTGCTTCCCTTAGTATAATTACTCCATTGTTCAGTTACATCTCCAATACAACTGAAACCACGCACACATTCTAGGTAATCACTTGGTTTGATACATCTATAATTGCTTATGTCTATTCAATACTATGTTCGTGTATTGATATATACATTGATGCCAAATCCGTATCTACACTAGTCATTTGTTAATAATTGTATTACACCATTGTGTACTCTCAGACCGTGTTCATTGTTGCTAATTCTAACACTATTGTCAATTTTCTTCTATACACAAAGAAGGATTTGAGCGTGATCTAAATGCAGTATATCACTTAGTCTGGAGTTCCTTCCCCTTGTTACGACGGGAACCAGACTATATATCACTCTAAATTTCCGGAACTATTTTTGGCTGTTGAAATTCCCTCCCGAGTATTTTTCATACAATGTTTCTCAGAGCGCATGCGTTACTACGTTGGGCTTGACATTTTATGAATGAGATTTTGTTGTAAATGCCGTTTGGAAATTTGAATTGTAACGGTGACGTAACTGTTTTAAATGACGTCAATCACGTGCTTTACGAACATTTTTGACGCGGTCGAAAACGTTGTTTTAGAATGAGACAAATTGCCCATGATGAGTTTAAGAACAATTGAAAAAGGTAAAAAAAAAAAAGGTTCATAGACTGTTAATAAAACTGATTTCAAAGTGTTTTGTTAGTTGAAAAAATCGAATATTTCCAAAACAAATACAATTGGGAGTAAAGATAGAATAGCCTACACGTGATTTTATCAAGGAAAACAACGTCATGTCAAAACCTAGTTCCCCCTTAATGTGTATACCTTTAAGTTATAAGCAAGTGCTAGAATTGAAATAGATCTAATTTTGAGTGATATACCGGCTCGTATATCACGATGTGTTGCTCAGGTGTGTATAAAATAATCACTCAGGCCATTCAGCCTTCGTGATTAATTACTACACACCTGAACTTCCAATCGTGATATACGAGCCGGTATATCACTCAAAATGAGGTCTATTTCCTAAATAAAGTATCTACAAATAGACCACGTTCTTATTTATGAACACGATCTACATACGTCACACGATGCCAGCTGTACCATGCCCGTTTCCTGGACGTGATTACAAAACTGATGACCTGGAGGCCTCAATCGTAGCTGCACTGATCACAGCGCACTCAATAAGCCATGCATCACCGGCTACACATTCTAGAATGGTTGAGAAGGTAAAAAGACCATCAATCCACGCCGCCGGAACAACAGAAGACTGGCAGTATTTTAAATCTAGATGGACTGATTACGTGAACGCCACCAAAATAGATGGCCGGGACAAGGTAATTCAATTACTGGAATGCTGCGATGAACAGCTTAGAAAGGACCTCACAAGGGCAGCAGGCTGCAGCTTATCAGATAAAACAGAAGCATACGTCTTAGACTCTATTAAAATGTTAGCGGTGAGAGAGAAGAACATTATGGTCGCTCGTGTTACTCTACATAACTTGCGACAGGATCGCGATGAAACAATCAGAAGCTTTGGCGCTCGACTTCGAGGTCAAGCAGACATATGTAAATTCTCCATCAAGTGCCCGGGATGTATTATCGATGTCAATTTCACAGAAGAGATCATGCAGGATGTGCTAGCTAGGGGTATAGCAAACCCAGACATACAGATGAATCTTCTGAGTGACAAGAAGCAATGCATGGCCTTAGAAGATGCCTTCCAATTTGTAGAGGCACAGGAAGCTGACAAACGGTCAGCATCACGACTTCTAGACAGCGATGCAGTTGAGACTGCCAGTTCTTACATGAAAAACAAGAATAACTGACCGGATACGTGCGGTTATTGTGGGAAGACAGGTCACGGGAGAAGTGCACCAGCTCGAAACGTCGCAACGAATGTCCAGCATATGGTAATATATGTGAACTATGTAATAGAAATCATCACCTGGCCAACATGTGTAGGAGCAAAGACAAACCAAAAGTCAACAAAAACAAATCGTCTGAAAGTTCTGCAACTCTTGATACATTATGCTCGATATTAGATGTGGTTAACTTGTTAGATAACTCTTGTGCCATTACTGCATCTAGTTATGACAGATCTTTTTGCATAGATCATCATGTGTATGACAAACTATCTGATACATGGGTAAAGCAGAGATCTAAATCTCAACCTATAGTTAATGTTGTAGCCAGTGTAGTTAAGGAAGATTATGCAGCCCTAGGTTTTGCATTAAACTCATATTTATACACAATATTTCAGAGGTACTACCCGCTATGGCTGATACTGGGTGTAAGAGCTGTGCGCATATTCATGGTGACTTGTATAAGGTCCGATTTCCTAAGGCCCAAACGGTGAATCACCTTGAGTTCTAACAAGTAAAACAATTAAAAGTAATTTGCATCAACAGTATTTGTACTTTCTTGTTGATTAGAAGGACACAATGAACATCAATAACATTTTGACTGTTACGTGAAGTACACATTTGTTACAGTAAGGATTGTGTTTTGACTCGATCGAATAACCCTTTGTGTCTCTTTGTTTGGTGTATTGGGGTTTAACGCCGTTTTCAACATTATTTCAGTTATATCACGGCGACAGTTCACTTATTCATGATCCCTGGGTAAACAAACCAGTACTGAGCTAGGAAATGAGCCTTTGTCAAAGGGCACTCCACCATGACCGTAATGCTACTACTGTGTATCGAACCCGGGACACCCGGTTTCAAATCCCCGACGCTAAACACTCGACCACGGCGGATTGCCCCGTTGTCTCTTTGATATGCGTTCCAAGAGCATTTGAATACGAAAGTCAAATTGAAACTTACGTTCAGAAATGGAGTAAATAGTTTTATCAACTTATTAATAGCCCAAATATGTTACGTTAAGGACCACTCACGGACTGCATCTCTAGAATTAAACGAATAAACATAATATACGAACATGATGGAGGGCCTTTTATGCTTTCAAGCAAAGCAGATCCTGTAAGACTGCAGAGACATACCGTAGCATTTTCTGTCAATAACAACACTACAAATGTCTAGATTTGAAAAAGAAATACATGTAGCAACTTTAGATTCATGTTCACGAAGTGTTAAAATATAGATCTTTAAAACTATACACTTTTTATCAGAACATATATTGGTCAGGATGTTTAAAGTCGGGCATATGGACTACAATTACTACAGTTGAGCTTTAACCCTTTTAGTACGCCGACAACTTTTAACACATCTGCATGAGATGACATTTGATAACACTATTGTAAAAGGTGAAATGCTTATACTACACTGTAGCAACCCGTTTTGAATTAAACTGTGCATCGTCGAAAATGCTCTACGTCGTTTAAAAATAAGGAAAATAGAAGAGGTGAAAGGTTTTCACCTTGGCGTACTCCCCTTGCACAGGGGAAAAATTGCGACATGTTGTCATTAATTGATATACAGGATTTTATACCAATATACATGTTTTTAACAATATCCAACATTTTGCCTTTTATGTTATAGCTTAGTAGTTTATTCCACAACCCGGCACGCCATACCGAATCAAAAGCCTTCTGGAAATCAACAAAAAACGTTTTAAAAACGGTACGTATTATGGTATGGTCATGTCCCTCCCTCCGTCCGTCCGTCCGTTCGGGTTTTCCGCACTTTTTTCTTACATACTTTGAGCTATTGAGCTGAAATTTTGTATAAGGCTTTGCAGTGATGTGTCACAGATCAAGTTCATATTTCCTGGGATTTCGAATTTTTGAATGAGTTATGCCCCTTTTTAGACTTAGAATATTTGTTTTCCGCACTTTTTTTCTACATGCTTTGATGTATTGAGCTGAAATGTTGTATATGGCTTTGTAATCAAGTGTCACAGTTCAAGTTCATTTCCTCGAATTTCGTCAATTTTTGAATGAGTTATGCCCCTTTTTGGACTTAGAATATTGGTTTTCCGCAGTTTTTTCTTACATACTTTGAGCTATTGACCTGACATTGTGTATTAGGCTTTGTAGTGATGTGTCGCACTTTTTTTCTACATGCTTTGATGTATTGAGCTGAAATTATGTTTATGGCTTTGTAAGCAAGTGTCACAGTTCAATTTCACATTTCCTCGAAGTTCATATTTCCTGGGATTTCGTCAATTCTTGAATGAGTTATGCCCCTTTTTGGACTTAGAATATTTGTTAACCGCACTTTTTTTCTACATGCTTTGATGCATTGAGCTGAAAGTGTGTATTAGGCTTTGTAGTGATGTGTCACAGATCAAGTTCATATTTCCTGGGATTTCGTAAATTCTTGAATGAGTTATGCCCCTTTTTGGACTTAGAATATTTGTTTTCCGCATTTTATTTTCTACATGCTTTGATGTATTGAGCTGAAATTATGTATATGGCTTTGTAATCAAGTGTCACAGTTCAATTTCACATTTCCTCGAAGTTCATATTTTCTGGGATTTCGTCAATTCTTGAATGAGTTATGCCCCTTTTTGGACTTAGAATATTTGTTTTCCGCACTTTTTTCCTACATGCTTTGATGCATTGAGCTGAAATTGTGTATTAGGCTTTATAGTGATGTGTCACAGATCAAGTTCATATTTCCTGGGATTTCGTCAATTCTTGAATGAGTTATGCCCCTTTTTGGACTTAGAATATTTGTTTTCCGCACTTTTTTTCTACATGCTTTGATGTATTGAGCTGAAATTATGTATATGGCTTTGTAATCAAGTGTCACAGTTCAATTTCACATTTCCTCGAAGTTCATATTTCCTGGGATTTCGTCAATTCTTGAATGAGTTATGCCCCTTTTTGGACTTAGAATATTTGTTTTCCGCACTTTTTTCCTACATGCTTTGATGCATTGAGCTGAAATTGTGTATTAGGCTTTGTAGTGATGTGTCACAGATCAAGTTCATATTTCCTGGGATTTCGTCAATTCTTGAATGAGTTATGCCCCTTTTTGGACTTAGAATATTTGTTTTCCGCACTTTTTTCTACATGCTTTGATGTATTGAGCTGAAATTATGTATATGGCTTTGTAATCAAGTGTCACAGATCAAGTTCACATTTCCTCGAATTTCGTCAATGTTTGAATGAGTTATGCCCCTTTTTGGACTTAGAATATTGGTTTTCCGCACTTTTTTCCTACATACTTTGAGCTATTGACCTGATATGTTGTATATGGCTTTGTAATCATGTGTCCCAGATCAAGTTCACATTTCCTCGGATTTCGTTTTTTCATAGTTTCCCATTATTCTTTAACAACTTATTCCTGAACGACTTTATTAACTTTTTACAAACAAACAATACATCAAAACAAAGAGGAAACTTACAAAGAAGTTCCTGACGGGCGTATTATGTACCGTTTGCGGTACTCTTGTTGATACTTAACCTATATTGTAATACACATTTAAAAGTTGAATTAAACTGTATATTACAACTTGCAAATACAAGAAATGTATGTACAAATGTTAATGAAGTCTTATTTTAGAAGGGTAAGAAGAAAATATTACATATTACATGTATATCAAGAACCCTTTTTGTAATACCAATAATTGGGTGTTATAACATAATATAATCAGCGATAATAATAGTATAGGTTATTGCATTTGTATGGGAACATAGAGTTGCCCGAGCAAAACTCCGCCGAAGGAACGAGTCCTATCGCAATAGTTTCCCATAATCATGCAATAACCTTTTTATTGCATAATTTGATGGTTATTTAAAATTTATCGTATTGTTTGTGTGAAACACTTCACTTTTTAAAAAATTAACACTCGTGTTTTAATGTTTAGAGAAATAAACATTAACGATCTATCTCGCAATTATACTGTCCTTTCCGCTGGTTGCTAGGGTCGTGAACAATAATTTACGAACCGACATTGTTGTACCCCATTTGGTTTCGACTCGACTCGAAATAGAATCGTCGAATGCTTGTTCTAACATTTAGTACTCGTAAATAATCTTATTCTGGTATTTACGCCTGGATATGTGTGTTATTGATTACAATTTAAATGCCCCTTTTGACCTCACAGTATATTCAGTAAAGCGAACACACATATTCTAGCCTGCGTTGATAAACTTCACATCGGAGAATGACAAACATAATCATAAGACCTACCTTTTATTAAACAATTATTTGCACATGCATCCTAGCAGTTATAAAATCACACTTGATTTTGTTCGTCATGTTTTATTGAGATAAACTTATATAGATAGTCAATGACTATCAGAAAGAACTAGGAATATAGCGTAGGGCAAATTGTGTACAGTCTACCAATGTCATTGAAATACGCGTCACATTATTACGTCAGCAACTATGTATGTATTTACAGTTTACACACGTGGATAATGCTATTAATAGACTGGATTTGGTTTTGTGAACGACTTCCGATTTTTGTGGCGATTGGTTTGACAATCGCCACAATGCTAACAGAAACAACAACAACGAAAAATATTTACATTGTCGGTTTTGAAAAGCCCGTTGATATTTATTTTCTTTACTGCAAACCAATTTACTCACATCCGTTATAGTTCCATCATTGATGCAGAGACGCGATTAATAATAATTATGTCAGTGCTACTTTGGTACCGGATTGTTACTAATATTTGAGTTTTATCGAGACATTATCTACATAGAGTTAAAATATGTAAATATAATCTTCGTCATGATTGGACAGATAATAAATATCACTGCGCGTTCTATCTGCCTTGCAAATAACTCTGATGATACTCAAATCTGGAAATTCCAAAAGGTTCTATAAATAGCTCGCGAGACTGGTGTTCTTAAATCTCAATATTATAAACGCTTTATTTTGTAGTTGTTTAAATATATGAAATCGTCTAGATGATAAGACTGGTTTACAAAGGTGTAAAGGACACACGATGTCAGTTTGTTCACACGTTATGTATACACGTCTTCACGTTCTAGAGTCAATTAGCAATCAATGCTGAAAGTGTAGCCTAATTCAGTTTGGAGAAAGAGCATTATAATATATGCCTATATTTTTATAAATTGAACAGTTTGGCAAATAGTGAAATTGTGCTTTTTGTGCATGTTTTGTGTTTGTTATTGCACTCACATTTTTCGAAGCAGTTTAACAACCTCAGAGACATATCAATACACTGTGTTTATATGTCTCTGACAACCCTCAATCATGCCATGTGAAGGGACTATATTGAACAGATCTGTTTAATATCGGACATCAGTGAAACAAACACCAAATTAATGGATACTGTTTTCTCTACTTTCTTGATAATTTTGTCATTTCTAAAGTGTACAAAATATTTTATCTTAATATGGCCTAGCGACCTGGTGATGAACATGTGATTACCCGAACAATTTAGATTACAAATAGCCATTCTAATGAGCTAATACGGTAGTCTATCGAGTACCAACTATATTTTTCGTAAATTTGGAATGGCCTAATTTTGAACACTTCATGACCAGTTTCAGAACGTAACTAAAAAAATCACCTGAGACAACATTCTGGCAAACTAACATTATTCTACTGTCTAAAGATTCAGGGTTGATACATTCTCAAATTTACCCGCACCAGAGTGCACTATTATTGCAAGCCCTACACTGATATACTGCTTGTTACTTTGCAGGATTTTCCATACGATCGCCACTTTAGTGCCATTGGCGCTTTGATTTATAGCGTGTCAAAGTTTGGATGGGAGCGCTCTGTAACGTTACTCTATGGAAATAGTTCCTTCCTTAGTGTCACGTGAAAAAGATCTGAGTGCAATATCAATGCGTGCAATATCGACGGATACTGCATCCTTTTTCCGAATGGAAAATAAAAGGAAAAATATCAAAGTATACAACACGGACTGATATTTCATCCTTTTTCAAATGGAAAAAGGAAGGATATATATCAAAGTATACAATAAAAGACGATACAAAGAAATCCTATTTAAGCCTGAGATTTTAAAAAAGGTACACATTAGCTTTTGAACAGCGTTGGTGCAGACAAGCCCAAATACCTGGTCTATATTATCGTACACAACTCGACAGAAGATCATCAACAGAGATGAATCTATACTGTAAACAATGATGAAGTTGAACCTTTTTCCATGCCTGAGCTTATGCATACCTTCTAAATGTATAGCTTTATCTGATTCTACAACTTTTCCTTATATGATGATCAGTCAAGAAGGGAAGAGTCAACTCCATTTCAGTCATGTTATGTTACTTGTTATTTGTAATTAATAATATAATAATCAAAGGACTCGAATTACGTATTGATCAAGACCGGTTTTCACTATGCTTGTTATTTTGCATCGTCCTAAGTTCTATCTTATTTCTGTAAATGAAAAATATGTTGGCAACAGGAATGGTACGTTAGAAAACCTAGTTTGTTTTTTTTTTGCTATTTTTATATATTACATACTTCATATGTATGTGTAGCAAATAAAAGTACAGCCTTCATGCGTGTAATTTTGTCATTTTATCTTTGTCCAAAAATGGACATTTGTTTAAAAATTACCCGTATATTCTGGTAGGATTGATCTGATATAAAGTCAGGACCTAGTGCACTACCGACGGATTCATTTCTAAACGATCCCCTAGTTGCTATCACTTGCTATTGATGGATCCGATGTAAAGTCAGGGCCTACATGTAGAACACTACCGACGGGCTCGTTTCTTAATAAACTATTTGCTCTGACTTGCTATTGGCGGTTTTTACCGATAGTTTGGATGTTTATACCTGTTGCACACTGTCCTTGGTCCTGTCACGTTGTGGTGGTAAATAACTGTGTTGGCATCGGAATAATTTATTTTCATTTGTAGCTTTTATATTGGATTTGCTATGATTCGTATTCGTCATATAAAATGGTAATGTAATAACAGTTATTTCTCTCTGTCTGTCCGTCGGTCTCTTTATCTCTTTCTGTATCTATATGTCTCCCTCTGTATGTATGCCTCTCTCTCTCTCTCTCTCTCTCTCTCTCTCTCTCTCTCTCTCTCTCTCTCTCTCTCTCCCTCTCCCTCTCCCTCTCTCCCTCTCTCTCTCTCTCTCTCTCTCTCTCTCTCTCTCTCTCTCTCTCTCTCTCTCTCTCTCTCTCTCTCTCTCTCTCTCTCTCTCTCTATGTTTATGTGTGTGTGTGTGTGTGTGTGTGTGTGTCTGCCTTTCACTGTCTGTGTGTGTGTGTCTCTCCCTCTCCCTAATTCTCTTTCTCTTTACCAATGTAGTGTCTTATCTTTTGTTCTATGTTATATATATTATATATCTCTTATCCCTGTCTCTGTCTCTCTCCCTCTGTCCGTCTCTCTCTATTTCCGTCTTCCTCTCCCCATGTCCCTCACTGCCTCTCTTCCTCCGTCTGTCAGTCTCTCTGTCACTATCTCAGTCTCTCTCTCCCTCTCTCTCTCTCTCTGATTGTAATCATTTGTATTTATATTTGTATTGAGGCACATACGGGTTCTTCCCACACATCTAATAATAACGGAAATGTTGGTTTTTGCAGAGCACCGCTCATTTGAAACTGGGATGTCGTTCCAAGCTGCATTCTTTAAATCATAACGCTGAAGGCACTTATTTGTTGGGGGTTCACACAACTATATACACATATTTGCCTTTGCATAGAGATATAACGTGTCATATCAATGCCAATTATAAATTTTATAAAAGTAAAAAATAGGAGACATATTAGCAAACTTTGTTTAATAATTAAATTCAAAGATAAATGTCAAACAATAACATGCCCTTGATGACCCCGACTCGCTCTCCTGAATATTGACGTTATATTCAAAATTGACCAAAGTTTCAATAGAGACATTTGCTCCAAAGTCATTTCAGACAAACATTAAATAATCTAAACGTTTTTCAAGATTTAAACCAGTCAACCTGTTGTAAAATTTCACAAGGATTTAAAAAAGACTAATTTGCAAACGATTTCGAGCGACAGTACGCACTGAAGATTTGCCACGTCGTGGGCGTCCGTTTGTTACAACGCGTGGTCGGGACCGCTATATCATGAAAACGCATTTGCGCAATCGATTCCAAAATTGCCATTGCTTATGCTGTTACTACACATGTGCTTCATAATAACTGAATCAGTGGGCCAACTGTTCGTAATCGTCTGCGGGAAAATAGATTACACAGACGACGTCCTCACGTTGGATGCGTTTTAGGTTTTAACGCAACGCAACGTAATCGTGTAAATCTTCTTAATATGGCACGTGTACGCACTAGTTGTACACGACGACGCTGGAATACCGTTCCTTTTTAAGATGAATCCAGATTGTGTATACATCGTGGTGATTTCAGTGTCCGTGTCTACCGTATGAGAAATTAACGCGTTGCTAACGGTTGTTTTCTTGAACGATATCGTTTTGTGGTGGGGGCGAATGGATCATATATCGTTACAGCACGGCTCGGACGATAAGAACGCCACCTGAGTAGGGATGGTAGTGGAATAGTCTTCCGATAGAACACTTAATCGAAACAACAATAGTTCAAGAGAGATATCGACTTTAGTAAGACACACACAAATTAGCAATCATACCTGATGTGAATGCGAACACATGTATTCAGAAGTATATACGTCTCTATATGTGTACAAACATAATTAACTATTTTTACAAGATCATGAAAACATACACAACATTTATTCATATGCAATGAATTCATCGCAGAAGTCTTGAACTGTTGAGATAATCTTTGTTAAAGAGAAATTACTTAACATAAGTAATCTTTATTTCTAAGACAATGCTTCAGAATGTTATTATACTACGAGTTGTCTGCAAGTAAGTAAGTAAATATTATATCATAGTGACATGTGCGCAACAATAAAAACATGTATACGTGTATAACAAGATAAAATAATGAAAAACACCCTGCGCCATCGGCCAATATTTCACTGTGAGAACATTTCACTGTCTCCCTGGCGAATTACATATGACAACATAAGAACCCACCAAGCAAGACGTCGCTCATACTGACAGTAAAGATTTTGGTGTAAATCTTTCGGCAAATCTCTCTGACAGAGATAATGGCGGCTTTCTGCATTGCCATGTACAACTTATAAAACACATCTTGCCCCCTTCTTTAGATGGTAAGGGGGTTACATAAAAAAATAATAATCGTATACCCTCATAACCATCACTGTGTGAGTTCTATGGTTTTCTAGTTCCTGACTAAATGTTCATTTTTTTTTCACTTTTAAATACGGAGTGTTAAAATATCCAGTACATCGAGTACTGATACCTCCTTCCGTATTCTAATAATAAATAAACAGAACAACAACAACAACAGCACTGCCATATATCTCTAAAAGTTAATTCTCTAGATATTGGATCTATCATCTATTTTTAATTCCGCGGATGATATTGACTATGATATCATAATAATGTGAATGGTGTGTTGCTTTCATTGCACGACTACTTTGACTGACAGTAAATATTTGAGAGATGATTTGCCAAAACAAACCTTAACGTAATTATCACATGTGGGAAATATCAACCGCCTGTGCATTTTGTATCTTTAAGGATCTAAATAGATACTGCTTTCTTTTCAAAATCTTCTAAGGCTTATTGGCGAACAGTGCATTGTATCCTTAGGGATCTAAATAAATACTGCTTTCTTTTCGAAATCTTCTAAGGCTTATTGGCGAACAGTGCATTTTGTATTCTTAGGGATCCAAATAGATACTGCTTTCTTTTCGAAATATTCTAAGGCTTATTGGCGAACAGTGCATTTTGTATCTTTAAGGATCCAAATAGATAATGCTTTCTTTTCGAAATCCTCTAAGGCTTATTGGCGAACAGTGCATTTTGTATCCTTAATGATCCAAATAGATAATGCTTTCTTTTCGAAATCCTCTAAGGCTTATTGGCAAACAGTGCATTTTGTATCCTTAGGGATCCAAATAGATACTGCTTTCTTTTCGAATTATTCTAAGGCTCATTGGCGAACAGTGCATACCCAGAACAGCATGTACGGATGGGCTGGCTTGATCTATACTGATCGCAAAGGCCAAACGGTTAATTCATGGAGAGTTATTCATTTCTTTATAAAAGGTATAGACTCGCTTGTCAATTTAGAACAGTTCAGTTCCAGAACAGAATGTGCGGAAATGCTGCCTGGATTTACATCGTTGTCAATTTGGACAATTTATCTGTTACACAATAAAGTCAGTTCTATCAGTGTTCCAATTTAATTTTGCACGCTTTTTTTTGCGGTAATTTTCGTCTTAGGATATGGTTTGACGTATTACCTCTGGTCGCAGGCTTTGGTTAAAGTTTATATGGCCCCTATCGATAGTAAGTATCAACTGTTTTTGTTAATCATTTTGAATCAACCGGATTGTTTTGTTTTTGTTTTCCGCGATATTTTTGCTAGATTTAAAGAATGCCTTCTGAACCTTTATGGGAAAAGTTTGAAGACTTGGCAAAACTACAGCAAATTATAAATGAATCTTTCATTATTATGAGGGATTTCTCATTTTGCCATGAGTTTTAACAAAACAGATTAAGCTTCAGTTTCGTCAAAACGCTTCTGCATGTGGGAAAGGGTTAATGCAATGTACACAATGGCTTTCATACTGGACATTAAACTAACAAGAGTAAAATAACCAAGTGATATAAGTTATGATGGTAAATAAGTGGTATACGTTTCGAAGCCATATCTGTAATGGTTTTGACAACAAAGGGAATTGGTACAAAATTGTTTAACCAAGGTGTGACACCAACCGCGACGCCGAGGCGGGTAGCATAGCTAGCCTTTTCTTCGAAAGGCCGAGCTAAAAAAGCAATTTTATGCATATAAACGAAAAATACACTATTGTCCATCATGGTAATTTATACTAATCAAGTGTTTGTAATAGCGTTGAAACGAAAGATTTTTTCACTGTCTCAACTCTCAATAAAAGCAGCACGTGACCCATATTGTGACAACATTTTCAAATATGTTAAATTTTCACACACGTGTGAACGTCAACCGCCTGTAGAAAGATGACAGGTAAACTAATAAACGATCGAAAAAAGCTAAACTCATGCAAAATGTTATATTGCTCTCTTGTATTTTCAACATATATTACAGCATATAAAAGATCAAAGGATACGGGGTTTAAAGCACCTCCTACGGTTTTGTGTTTGATCCTCACGACGGCAGAGAGCACTGAGAAACAAAGAGCTGTGAACAGCACATGGGGCAAACGTTGTGATAAGGCACTGTTTGTTCTAGGTAAGATTACCTTTCCACACTTTTGGTCAGATCAGGGTTAGGTATCTCTTAGTAGTTTATCAACGTTTCATCTCTAAGTAGTTTATCAACGAAAGAGTTATGTTGACCTGATCACAACCATCGTCTGTAAGTAGTTTATCAACGTTTCATCTCTTAGTAGTTTATTATTGAAAATGTTATGTTGACCTGATGATAACCTTTGTCTCTAAGTATTTTATTAACGTTATATCTCTACATAGTTTATCAACGTTATAGCTCTACCTAGTTTATCAACGTTATATATCTACATAGTATATCAAAGTTATATCTTACTAGTTTATTACCGTTATATCTCTAAGTAGTTTATCAATGAAAGGTTTATATTGACCTGATCATAACCTGTGTCTCTAAGTAGTTTATCAACGTTTCATCTCTAAGTAGTTAATCAACGTTTCATATCTAAGTAGTTTATCAACAAAAGGTTATATTGACCTGATTTTGTGTCTCTAACTAGTTTATCAACGTTTCATCTCTAAGTAGTTTATCAACGAAAAGTTTATGTTGACCTGATCATAACATGTGTCTCTAAATAGTTTATCAAAGTATCATCACTAAGTAGTTTATCAACGTTTCATCTCTAAGTAGTTTATCAACGAAAAGTTTATGTTGACCTGATCATAACATGTGTCACTAAATAGTTTATCAAAGTATCATCACTAAGTAGTTTATCAACGTTTCATCTCTAAGTAGTTTATCAATGAAATGATTATGTTGACCTGATCATAATATGTGTCTCTAAGTAGTTTGTGTCTCTAACTAGTTTATCAACGTTTCATCTCTAAGTAGTTTATAAACGAAAGGTTTATGTTGACCTGATCATAACATGTGTATATAAGTAGTTTATCAACGTATCATCTCTAAGTAGTTTATCAACGAAAGGTTTATGTTGACCTGATCATAACATCTGTCTCTAAGTAGTTTATCAACGCTGTATCTCTAAGAAGTTTATCAACGTATCATCACTAAGTAGTTTATCAACGTTTCATCTCTAAGTAGTTTATCAACGAAAGGTTTATGTTCATCTGATCATAACATGTGTATATCAGTACTTTATCAACGTATCATCACTAAGTAGTTTATCAACGTTTCATCTCTAAGTAGTTTATTAGCGAAAGGTTTATGTTCATCTGATCATAACATGTGTATATCAGTAGTTTATCAACGTATCATCACTAAGTAGTTTATCAACGTTTCATCACTAAGTAGTTTATCAACGTTTCATCTCTAAGTAGTTTATAAACGAAAGGTTTATGTTGACCTGATCAGTATATAAGTAGTTTATCAACGTATCATCTCTAAGTAGTTTATCAACGAAAGGTTTATGCTGACCTGATCATAACATGTGTCTCTAAGTAGTTTATCAACGCTGTATCTCTAAGATGTTTATCAACGTATCATCACTAAGTAGTTTATCAACGTTTCATCTCTAAGTAGTTTATCAACGAAAGGCTTATGTTCATCTGATCATAACATGTGTATATCAGTAGTTTATCAACGTATCATCACTAAGTAGTTTATCAACGTTTCATCTCTAAGTAGTTTATTAGCGAAAGGTTTATGTTCATCTGATCATAACATGTTTATATCAGTAGTTTATCAACGTATCATCACTAAGTAGTTTAGCAACGTATCATCACTAACTAGTTTATCAACGTATCATCTCTAAGTAGTTAATCAACGTAGCATCTCTTAGTAGTTTATCAACGTTTCACTTCTTAGTAGATGATCAACGAAAGGTTTATGTTGACCTGATCATAACATGTGTCTCTAAGTAGTTTATCAACGTTTCATCTCGAAGTAGTTTATCAATGAAAGGTTTATGTTGACCTGATCATAACCATTGTCTCCAAGCAGTTTATCAACGTTTCATCTCGAAGTAGTTATCAATGAAATGATTATATTGACTTGAGCTTGTGTCTCTTACTAGTTTATCAACGTTTCATCTCTAAGTAGTTTATCAACGTTTCATCTCTAAGTAGTTTATCAACGTTTCATCTCTAAGTAGTTTATCAACGAAAGGTTTATGTTGACCTGATCATAACATGTGTCCCTAAGTAGTTTATCAACGTTTCATCTCTACTCTAAGTAGTTTATCAATAACATGTATATATTGACCTGATCATAACCTTTGTATCTTAGTATGTTAATTATGAACTGTTTATATTAACCGTATCTTAATGATACATATTTACCGAACTGAGAAGTGGATTTTTTATAATATTTTTTGTAAGATTGTTTTTATGAAAGTTGGATGTATGGATAATAAAAAAACACAATAAAATGGTATGTTGCTGTGCTTAATTTTATGCTAGATCCATTTATGAAAGTCTTATGTTATGCATTTGTTTGCTATTTGAGCACATGAACAAAAAATGTTTTCATGCAAACTACAAATATTTGAAAGATGATATGCTAATTTCTTGACTTCTTGTGGCTTAAATCACATTCTAAAGTTATTTGTACCCAAATGTTTGGAGGTTCACATGATATGTTGTAATTAAACCTCAAAAATAGACGCTATTTTGCCCTGATTAGAACCCATATCTGTCAAGTGTAACGAAAGATTTTTATAATATTTAACTTTTTCTAAAACGTCTTCAGGTTATTGAAATAACTCTCATGCATCAATATTTGAAAACAAAGGAGATGTCCCTGAACAAATTTCAAAAGCATATGATACTATTAAAGTTCTAGATTATAATTTAAATACATGAATTTCACCCAGCTATATTATATAATCAAGCATGGCGTCTGGACAGCGCATGGAAGGATATTCGTGAATTTTCGTAACGATGGCCAAGTATAGTAATATCGTTAAATATATTTAGTTCTAAGATCCGAATATTTTGAACAAGTTAGTAGGAAATGATATTCATTTTCAATCTGGTTATTTTAGCAATTTGGACAAATTCTATTATTTCGCGTTAAATGTAGATGACGACCTCGTTCTATTGCTTATTTATCATCTAGGTTATTCTAAATTGGTGAATGTTTTTCTAAAATAAGAGTCTTTAATGTTGTCTAGGTAACTTTTGAATTTGAAGTTGTGTTTAAATAAGCAATACGTTTCTAAACGATTCGAATTATTGATACAGGAGTACCAATGTTGATAGTAAATATCTAAAATTCGCTCTTTGATCATTTCATAATTAACTGTTACATTAAACTGGTTATGCCAGATACAAGCAAGACCACATTCATCGAGAATTTGTTTAATGTTAAATGCCCAATTATTTTTTGTGCAATACAAATCGTTTTCTAAACCTAATTTCATAACCATGTAGTTTTGAATAAAATTGAATTTTCATTTTGATTGAGTATCTTTATCCAATATTTGATTGTTATAAATTGTCTATGTATGGACAAAGGGATTCTTCCCAATTATCCGTATAGACTGTATAGATTGGAAGAGCGACGTACACACAGAAGTTTTCTACAAAACTTTGAGTGTATTGATTAGACATTTGGTGCGGGTTGATGACCCCAAATTTCGGCCGCGTAATTTAGAACTGGTGATAAAAGGCAATCAAATAGTTTTAACTTTTGTGATATAGGTAAATCTATTTGGTTATTGACCATGAACACATTATGTAATGAAAATGCTGCATGCTGAGCTATACGACGTTGTGTACGATTCCAATTCCCGTTTTTAAAAGGTTATACACCAAGATATTTAAATGAACTCACATTCATGGCGAGTTATACAAGGGAAAAGTGTAGTTAGTGTGCCGCCAATTATCGGATATCATGACTTTAGTCTTGTGTGCATTAAGACGTAAATGCCATTCATTACAAGAATGTTCTATGTCGTTTAAGATAAATTGTAGACATTTTGGATTCCGCGAAAATACAACCGCGTCATCAGCAAAAAGTAACAAAAACAAGTGTATATCATCAATGCAAAATAAACCATCTATATTGCAACTAATGTTGTTAAAAATGTCATTTAGAAAAAAAAACATAATATGCTGCTAGCTGGGTCTCCTTGTTTAACACCGATGTTTGAATATATATATTCAGATGTTTCGGACTTATATCGTACATATGATTTAAGAGCATTTACAAATGTAATACTAACATTTTCATTAAGTAGTTTCTGCCACAAACATACTCATTCTATTTTGTCAAACATCTTTTCCCAGTCAAGAAAAGCTACGTAGAGATTTTTCTTGGCGGCTAATGTTTTCATTATCAAGGAGTGCAGAATGAAGTTACAATCTACCGTAGATTTTCCCTTTTGGAAGCCAAATTGATTATCAATTATCTTTTCATGTTTTTCAGACCACTTAGTAAGTCTTGTAACAAGTAATTTTAAGTAAATTTTTGAAATGATATTATGAAGAGTTATCCCTCTAAAGTTTTTATCATCAGGGTTTCCTCCCTTGAATACGGGTATTATTATGCTGTCTCCCCAACTATTTGGGAAAATTGCTTCATTAAAAAATCTGTTGTAAAGACTTACAAGTAATGGAGCAATAATATCATATGAACTTTTGAAAACTTGATCACGTGATATGTTTCGCGGGAGTTTACATTATATGCAAATATGCAGTGCGCAGTGATCTAAAAATTAGTTAGGTGACATTGCGTAAAATTGATTAATGTGTGTAAGGTCATCTTGTTTAAGTATAAGATAATCAACAACACTGAAGCTGTTTTTACTTAAAAAGGTGTGACTTCCATTTCCGTTGCACAATCAACCATTACCGATAGATAAGTAATTCCGTTTTTATACATAATTGGATTAAACGTTTTCCATTTGCCTCAAGTATCTGATCTTTGTTTACACGGGATGTTATATTAACACTATTGTTTAACAGAACATTGTTATCTAGTTTTATCATGCAATGAGCAGATTAAGTGACGTATAACACTGGTATGATAAACCTTTTGTTTACATGTCTACTGGTATGATAAACTTTAATCTTTATCAGTCTACTTTTTTTTGGAAATGACGTAATCGCTGGAACTACTTTTCTGAAATATAAATAAGCCGTTCCTCTGAAAACCAACTGTTTTGTCTTCGAAAATTATCGACTTAGATCACCCTAAGCATGCCGCGCTTCGACTCCTGTTGATTTTCTGTTTCAGTCGGAACTCTTTAGCTTCCGTATAACGTGTGTACACAATGTAATTCGGCGCGTATCTGTGCACGCGCGTGACGTCATTCTATTTTAGGTGACGTCATTTATGAATGGGCTTTTGTTATTGTGAATGCTATTTCTTAAAACTAGTGAGAATGCGTGTAGATTTACCTGAAAACATAATTTTACATGCAAGATAAATAGAATATTACGTCCCTGACGTTCGACATAAACTTTATCAGACTCGGCTGTGAGAAAGGATAATTGTCTCGCCAAAGGCTCGCCAATTATCAATTCTCCCAACCTCGTCAGATAAAGTTCATATCTTACGTCAGGGACATAATATTCTCTATATCTATCAAATATTAAATAATCTTTTTCTACATATAATCTACTATTTAAAACTCCTACAATAAGAACTTTACCTTTTAATTTATATTTCTCAATGCCCAGTTCAATCAGTTCGAACATATCAATATCAATATAATTCAATATGTTTGAACCATGCGGAGGTATATAAATACTGCATAAGAATATATCAACATTAAAATGGTACAATTGTTTGCGCATCTTTAACCAAAATATTCCACATTGATCCTTTTCAATGATTTGAATTTTCTCCCTAAAGCAGTTCTTATAATAGATAGAAATACCTCCACTATATCAACCTTTCTTTGTAAAGGGTGACTTATTACCATACAAATGATGAGAATAATAACCCTTAACTTCCAAATTATATTGAGTTTTGGGGTTAAGCCAAGTTTCTGATAGTACAATGACATCATGACAGTTTATAATGGTAACAAAATCAGCGTCTTCTAATTTTCGGACGAGTCCATTTACGTTCCAGGAAATAATGGCAATTTGTTCTTCATGACACCTTTATTTAATTGGATTTTGGTTCTCTCGTGGTTTGTACACATGACCGTTAATATAGAGTTTATCACTGATGAATTTCACCTTGTTTTCCTTGCTCTTCTCTGAGTGCATGATGGGATACAAGTCTTTGCGAGAATGTCTCCACTCTTTGGAAAGCTGTACGCCAACACCATAATTATTTTGGTTGAGTATAGCTTTTTTTCGGAAATGCATTACTTCGAATCTTTTCTCTGTCGTGGTAGTAATGAAACTTCACGATACTAGGGCGGGGTTTCTTTGACCGTTGACAATCGCCTAATCTGTGAGCGCGATCGAAGATCATTTGATCAGCATCGAATTCTAGGTTCTTATTGGTGAACTTATTTACTATGGCTTCACATATTTCCGGTTCTTGACCTGCACTATTAGGTTTGGTTTCCTCTATTCCATAACAAATCAGGTTTTCTCTCATTGACCGGTATTCATTGTCTGTAACCTTGCTCTTTGTTTGATTTTGTTGAATTTCAAGGAAGTGTATGTTTTCTTTTAGCGAGTTGCATGAATCGAGTTTTTACTTGGTATTTTGCTGTTTTCAATTCTACTGATTATTTATCAAAATTATCACTTATAAAGGAGCTCGACTTTTCTACTTCAACCACCATTTTGTCAATTTCTGTTACTTTTGTCTCACGCTTGTTCAATTTCGTGCTGATCGAATAATTTTTTTTTTTCAATATTTTCTATTCTTGATACTGCGGTCTTGATGCTTTGAATATCCTTCATTAAATGTTCTGCCCATGGCGGTGTCTGTTGATTGGATATAGACGGCAGAAACTGTTGCGTGTATTGACCGGTGGGTGATTGTACAAACTGGCCAGAGAGTTGCTGAGGATATGCGTTATTCATATTGTTATTCATATTGTTTATATTGTTCATATTGTTACTATCAATGTTATTATCAAACACAAAATACTGTGGCGGTGAATATAAAGAAGGAAAAGAATAATGTAACCGTTTACTCTGATTTTCTGCGTTGTCAAAAGTCGACTCCGAGTTCTTGTTTACACTTTCCAAACTGCCGATTCCGGTACATGTCTCCGAGAACAAAGGAGATATATTTTTCCTTTTGTTTCCGCTAGTTGACTTACTTTTCTTCTGTTTAGATATGGGTTGCATCTAGAAACACTTTAAATGTCAAGTTTACAACTTATTTTCACTATATTTGCCAAAACGTACTTTAAATTGCATGTTTTTTCAAAAAATTATGAGCGAGTAAAATCCATGTCCTGACCATTCCAGGGAGATAACATATACACAAATAAGAAGAGTATATAACAATGTTACAAATTTATGTTTTTATATAAAATCCACTTCTCAGTTCAGTACATCCTTAATCTGTGTCTGTCAGTAGTTTATTATTGAAATGTTTATATAAACCTTCGTTTGTAAGTAGTTTATTATTGACATGTTGATATAAACCTTCGATTGTAAGTAGTTTATTATTGAAATGTTTATATAAACCTTCGTCTATAAATAGTTTATTTTTTAAATGTTGATATAAACCTTCGTCTCTAAGTAGTTTATTATTGAAATGTTTATATAAATCTTCGTCTATAAATAGTTTATTTTTGAAATGTTTATATAAACCTTCGTCTGTAAGTAGTTTATTATTGAAATGTTTATATAAACCTTCGTCTCTAAGTAGTTTATTATTGAAATGTTTATATAAGCCTTCGTCTATAAGTAGTTTATTATTGAAATGTTTATATAAACCTTCGTCTATAAATAGTTCATTTTTGAAATGTTTATATACACCTTCGCCTGTAAGTAGTTTATTATTGAAATGTTTATATAAACCTTCGTCTCTAAGTAGTTTATTATTGAAATGTTTATATAAGCCTTTGTCTATAAGTAGTTTATTATTGAAATGTTTATATAAACCTTCGTCTGTAAGTAGTTTATTATTGAAATGTTTATATAAACCTTCGTCTATAAGTAGTTTATTAATGGAATGTTTATATAAACCTTCGTCTCTGAGTAGTTCATCAACGAAAATGTTATGTTGACCTCATCCTGATATTTGTCTCCAAGTAATTTATCAATGAAATGTTATTGACCTGATATTGACCTTCGTCTGTAACTTGTTTCGTAACCTGTGATTAGTTCTTGCGTATTTACGTAGAAACCACTGCCAATGAATACTAAATCAGAAACGTAGCAATAACAGAACAAGTTTATACTCTACACAGTCAATGAATACGACGTAACTGAAAGAAAGCGATTCTTCTCATATCTTAGTAATTGTAACAAGCCTCATTCGTATCCCACTAATGGGTTAACAGTCTATGCCGAACTAGATGCTATTTAGATGCTTTGAAATACTGTTTAATTGAGTAATAGTGTGTGAAAGCTATAGGAAATACATGGGTAAGTGAACTAGCCGGAATGATAGGACTGACGAATTGTTAAAAATAGCATTAATTCTTTCCCTGATATAGACGCTTTCTGACGCCCCTGTAGCAGTTTGCATTTTGAAAACATTGCGACAAAAGACGAAATTGCTCCAAACGAGCAATTTCTCTCTTTGTCACATTAGTTTCAACTCTATTCAATTATTGTACTTTCATTTAAAGGGTGTTTCCGATTCTGTTCGGGTATGTTTTTAAAGTCGTCTGCTGGAGAGTTGTCGTATGTGGGAAAAGGGTTAAATCCTAATAAAATAATACAATATCTTCTATTTTGATTTATAATTTAGGTAAAGGGGTTGCCCAAAATCAATCTCAACTGAGTAACCCAGCAATGTTGGAGATAGATGTCAAAGAAAGTAGACAGCGTCTACCAGAGAAGGTACAACAAGCATTCAAATTTGCTTACGAAAATCACATTGACACATTTGATTGGATACTCAAGTGTGACGATGATACCTACGTCATAATGGAGAACTTGAAACTCCTTCTATCGAAATTGAAGCCTACGGAGCCAAGTTACATTGGCTTTCGAATGAAGGTATGTAATTCCTAAATATGAAGAAAACAAAACAAAAAAATACAATAATAATAATAATAAAACAAAATGATAGTAATAATGATAATAATAATAATAATAATAATAATAATACTATTGTAGTTATAAAGGTCACAATGACGACCATAGTAAATGATATTGCCTTGTAAAAAAGTAATTTAGTAATATTGTGTCGGTGAGTTATAGATGAAACTCGGAAACCACCAAGTATTTAAACATTGACAACAAATGAATTATAAAACATAATAAATTCAATGTTACTTATTTGAAACAGCCTTTTGTAAAGAATGGTTATATGAGCGGAGGTGCTGGTTACCTGATAAGTTCATCGGGTTTGCGTAAGGTTGTTGAAGCAGGATACCAGACACAGGCGTGTAAATTACCAATCGGAAACGAGGACGTAGAAATGGGCAAATGTTTTGAGGTACTACCAACATCCGTAGAAATTTTGTTTATTGTTTATTAATTCCTTGGCTGTATGGATTCTACGATCACTACATATGCCAAATTAATTATACAAGACGCTCTGCTTAAACCAACCGTAAGGCATTTACACTCAGTGTTGCTCCAGATCAGTCAGCTCAACCACGCAGTCTGGTCTTTCGTTGCACTATTCGCACATAATTCATATAAAGTTTCAAGAGACGCGTGTAAACAGTATTCTTTGGCATGAATGTGCATTCTGGTCTTTTTTCCACACCTGTAATCATTGCGTTATGGATCATACTGAAGGAGATGTCCTTGTATTCCGTGCATTCCATGATCATAACAAATGCCGGACGAAATCTTCACAGTTATTTCACACACTGGAAAACAAAACAACTTTCATTGAGAACTGACATAATATACTGTAGTATGTACATAACAGAGGAATCCTACTTTACACTCTTTCTAACATACAACAAATCTGTAGCAAACGATTTTGTGAACGCCTATGAAAACAATATCTGAAGCTTAATTATTGTACCGAATTCAAAACAGTTTTGCAGCCGGAAATATTTATTATTGTTTTGTCACAATAATTTCGAAATTTGTCTTCTGCAGATTCTAACAGACTTAGTACTAGGTTTGAGTTTGAGTTTCTTTGGGGTCATAATGCTATAACGACAATATGAGCCGTCCCGCGAGAAAACCAACAGTGTGGACTCTGCGCAAAGTATCGACCCTGATCAGCCTGATCGGCGCACCCGGACATACACTGTTCGCCTCCTGTGGATATTCTGTTTCAGGAATCATTACTCTATACCTCTATCCAACTGAGACGGAATGTGTCGGCTTGGATTAGGCTGCCCGGACTGCGCTGGGTCGATACATTACGCAGAGTCCATAATGTTGGTTTTCTCACGGGACGGCTCATATGTTTGTGTACAAAACCCGCTTTACATTTCAAGGATCAAAAAGATCTACTTCAACATTCACGTTTTCATTTCAAACATTACAATGTAATATTCCGCTGTAGATTTTACAAAAATCAAATGTATATTTACTACTTAATTAAAGTAAGCTTATCTAACGTTATTCTTATTTACTAATTTACTAAAGTAAGCGGGTCTAACGTTACTTTTATTTTGTTTATGTTGAGGAATCTGGCTTGCGTGTTATAAATAGCTGGGACGAACAAGGGAAGGAAACATTTCACCCAGAACCATTGGCGAATCTTGCATACCCACCTTACCCTACTTGGGTTAACTTTTATGCCTGGAAAAAACCTACATTTGTAAGTTAGTTTCACAAATTGACATTACAACGTATATTTGGTTGTGAACATCACATCTGTTATTTCAACCATTTGCCACCTGCAGACTCATTACACCTTTAAAACCATTGTGGCAAACGAAGAAATGTTATCCTTTTGCCACAATGTTTTCAATTGTATTCACTTATTTTACTCGTATAATACTTTCAGCTAAAAAATATATTCCATTCTTTATTTCATGGTGTTTACAAAGATGCATGCTGAAATATACTGTATTACCCCACTTGTAATTGCTGATAAGGGACGTGCCTTATGTTCAACTAAGTAACGCTATTGTAATATCTCAAAACAACAAATACATAAACATGGTGTTAAATGATTGAATCGGTTCCATTTTACACATGTTTACTCTTAGGTTGTTTATATCGGATCTACGCTTAACTTCACTTTTCATCAATACCTTAGATTAAGTTGACAAGATGAGCCTAGCTGATATAACCTTCAATGGACACATAGCTGTATCGTTAAACGAGAAAATCTACTTCGACTTGACAAAACGAAATTCATTTTTACTGAAATTTACTGAAAACATAATAGGTTTTCACGAACATTTAATAAAAGCATTCTTTGTCTTCATTGAACATTTCTGAAAACATACTCGTTTTTAACGGAAATGTTAAACGGAAATGTACTGAAAATATATACCTATTTCTTGGAAATTTAATGAAACCTACTTCGTTTATGGACATTTACTTAAAACATTTGGTTTTACGGTTATTCACTGAAACCAATAGTCACCTTAGCATGCAGTACTCAAGGTGAGCTATTGAGATCAAATTGTGTCCGCCGTGCGTCGTCACCAATTGCATTGTTGACACTCTACAGGCATCATTGTGCATCCAAGCTTCATAAAAGTCTATCAAACATTTATCGTCATCCAACTTTGGCCAAGTTCGAAACTTGGTCATGTCAGCTCAAAAACTAGGTCACAAGTTCAAATGTCTGGAGTACATTTTAACTCGAGTAAGTAATAACTTTGTCAGAATGATTGTCTGGATGATAGCCAAGCTATGTCCGAGTATAGGTCATGTCCATCCTAAAGCTAGGTCAATAGGAGTAAATTGAAGAAAAGTAGTGTTAACACTATAGACACTGCATTTCTTACTTCAGTTGCCTGAGACTTTGTGAGAATAATCAAATTTTAGTTCGAATATATCTTATGTGTGGTTAAAAACTAGGTCACTAGGCTAAATTTAAGAACATTCTTGTCATAATGAGTGTTTTAATTATATCTCGGACAAGTTTGAACATCGGACATGTCCGGTCAAAAACTAGGTCACTAGGCAAACTTGAAAGAAATTGTTATGAACACTCTGGAAGGAAGCTTAACATCTTAAATCTTAACTTGCGTACGCTGAACTGTTGTAAGAATGATAATCTTTGATATCTAGGACAAAATCGATATGAGTCATGTTGGGTCAAAAACAAGGTCGATAGTCCAAATTGAATGAAAATCTGGTTAACGCTAGTGTTAGCAAAAACCAACGCAAAATGAGTAACTGTTATTGACATAACTCATGGGAGCCATCAAGGTGTATCATGGCCGTCTTGTTCTTATTTGATTGTGATAATCAATAATGATACCCTTACACATGCATACTATTGGTATGCTTGCCACGTTCGTTTCTAATATATTTGGAAAATAAATTGTTATGAAACTAAGTTTGAAGTTGTTTTCTGAGGTTTGATGTAGGTAAAGGTAAACTTAATATCAACAAAATGAATGTTTATTTTTCTATTTGTTACATAATCGTAATTGACAAAAATATTCACGCACTTAGGTCATGTGGAATGCCATATTTATAATAGATAAACTTAACGCAACAGATTCGCACTCATTAAAAAGGTAATATGAAATGTACTCACATTCATTGCACACATTTTGTCATTTATAAAGACCTTACATATTCTCGATCAGCATCTTCTACAAGGAGTTATCTGCCCCTGAATAATTAAATGTTTGGTATTCAAACAGTCTTCCAGCTATACAAAGAAGTTACATAAAGTGTTATATTTTCCTTGTTTTTAGACTTTTGGCCTTGAATTGTGACCTTGACCTTTAAGTTACAATTGTGGATTTGTATAGGTTACATCGATTTATAATGATGATTTGGTTTATTGGGGTTTACGCCGTTGGCAACATTATTTCAGTTATATCACGGCGACAGTTCACTTATTCAGTTTCGAATCCCCGACGCTTTTGATAAAGATGGACATTCTTGGCAATTTTTTGAAAATCCACAAATGAATTGTAACGTTATAGCACCGATAAGCTTTATTCTACTCATGTTTGACATGGACTTAAATTTGTTATGTGACACACCGGCTTATCAAGATAAACAATTGTGCAAGGTTATTTCAAAACAGGATTATGTATTTAAGAGTTGTAGTGCGAACGCACACTTGGACACATACACGAAAATAAACTTGATTGACATTATGACGAATATTTCTCGCTCAACGGAAGTGAATTCAACAAAATAACAAATCATTACAACATATGAAAATGAATTGTGTCTGTATTGCTAATCAACGAGGCTATAACGCTAGAACGGCTGCATACTAGATTTTGTAAGCAACTACTACATGTCAAAAGACAAACTGCAAATCATTTTATATACGGTGAATTTGGAAGATTACCTTTGAAGTTACAACGTCTTTCTTTGATCATTAGATACTGGCTAAACATCACGAGAACAGACGAACGCAAATACATTAAGGCAATATACAAACAAATGTTAAGTGATATGAATGAAAATAAAGAAAATTGGGCTTCAAAGGTTACATATTTATTGAATAGTTATGGTTTTAGTTATGTATGGATGAATCAAGGAGTCGAAAACATAAACGCTTTTTTAACAATATTTAAACAAAGAGTAATATTTTCATCCAAAACTGGCTTGCCGATCTTAGTCAAACCTCTAAAGCTAAAACATATATTCTCATAAACTCCTTTGATTTTAAGATATATTTAGACAACATAAAAATTAAGAAATATAGATTTGCATTAACACAATTTAGACTTACAAGTCACCAACTGAAAATTGAATCTGGAAGATGGAAAAAACCTATTAAGACTCCTATCTCGGACCTTAAACATGCAAATTATGTAACACATTAGAAGACGAATTTCATTTTTTACTTGAATGTCCATTATACAATGATCTAAGACATATCTATATAAGAAAATATTATTGGTCTAGACCAAACATTCCTAAATTCGTCGAATTGACACGGACTTACCTTACTGTATCTAGTTTGCTGATGAGGTCCCCGCATACATTGACACGGACTCTTAACAAGCAATGACCAGAAAACATTATCCAAATTATCCATGTTTCTATATAAAACTCTTTAACTAGTATAGATTATTGTGCTATATATAAATTGATATATAATTACTTATTTGCACATTAAAGTTACAGATTTTTATATTCAATTTCGGTAAAGATCTGCAACTCTGTCTCTATGTCAAGCATTATTTAGAAAAAAAATGAATATTCAATTTCTATTGTCTCTTTTCACCTCTACTTTTCCTTGATGGTACGTGGTCATTTCGTAAACTATCTACCATTAACAAGGAAGCAAATGTAAATGACAAAAATTGTATATGTTCTTATATGTATGTGTGTTTTGTTTGATTGTATGTACAAGATGGACATTTTGTTTTTTGTGAATAAAATCTATCAATCTATCTATAGCTAATCAAATTCTAAAATTATGCTTATTCAACGTCAAATAACTCTTAGTATATATAAGAGTCTGAGCTAAACCATTCAACGTCTTTACAAAATGACAATCTATGCATGGAATTTACTATAAACATACTTGTTTTTCTTGGAAAATTACTGTAAATATACTTGATTTTCACGGATATTTCCAGAAAACATACATGGTTTTCACGGAAATTTACGGAAAAGATGGACAATCGAGGCAAGCTTTTTGAAAATCCACAAATGAACTGTAAGGTTATAGCACCGATAAGCTTTTTTCTACTAATTGTTGACCTTTGACATGGACTTGTATTTTTTATCAAGATAAACAATTGTGCAAGGTTATTTCAAATATGATTATGCATATAAGAGATGTAAGGCGAAAGCACACGTGAAAGAAATGCACGAAAATAAACTTAATTGACATTATGACGACTATGTCTTGCTCAACGGAAGGGAATTCGACAACATAACAAATCATTACAACATATGAAAATTACTTTTTTCTTTATTGCTAATCAAATGCTAAAATTATGCTTATTCAATGTCAAATAACTCTTAGTATAAGAATCTGAGCTAAACCATTTAACATCTTTACAAAATGACAATCTATTCTCATTATGAATATGAGTAAATGTTATCACCTTTTAAAAGTGTGTACATTATTTGCGTAAAATTGGTTCATTAAACAATTGACATTTCACATTATCCAATAGAATATAATATTTATTCAGCCATGTTTATATAAAGAAAGCAAAAATCATACTGTTGATATTAAACCAACCTTTGCCTACCATAGAACAAACCGTACAATATAAAGACTTTAAAGCGTTTATAGTAAATTACCACACCCACTTCCTTCCGATATATCTCAAAAATTGTCAAAGTATGCAAATCATTTGCATGTGTAAGTACAATACATCGATAGTGATTCGCTCAATAAATGAGCAAATCAGAATATATCAGAAATAGCCCCAAAGTGATACTAAGGCATACTTGATTTTCAATTAAATTTACTGAAAACATACTTGGTTTGCATGGGAATTTACTATAAACATACTTGTTTTTCTTAGAAAATTACTGTAAATATACTTGATTTTCACGGAAATCTCCAGAAAACATACATGGTTTTCACGGAAATTTACGGAAAACATACTTGGTTTGCATGAAAATTTACTGGAAACATAATTGGTTTGCATGGTAACATACTTTAAACATACTTTGTATTAACGGAAAGTTACTGAAAACATACATGTACTTGGTTTTCAAGGAAAGTTACTGAGAAAAAATATTCGGTTTTCACGGAAAGTTTCTAAAAACATACTCGGTTTACGGAAAGTTAATGAAAACCTACTTGGTTTTCAAAGAAAGTTACTGAAAACATACTCGGTTTTCATGTTATGTGTTCCTGTTTTTATCGCTGGGTTTTGTTTGACACCTTTCTATATTATCTACTTTTCAGGGTCCCGGATGTTGTAGCCGACATACAGTCAGTTTTCACCATCTCTCTCCTTCCGACATGTTTGTTTATGAAAAATTATTGTATGATATTGACGTGAGCGAGAGTCGAAAAGAGAACGATAAATGATCATATACGCTGATCTGTAGCGACCATATGTATTTTTATGCTTTATCTGTATACGGCACACCGGTCATGATTGGGTATATTTACCAGTCGACATATCTTTAAGATGAGCACCGGTCATGATTTGGTATGTTTACCAGTCGACATATCTTTAAGATGAGCACCGGTCATAATTTGATATGTTTATCAGTCGACATATCTTTAAGATTAGCACCGGTCATAATTTGATATGCTTATCAGTCGACATATCTTTAAGATGAGCACCGGTCATAGTTTGATATTTTTACCAGTTGACATATCTTTAAGATGAGCACCGGTTATAATAAGATATGGTTACCAGTTGACATATCTTTAAGATGAGCACCGGTCATAGTTTGATATGTTTACCAGTTGACATATCTTTAAGATGAGCACCGGTCATAATTTGATATGTTTACCAGTTGACATATCTTTAAGATGAACACCGGTCATAATTAGATATGTTTACCAGTTGACATATCTTTAAGATTAGCACCGGTCATAGTTTGATATGTTTATCAGTTGACATATCTTAAAGATGAGCACCGGTCATAATTTGATATGTTTACCGGTTGACATATCTTTGAGAAGGGCGCCACTCTTATTGCTTTTTATTTTTTACATCAGATAAAGAAGTTTATAGAAGTTGATATATTTTTAAGAAATGCACAAGGCTTCGATATTATGTATGTTTACAAGTAATTCTTATAAACAGAAATCTAATTGATGAATGACTTTCGAATACCTCTATAGCATATACAGTTGATACGCATTCGTACTGCTTTACATTTGAAAATAAATAATTAGAAATTTGTAAGTTTAATTATATCATTCTGAATAACATGTTCATGTGACTGAGCGGTAGTCATATGTTGACAATCTAGGTATTTATTGTTAATCATCGTACTGTACAGTATTTAACCTTACAGAAATAACTATTCCTGTTTAAATTCGTTCTGTTAAAATAGTGTAACACCCATACATGGGTATATTAACAAGTTGGTATAACTATTAGCAGCCTACCAGTCATAAATGGGTATGTTTACAAGTTGGTATGACTATTAGCAGCCTACAAGTCATAAATGGTAATGTGTATAAGTTGGTATGACTTTTAGCAGCCTACAAGTCATGAATGGGTATGTTTACAAGTTGGTATAACTATTTGCAGCCTACAAGTCATAAATGGGTATGTTTACAAGTTGGTATAACTATTAACAGCATACAAGTAATAAATGGGTATGTTTACAAGTGGGTATAACTATAAGCAGCCTACAAGTCATAAATGGGTATGTTTATGTTTACAAGTTGGTATAACTATTAACAGCATACAAGTAATAAATGGGTATGTTTACAAGTGGGTATAACTATTTGCAGCCTACAAGTCATAAATGGGTATGTTTACAAGTTGGTATAACTATTAACAGCATACAAGTAATAAATGGGTATGTTTACAAGTTGGTATAACTATTTGCAGCCTACAAGTCATAAATGGGTATGTTTACAAGTTGGTATAACTATTAACAGCATACAAGTAATAAATGGGTATGTTTACAAGTGGGTATAACTATAAGCAGCCTACAAGTCATAAATGGGTATGTTTATGTTTACAAGTGGGTATAACTATTAGCAGCCTACAAGTCATAAATGGGTATGTTTACAAGTTGGTATAACTATTAGCAGCCTACAAGTCATAAATGGGTCTGTTTACAAGTTGGTATAACTATTAGCAGCCTACAAGTCATAAATGGGTATGTTTATAAGTTGGTATAACTATTTGAAGCCTACAAGTAATAAATGGGTATGTTTACAAGTTGGTATAACTATTAACAGCATACAAGTCATAAATGGTTATGTTTACAAGTGGGTATAATTATTAGCAGCCTACAAGTCATAAATGGGTATGTTTACAAGTTGGTATAACTATTAGCAGCCTACAAGTCATACATGGGTATGTTAACAAGTTGGTATAACTATTCACAGCATACAAGTCATAAATGGGTATGTTTACAAGTTGGTTTAACTATTAACAGCATACAAGTCATAAATGGGTATGTTTACAAGTTGGTATAACTATTAACAGCCTACAAGTCATAAATGGGTATGTTTACAAGTGAGTATAACTATTAGCAGCCTACAAGTCATAAATGGATATGTTTAAAAGTTGGTATAACTATTAGCAGCCTACAAGTCATAAATGGGTATGTTTACAAGTGAGTATAACTATTAGCAGCCTACAAGTCATAAATAGGTATGTTTATAAGTTGGTATAACTATTAGTAGCCTACAAGGCATAAATGGGTATGTTTACAAGTGGGTATAACTATTAGTAGCCTACAAGGCATAAATGGGTATATTTACAAGTGGGTATAACTATTAGCAGCCTACATGTCATAAATGGTTATATTTACAAGTGGGTATAACTATTAGTAGCCTACAAGTCATAAATGGATATGTTTATAAGTGGGTATAACTATTAGCAGCCTACAAGTCATAAATGGGTATATTTACAAGTGGGTATAACTATTAGTAGCCTACAAGTCATAAATGGGTATGTTTACAAGTGGGTATAACTATTAGTAGCCTACAAGGCATAAATGGGTATATTTACAAGTGGGTATAACTATTAGCAGCCTACAAGTCATAAATGGGTATATTTACAAGTGGGTATAACGATTAGTAGCCTACAAGTCATAAATGGGTATATTTACAAGTTGGTATAACTATTAGCAGCCTACAAGTCATACATGGGTATGTTAACAAGTTGGCCTAACTATAAGCAGCATACAAGTCATGAATGAATGAATGCTCAAGACAACGCGAAAACAAAAACTATGATAATGACGTCACGTATATCACTTTGGCGCCCAAACCGGCAAATGTCATATACATAATTTTGTAATATGCCTCATACGTAACTTTATATGATAAATAGTAAAATATATCTGTTAAACAGTTGGTATATCTTTATTGGAAGCCATCAGGAGGCGGCTTCCAGTAAGAATGCTTTGAGATTTTAGCACAAGGAGATTTATAGACATGCCAGTGTGATCAAATATCGGGATTTCTCTTTGTTTTTATTAGTCTATTAATTTAAGGTAATTGACTTTAAAAACATCTCTTGAACACTCTATATACATGTCTGAGTTTTTCTAATTAAAAGACCAAGGCCGGTATATTATTTTATTGTCTATTATTATCTGTTTAGCGAAATTCATACTGCATCTAATCTATACAGAATGCTTATCGCTTTATTCGAACAAGCATAACAAATACCGAAAACAATAGTAAACCATTTCACTGAATATGGTTACCTGCCTCCAATATTTCTCAAACACGAAACCAATTACATTTTAAATAAACACTGAATCAGGTTATGACCAAAAATTAAATGCCTTAATTCTTCACCATGTATCGTTTAAGCCCATCACCATATATAGACCCATACAACCATACGACTTTTGAAATCTTTGTGGCAGAAGGAGAACTTCTCCATTTGCCACAATAATTTCAACTTTCAATAATCATACTATCATTTTCTATATGTTGTACTTGATTTCATGTGGGAAAAGGTTAAACCCTTATCAACTATCATTACCTACCGCTACAAACTAAAACATATTTTCTGTGTTTGTCAGCATTATTTGACAATAATTGAACTTAACAGGGCGTGTGATCAATACAGATATTTACTAGGTTTTTTTTTTTTTCAAATTGAAATAAATCCTAATTTCTTATCCATTTATATCGTTATCTGCTTCTTTCGCTTTACTATCCCAATCAACAGGTGTTTTTGCAGTAAACTCGTCTTGTAATTTCTAACACCTTTACCTTTCATCCGTTCATACCCATTCGCTGTTTTTGTTCTAACGATCTCCGCAGGACTCTCTCTCAAATAACAATATAAATAAACACTGAATCAGGTTATGACCAAAAATGAATTGCCTTATGTTTTTTCCATTTACCGTTCAATCCTTTTTCATATATCGACCCTTCCTGAGCCTCTGCAGCAGACGACTTTTGAAAACATTGTTTAATGTTTAACTTATAATGAGCAATTTCTCCATTTGCCACATTAATTTCAACTCTTTTCAATAATCATACTATCATTTATAGAGATTTTATATAGTTTACACTTGATCATTTTAAAGTCGTCTGCTGCAAATTAATTTATGTGGGAAAGGGTTAAACCCTTATTCCCCAGCATGACCCACCGATAAAACAAAAACAGATGTTATGTATGTCAGCATTATTTGACAATACTTTAACAAAACAGGGCGTGTGTTCGATACAAATATTTGCTAGTTGATTTCTTTGGTACAAATTGAAATTAATCAAACTTCTTGTTAATTTATCTATGATCAGTTTAAATCTAAATCATCTCATTCGCCTACTACTTAAATCTTCCAATATCGATATTCATGTTACTAACTACAGATTAAATGAGACCTCAACCCATCACCATGCTGTAATGGTGTGTATCATTTAATGTTTCTAATGTTTGTATTTTTAGCTCACCTAAGCACGAAGTGCAAGGTGAGCTTTTGTGATCACTCACCGTCCGGCGTCCGTCGTCTGCGTCGTCGTCGTCGTCGTCGTCGTCGGTGTCTGTTAACAATTTCCTACAAATGACTTCTCCTACTAAACAAATTGACAGATTTCAAAATAACTTCACAGGAATGGTCCTTAGGTGGTCCTCTTTCAAAGTTGTTCAAAGAATTTAATTCCACGTAGAACCTTAGTTGCTGCGTCATCAGAAAAGGGGAAAATTGCCAAATCTTAAAAATCTTCTTGTCCAAAAGTACTGGCCCGATTTGAAAATTATTTTGCAAAAATGTTCCTTGGGGTACCTTCTACCAAGATTGTTCAAATATTTCCGATCCGTTGAAAAACATGGCCGCCAGTGGGCGGAGCTTATTTTCCTTATATGTGCATTGTGCATTGTTAAAACTTTAAAAAAATTCTTGTCCAAAAGTACTGGCCCGATTTGAAAATTATTTAGCACAAATGTTCCTTGGGGTACCCTTTACCAAGATTGTTCAAATATTTTCGATCCGTTGAAAAACATGGCCGCCAGGGGGCGGAGCTTGTTTTCCTTATATGTGCATTGTTAAAACTTTAAAAATCTTCTTCTCCAAAAGTACTGGCCCGATTTGAAAATTATTTAGCACAAATGTTCCTTGGGGTACCCTTTACCAAGATTGTTCAAATATTTCCGATCCGTTGAAAAGCATGGCCGCCAGGGGGCTGTGCGCAATGTATCGAACAAGATAAGCCTGCACAGTTAATGCAGGCTTATCCGGGCCTACACATTTTGTCTTAGGGAGATAGACCTATACAGTAATGAAACAGAAAATCTACAGGAGGTGAAATGTGTCTGTCTAGGTAAGCCTGTGCGGCATGCATAAGCTGATCCGGGTCGATTCTTAACGCAGAGTACAAAATGTTGGATTCTCGCGGGACGGCTCATATTATTCTGCAGGCTTCGAATTCTATTTCTTCAATGTCATTTTCATCTTGGTTGGTAATATTGTTCCAAGCAACATTCGAATATTCGAGAATTAACATTTATAAATGATTTATAAATTTGCTCTAATGATTTGCAATCAAGTAGAATTTCACTCTGAGCAGTGTTTATTTTTATTTAGTATATTTAGTATGTGTTCATGCCATGTTCCATTTTGTGCAAGTTTAACCCTTAAGTGTTTATGAGATGACCTCGAACATAAACTTAGTAGAATTGTAAGAATTGTCGCTTGGCCGTCGCTTCAGTACACACGACAGGTCAACCATGTTTTTATGCGTATTTGTGTTGGATTTAAAAGTCGGTGTTTTAAGTTAGTTCAGGCAGTAGAAATTCGAAAACTACTCATAGTTTTAATGCAGAATAATTTATTCAAGACAATTGTGATGCTTAATCGTCGGTTAGTGTTTAAATATTCATATTTTGAAAATGATACCGTCATTGTTGTGGGTAGACATTTCGAAGAAACGTTACGAAACCTTTAGTTTTAATATAACCGATAGAAACATTTTCTGAATATCTAGATGTGACGTATAATGACATTCTGTCTGAACTGCTGTATTAAAGAGACATCCACTGGCAGACCAGGCTACTCGTTGTTGGAAACAGATAGACGAAAACACTTCAACATCTGTCGTTTATCGTGGATGCATTTTAGTGTTGAAACATTGATATGCTTCTCATTATAGGACGGAACTCGATGTTACAAATGAATTAAAACAATGTTAGCCACGAACTGATAATGCAGCAATAAACAGGTCTATGTATGCTAACTGTTTTACGAAGAAAGACAGTTAATGAAGTAAGACTGAACATGCAGATTCCGTGTGATATATATAACGATACATTTTTTCGATTTGTATTTTGCATTGTTAAAATATGTTAAACAATATGTTTAAAACATTAAAAACTTAATTTCATCTTTTTATTTGTGTTTGTTTATTAAATCATTGTGTTGACGGCTATACTATCTACATATCATATTGTAATAAGTAGTTCCAGTGGTTACGTAATTACTAAAAATAAGTAGACATTTAAACAAAATATTTATTATACCAGTGTTAAATATCCCAAAATCTGCTAATTGCAAGATTAAGTGTCATATAAAACCTTCAGTTCACGAACATGAGCGGAGTGTGTTACGATGTGTGAGTTATAACTCGAACTCGAAATGGACACAAAAAGACTCCGACTTATTGAAGTATTCGAGTGACCCCTGTCAGTATACATGACAGTTCAGAGGACTAGATAAGAAGGAGTAAACCGGTCTTGTTCGAACAATATCTCTCAAATTACTACAATAAACCCTATGTTATGGTACTCAAGAGAATTGTCTCACTGAGACGATTATTTTGAGTACTTACAACTTTGGGTTTGGTGGTCAAATAAGGATTTGAGGATGTGAATACTCTTCTTATGTAGAGCTCTTATACAAGTAGTCTTACGTCATTTATGTAGTTTCAGTTTCCCGATTCATTGATACTAAGGAATGTATTTTGAATAAGCGAACCAGTGATACAATACTATCAATAAAACAGCTTTTGATTGAATTGAGTTTAACGCCGTTTTCAACTATTTGTCAGTCATATCACGGCGGCCAGTTCACCTACTCATATGTTTCTTTGCTTTCTTACACCAGTACTTCATACAACATTATCTCCAAGCAACTAGCTGCTTTTCCAAATAGACTGATTGCCCATTTGTGGAAGACGAATGGTGCTTGTCACAATGACTTTTGTCAAACGTCGGAAAGAATGTTGGTCGAGCTGGGGTTACAACTCACAATCCCTGGATTGACAGCCCGCGTCGCTACCGGGGCTCGGCCAATAAAACAGCGAAGCGGGAGTTTCTGCTACACTGTTGTGATAAACAGATCATTCCATGGTTCGAATCATACTGGATCTGACTACACTGTTGTGATAAAAAATATCACTCCATGGTTCGAATCATACTGGATCGGACTACACTGTTGTGATAAACAGATCACTCCATGGTTCGAATTATATTGGATCGGACTTCACTGCATATAAGCTCGTCTTGAATTAACCCGACATACTTAAACATTCACGAGCAAGTTTTTGGTTCTTTGTCGTATGAAATCGCACGATACAAATAACGTTCGGTTCCATACAATTTGAACCAAGACTATCAACGCTTCTCTATCTCGCTTATTTATATGGGTTACCTCGCGATAACTCTAACATGTGATAAGTCGAATATATCCTTTAACTGAAACCAATTTCTTAAATGGATCTTTCTTTTGAAAGCATCTTATCAGCAGTTCTGAGTTCGGAGATCAGATGATCACTCAGAAATACTGCTGCGTTGCTTTCTTGATATGATGTCATTACTGACTTGCATTTAATTATAAACATTAAAGTATGTATGAATTACGAAGCAGTAAATACATTAATTAATTCAGCATATCGACGGATTGAACATGTCGATAACTTGCTGTTATATATGTGACCCTTTCGACAATAAAGTGTGTTCTTATCAATTCCCAATTTTCATAAATGTAGCTGAACACTGTCGAATTCTAAATGATTGAAAATCGACAAAATGTTACTTGTTATCAAACTTGGCATGCGTTACATCTTTTGAATTTATCATAGTTGCACTGTTAAGATACTAAAAATAGGAGCATTATATTGAAGAATTTCTAATGTACTGTCAATATATACCAATACGATACTAATAACTTAAAACTACTCTATTTAAAGTGTAAAAATGTATAACTGTGTTATGGAAAAAGGTAAATGTCAGCCTTTAACTTTATTTCGACCTTAGGGTATTTCTTCATCTTGATATCTTCTTGTTATGATAATGCTGGTACATGTCATTTTGTGGCGGCATTTTATCATGTTTCCATAGCAAAACGCAGGACGAGACAATATCAAGAGCGATATTTTGCAAGCATAACGTTTATAATACACCTCATCCTCAAAAAGTGTGCGACGTCAGTGTATTTTACGTCATTAACATTTTATTTACTAAAATACCAGATCCATGGTCATTAGGGTATGTAATCTCCTTTCTTTCCTCTGTTTTCCAATACAAATGTAAACTTCACACTCAAAAGTTATTGTACATAGTATGCCATTCAGTGATGCTTTTTTCCTAATGTACGCAAACGTCTGACGCGACATCTGTATATTGATAGAGCTAACAGTTTGACCATCCAATGAAAACGAAGCATATATTTAGATATTGTTAATTTGGAAATGATACTGTTCGATTAAGAGCTCGTCCATGCTAGACATCTTTAAGTCCATATAAAGTTTATTTTTATCAACCTATTATTTGAAGCAAATATCCTGGAAATACTCAGTTTGCGCACAGGCGTCCGTTTCTCTCATGTTTCAAATAAATACTGAATACATCCTAATTTTAGATAGATTGAGATCTAAAAAATAATCCACTTAGATTATTTGCTTTGCATTTCCATAATATTTGGAGAATCACGACACAAACATTAATACAAGTTATGTGGCTGTAAAACTGTTATTTCATGTGACTTAATCTTTTGCAGTTAAATGGTCAGACAAAGACACATAATTTGTTAGAAGACATTTTCACAAAGGTAAAGAGGAATAAACAAGGGCTGATTGCCAAGTAGGTACTGGTACAACTTGAAGTATTTTCGATATCTAATGTTTTTCTCACTTATAAGATACATCCAACATTTTGTGTGTGTAGCTGGGAATGTAAGGCCGAGAGACAACCGCATCTGTCAATTTGACCTTCATGCTATGCATCAATTAGTAATAACTTTGTTTTTGTTTTGATTTCAACTATGTATACCCACTGATCTGGAGAATGGTACAATACAAGGAAAATAACTCTAGTATGCTACTTTTAGCTCACATATGCAGGAAGTTCTCCAGGTGAGCTTATGTGATCACATTTTGTCTGTGCTTCCAGTCTCGTTAACAATTGCCTTGTTAACTTTCTGCAGGCGACATTTTACACCAAATCTTCATGAAACGATATCAAAACATACATCTCAATAAAATCTTGACTAAGTTTGAAACAGAATAAAAATAACTATTTTATTTTATTAAAATATATGCAGATCATTGTTTATAATACTTCCTTAAATTATTAAAACTATTCCACGAATTACTTCTTTGATATGTTTGAACAAGGGCTTGTTTCTATAGTAACAGGCATATATTGAAAAAATTAAGCCACATCATCAAATAAAAAGTATATGGATGTATCACCTACTGCATGATTCTTAGTTTGACTCCTACATAATAAAAAGAACATTGTAGAAAGGAGTAATTCCTCATGATAAGCAAATTCTCCTTTTGTCGCAATGTTTTCAAATGTTCTCTGCTGCATAGGCATCAACTTGCATCAACAGTACATATAGGTTAAAATATGGAAATCTCTATCAATGAAAGTATTATGTTTAAAAATATTTGAAATCATTATGACAAAAAGAGAAATTGCTCACGATAAGCAATTTCTTATTTTTCCCCGTTGTTTTCAAATGTAGTCTGATGCAAATGCGTCAAAATGCTTCTGCCAGCGGGAAATGGTTACTGTAATAGACACATTTTAAAAATATTGTGAGAAATCAAACAATCAATTGAATTGAGCAATTTCTTCTTTTCGCGTAATGTTTTCAAACCCGATCCAAGTTGATTCTTTATATACTCCAGATAATAAATAGTTTTGCTACATGTACTACTTTACCCTTTCTCCCCTGCAGACACATTAAGGCTAATCTTCAACTGACGGATGATGATGAGCAATTTCAACTTTTTCCTCAACGTTTTCCTCACAAGTCAATCCTTAGAGTTTCATTATTACAGATTTACCAATATGTTTGCCTAGATAGTTTTAAATCATCTGCTGTAGAGTTTGTCTATATGATAAAGACAAGATATGCTTACTATCTGCTTCACCCTTTATCCTTAAAATCGGAACTTTCAGTGCGTTTGAAAATTACCTATCACATATTCATTTGTTTATGTAAACCATGTCTACCGTTCATGAGTTCAATTGAAGATCTCTGTAAATAAGGTTAACCCTGTCTTAAATAAATGTTTGAACTGTATGAATTTTTGATTTTAAGTTTATATTATTCGAAATTATATAACTGTTATTACTTCTCAAAAAAGTGGAACAGTTGACCATCTTTTTCCACTCATACCAATGGTACCGTCCCACAGCACTTTCAGTGCTTTGATTTTGTTTAAGATTGCACTGTTAAGTTTACTTGTACATGACCATAGGCTTTTACCGCCATTTTCGTCAAGAAACTTCCATGGATATTGAAGACGACTTTCTTGATAACTGTTCAATATGCATTGCTTTTGAGTTTTTATGTTTGCGTTCAAAATATCGAAGATTTTTATCGAAAGTGTCTCTTTCACATTTATAGTTATGGTACCCTTACATGCCGACCAAAAAGGAAAAATGAATACACAACTTGTTCTCCCTTAGATATAACAGAGACATGTGTGTATATGTCTATGGTTGAAACGAAAGGCATTGGGAAAGGAGAGAAATTCATCCGTATGAAATGTGTCTCCATTTCAAAATGATTTTTCAGTCTTCCACAAGTTAAAGACTGATACGTATTGAATGAGATTTTCCCTAAAATATAATCCACCTCTTAAAAGTGTTTTTATGCACATTTATCTGTGGATACCCTGTACGTCATAAGCAGAATAACCATATATAAATGAATACATCCATCAACACGATTCTACTGTGGACAACATTAAATATGTGATCACGTGACAATATTTCATTCGACTTTTTGTTTTTTACTCAATCATAACCACATGTTGTACAACTATATAAAGTCAAACCTCGTTGCCTCGAACATGTGAAATCTCTTACACCATGGATAGCTTGAACTCGTATATCGGTCCCGGCCAAAACCTTATATAATTCACGTTGTTCTACTACGGATAGCTCTAACACCATGGATAGTTTGAGACCGTATGTCGGTCCCGACCAAAACCGTATATAACTTACGTTATTATACTGCGGATAGCTCGAACACCGTGGATAGCGTATGTTGGTCCCGACCAAAATAATATACAATTCAAGTTGTTCTACTACGGATGGCTCGAACTATCTGCACGGTCCCTTTCGCGTAATTAATGTACATATTACACATGGATAGGTCGAACAGGTAAATTGTCACCTTTCCGTCTATTGTTTTGCACACCTACATTTAATCGCTATTGCTTAAGGCTGTACGTAGTTTCATGTTTTATCTAAGTTTTAAGTTACGCATGTATAATCGCACAAGAGATGTTTGTAGATAAGATTGTAATTATTAGGGGCTAACTGTTCGTATTTTTTTTTCCAATAATTGTAAAATATGCTTTAATTAAATGAGAACTTTGAGAATAAAGTGTCACGATTAGCTACCGTATAAGGTGTTTGTAAATGAATTTTGTTTGTTACATTAATGATGTCAGAGACGAGATAATAGAGCGCCGAGCAACTTAGTAAAGGACCTGGAAACGGGTGATAGATAAGTCGGCAAGAGGAATAAAGAGAAAATGAGATAAGAGGCGCTTAAAAGTGAAAAAGAACTCTATTATAGAATTTGAAAAGGTACACGTGTAAAATGTGATATATATATAAATATGCAGAAAAGGAACTACGGATTTGTTTTCTTTGTAAGAACTGTAAAATCTCCACGTCATTAAAGTGTTTGCGATCAAAAGAAAACATCGTTTTTGTAACGTCCACAATTGGATGCTTCGAACTATGGATAGGTCGAACTACTTAATGTGGGTCCTGCGAGTTGGAGCCAGCGAGGTTTGACTTGTATGTACCGAGAGATTAATTAATGTTATCTTATATTATAGTTTGTATATGTCACACGTTTACGATATTGGAAGGGGATAAAATTACACGCAAGATTATTACAATTACAGTATTTTTTAATTAATGATGTTTTAGAAACACAACCTGGTGCCGACAAAGACCTCTCGATCCATAATCTGTATAACCTACATTTATATGCATTGATACATGCAGCATGTGGGTGAACAATTAGCATTCCTTATTTATTGGCAATCCTAATTGTTGCATTTACAAAATGTATCTAAGAAATAATAACACTGCATTACATTTTTCCATTCATAAGTAATTAATTTCTATATCTACGATCAAAAGGAAAACACCAACTGGTAACATGTGGTGTGTGTGTGTGGGGGGGGTGGGGGGGGGGGGGGGGGGGGGGGTATGTGTGTGTGTGTGTGTGTGTGTGTCAGAGAAAGAGAGAGACACACACACACACACAAAGAGAGAGAGACAGACAGAAAGACATAGTCAGAGACAGACAGACAGAGTCAGAGACAGACAGAGGCAGAGACAGAGAAACATATATAGAGAGAGATAAATATATAGATATATAGAGCGAGATAGGGAGAGAGAGAGAGAGAGAGAGAGAGAGAGAGAGAGAGAGAGAGAGAGAGAGAGAGAGAGAGAGAGAGAGAGAGAGAGAGAGAGAGAGAGAGAGAGAGAGGGGGACATTTAAAACAATGAAGTGTCTTTTTTCTTGTTTACTATATATATTTATATAGAGAGAAGGATACATAGACAGAAAGAGAGAGAGAGAGAGAGAGAGAGAGAGAGAGAGAGAGAGAGAGAGAAAGAGAGAGAGAGAGATAGAGAGACAGAGAGAGGGGGTGAGAGAGAGACAGAGAGAGACAGAGAGAGAGAGACAGAGACAGAGATAGAGACAGAGAGACAGAGACAGAGATAGAGAGAGAGAGAGACAGAGACAGAGACAGAGACAGAGACAGACAGACAGAGATTAAGTTAAGTTTTGCGATTAGGTCACTTACATGGAAACTATCAGACCTAGTGTATGATAAAGATGCTGAGTGGGCCGTATTTGGGGATAAAAACTATCAATTTTGATGTATTTTGTTAGATTTTGAGAATTGGTCGTTTATATTTTGCGTATTGGTCACTTACATTGAAACTATCAAACATATTACTTGGAAAACATGTCCATCTAATAACCTTCTTCACATTGAATGATAAAGATGCTGAGCTGGTCTGTTTTTTGGGATAAAAAACATAAATGTTGATGTATTTTGGTCGTTAGACATAGTTTCTTCATTTTTTGTTGCTTTGAGTTCAAAGTTTTCCAAAACAATATAATCATAATGTACTTCAACATATTATGAATATCTCCAATCGGATTGTGTTTTGAGGGTCAAGGCCACTGTTACTTAAAATAGTAAAACAGTAATATATTCAATATCTTCAGTTACAGTTGTCTTAATGTAACCATCTCAAATGCCTGTCCATTGCATGTACAAGACTCAGCTTATGATCTTGACTGATTGTGGCAGCCATCCAACGTAACGATCTTCCTTATCATGTATATGGACTTGGATTGATTTCCACACGGTAATTCTTGTTTCAATACTTGAAAAATAGCATAGTTGTGTGCGGTCATTATAATATGTAAATATTCATTCCGAATTTGAATATTTTTTATATAAAATAAATAAACCGTAAAAGGATAATAGCAGACGAGCGTCAGGCACCCGCAGGCGGTGCTTTTGTTATAACTCTTTATCTGAAGCAAGACAAATTTTGACTCACATACAACAAATGACATTTGAAGTCAATGTTGGAAAGGAAGGAATTCAACAATTTCTCCTCTTTTTACAATGCTTTATACTATATCTCAAAAGAAATCCCAAATTTGATCATACTTTTACTCAGACGATTTCATTTTATTAGAGCCTAGAAATGATGTATCAGCTAATGGTAATTATATACCATGTGTACATAGGTAAGAAACAAAGCTGTATAACAACGATTGACTCTTTCCTATGAACAGAAGCACGTCCAGGCATTTGCTCCAGATAACTTTTAAAAATATTGCAACTAAAGAGAAATGGCTCGTTATGAGCAATAGTGTAGATTTTCCATATGTTCCTCTACATGTTTTCAAAGCTATCAGCTCAGATTTAAAATGTGATTGAATGAGTTTAAGCCTGGAAACATCCTGGGGCAATACGGAAAATCCTACAAATTGAGATGCAAACATTGTAATAAAAGGGAAAATTGCCCATATTAATGAAGTTCTACCTCGCCAAAGCGACATCATTATTTTTCAGTTGTTAATTGAAGGAATGATGCCAATCTATAGTTTTTCTAACTTTCAAACACAATATTTGCACAAAAGTTTGATAAAAATGTTCTTGTCGTCTGTATTGTGTTGTGTCCATGCTGTATATCGATGATTAATCATTCATGTCATCTTGTTTATTTCTCTATATTTTCTCTCATATCTTTATTAATTTTTCTCTACTCAGAAATTGTTTCTTTTTGTTGAGCCTTCATTGCAGTTTGGTTCCATGTCTTATCATTACTCTACCTTGATTCTCCTTTTAAGAGGGATTTATCAATTCGTTGGAAGAATGAAGTGGCATATCTTATTCTGGACCTCTTTCTGTATACGCCTTTCATCCCTTCCGCTGTCTTGTTTACATCATGTGTTCTCTAATTGAGCGTGATGCACCAGTAGCGCGTCGGCCTCTTCTACCGGTGTCGAATACCGTGATGAACGAACGGCACGAGTACCTTTCAAGGCTCCAGGAAGCAGACATTGGGGGTGATTAATACAAGCTGAAAGCTTTACAAACCTTTGTTCGCAAAAATTGTTTTCAACTTGATACCTGTCTCTTTCTTTCTGAAAATACTTTCGGGATCTTAAATAAACCTGTGTCTATACCTCGGTATCTCCTGTGTTTCAAAGCAGCTGATTATGTCATCGGAATCTTAGGTCTTTATTTCTCTGTTAATTTAAGTAACAATTAATATATAATACCAGTCAAGACTGATCTAGGTGTTCAATATCTGCACATTTCTAAAGGCTGGATTTCAATATATAATACCAGTCAAGACTGATCTAGGTGTTCAATATCTGCACATTTCTAAAGGCTGGATTTCGTATGACATGACCCAAATATAACGTCCAGTACTGTTACCAAACATTTTCAATGCTGTTTCTAAATGCACAGTTACAGGATAAACTGTTACATATCAGTTATCTATCTGCATCAGAGTATACTGCAACAACATGAGGCGAACTACTATAGGAGTTATGGTACAATGATCCTGTTCGGTAACAGGACATACAGAAATAGGCGGACAGACGGTTAAACTGGTAAAAGGACTGACACAAATTAGCGGACAGGAGTTAAACTGGTAACAGGACTGACAACAATAATCGTATAGAAGGTTACACTTGTAACAGGACTGACAACAATAAGCGCATAGAAAGTTAAACTTGTAACAGGACTGACACAAATTAGCGGATAGGGGGTTAAACTTGTAACAGGACTGACACAAATTAGCGGATAGGGGGTTAAACTGGAAACATGACTGACAACAATAAGCGGACAGGAGTTAAACTGGTAGCAGGACTGACACACATAAAGTATAGGGGGTTAAACTGTAAACAGGACAAGACTAACAACAATAAGCGGACAGAAGGTTAAACTGGTAACAGAACTGACAAACATAAGCGAACAAAAGGTTAAACTGGTATCAGAATTGTCAATAATAAGCGGACATGAGGTTAAACTGGAAACAGTACTGACACAAATAAGCGGACATGAGGTTAATCTCGTAACAGGACTGACACAAATAAGCGGACATGAGGTTAAACTTGTAATATGACTGACAATAATAAGCCGACAGGAGGTTAAACTGGATTTAACTGGTTACATGACTGACAACAATAAGCAGACAGAAGGTTAAACTGGTAACAGGAATGACAAATGAATATGAAATAAAGGATTTCGATTATTAGAATCCGATGGCGCATTTTCTTTACTTTTAATCGATTTCATGTATCCTTTTTAGCTTGATAAAAAAAGAGTAGCATCAAATATGTATGAATTGTTTCAATGTTTATAGAACCAATGGACGATACATCTGCTGAAATTGATAACATTAGATATGATTTTTGTTATGGACCAGTCTTTAGATCGTCCACATTGTGAAAAGTAAGATAACCGTTCCGAGTCGGCTACTCTATTGAACATGCACTTTGTGCCAAGTTTAATGTAATCAATACACAGTTCACAGAACTACAATATTTACCTCCCCTGTCGGCCACTCTATTAAACAGACATGTAGTGCAACGTTTATTATAATCAATGCATTGTTTACAGAACTACAATATTAACCTCCGAGTCAGCCAATCTATTAAACAGACACTTTGTGCCACGTTTAATGAAATCAAAACATAATCAACATAACTACAATAGTTACATCTCATGTCAGCAACTCTTTTGAACATACACATTGTGCCACGTTTAATGAAATAAATACATAGTCTACAGAACTACAATAGTTACCTCTCCTATCAGTCACTCTATTGAACATACACAGTGTGCCACGTTTAATGAAATCAATACATAGTCTACGAAACTACAATAGTTACCTCTCATGTCGGCCACTCTATTGAACAGACACAGTGTGCCACGTTTAATGTCATAGTTCCCAGAACTACAATATTTACCTCCCGAGTCAGCCACTCTATTTCACAGACACGTTGTGCCACGTTTTATGAAATCAATACATAGTTCAGAGAATTACAATATTTACCTCCCGAGTCAGACTCTCTATTTAACAGAAACGTTGTGTCACATTAAAATGTTATCAAAACATAGTTTCAAGAAATACAATATCTCCCCATCGGCCACTCTATTGAACATGTGCTTTGACCCACGTTTGATGTAATCAATACATAGTTCACAGAACTACAATAGTTACCTTTCCTGTCAGCCACTATAATAAACATACACTGTGTTCCACGTCTAATGAAATCAAAACATAGTTTACAGAACTACAATAGTTATCTCCCCTGTCAGCCACTTCATTGAACATACAATGTGTACCACGTTAAATGAAATCAATACATAGTTCACAAAACTGCAATATTTACCTCCCGAGTCAGCCACTCCATTGCACAGCCCCACGTTGTGTCACGTTTACTGTCATAGTTCCCAGAACTACAATATTTACCTCCCGAGTCAGCCACTCCATTGCACAGCGCCACGTTGTGCCATGTTTACTGTCATAGTTCCTAGAACTACAATATTAACCTCCCGAGGCAGCACTATATTGCACAGCGCCACGTTGTGCCACATTTACTGTCATAGTTCCCGGAACTACAATATTTACCTCCCGAGACAGCACTCTATTGCACAGCGCCACGTTGTGCCACGTTTACAGTCATAGTTCCCAGAACTACAATATTTACCTCCCGAATCAGCCACTCCATTGCACAACGCCACGTTGTGCCGCCACGTTGTGCCACGTTTACTGTCATAGTTCCCAGAACTTCAATATTTACCTCCCGAATCTGCCACTCCATTGCACAGCGCCACGTTGTGCCACGTTTACTGTCATAGTTCCCAGAACTACAATATTTACCTCCCGATGCAGCACTCTATTGCACAGACACATTGTGTCACGTGTAATGAAATCAATACATAGTTCACATAATTACAATAGTTACATCTCCTGTCAGCCACCATATGGAACATACACAGTGTGCCACGTGTAATGAAATCAATACATAGTATATAGAACTACAGTAGTTACCTCTCCTGTCAGACACTATATTGAACATACACATTGTGCCACGTTTAATGAAATCAATACATAGTCTACAGAACTACAATAGTTACCTCTCCTGTCAGACACTATATTAAACATACACATTGTGCCACGTTTAATGAATTCAAAACATAGTTTACAGAACTACAATAGTTATCTCCCCTCTCATCCACTACATTTAACATACACTGTGTAACACGTTTAATAAAATAAATACATAGTCTACATAACTACAATATTTGCCTACTGAGTCAGCCTCTCTATTGAACATACACGTTGTGTCACGTTTAATGTAATCAAAACATATTTAACATAACTACAATAGCTACCTCTCCTGTCAACCACTATATTGAACAAACACTGTGTGCCACATTTAATGATGATCATGTTGACATGGATTACACCATGTTTGACTCGAATTACAAAACTTCCGAAATCGAAAAAGACGTCTCAGAAAAGGACTTCGGTATATTTTTCTCAAATAACCTCAGTTTTAATTCTCACATAAACAAAACTGTTAACAAGGTAAACGGCCTAACAGGTCTTGTCAGGAGAAATTTTGTAAATATGGACAAAAAGCACTTTCTGATGCTGTACAAGAACCTCATTCGTCCTCATCTCGATTATGGAGATCTTATATATAACCCATGTATAAAGAAGCATAAACAGATTATAGAAAACTGTCAAAGACGTGCAACGAAATTAGTACCGGAGATTTCTCATCTTCCATATGAGCAACGTTGCGAGTTGATCTCATCCAAGTATTTAAAATGATACATCACATCGATGACATAGATTTCACTACTTTGTTTACTTTATCAACCAAAACATCCAACCGTGGACATAAATACAAGATACAGAAGCCAAGAGCTTATAAGAACATTCGGCTACACTCGTTTGCCCATAGAGTCATAAATAATTGAAACACTTTACCTGTAGAAATAGTAAATCAAAACATGTTATTAGTTTCAAAACATAGCTCGATAAGCTGTGGCAACCGGAGAGGTTTACTGTAGAGAAAGTGTAAGGATAATTCTAAACGTGCTATTAATTTAACTTATGCCCAACCGGACCGGAGACCACGCAAAACCGACTTCGAGGGTAAAGACAGGCATTAGGGGCCTACTAGTTTCCTTCAAGAACCAGGTATAACCAGGTAAAACATAGTTCACAGAACTACAATAGTAACCTCCGTTGTCGGCTGCTTTTATTGAACAGCCGAGTTGTGCCTGTCGACCTCACCATTTAACATACAACTTTTGCCCACGAAATAAATGATACAATAAGTAGGTTTAAATCTTAGTACACAATGTATGAGGTAATACTAGAATAAGTGGAAGGAGGAGGGTTCAACGATAAATACGATTTCGTGTTTTCTCTTTCAATCCAAAATTGCAAGTGCGCGATAAACAACAGATGCCTTAGATAATTAGTCACGTGAGCGATTCAACCAGTCGCGATTAACCAATAAACGTCAAACGGATTAGTCAGTCAGCATTTTAAGTCTGTTAATTCGCAAACTGAAAATGCTAATGACACATCACGCTTAATTTCTGATGACAACAATAATCAAAATCATAACCAAATGATAAACAGCGAAATTACTTATGCGGAAATAGAAAAATGTATTAAACTTTTAAAAAACAACAAAGCATGCGGTAGCGATAAAATATTAAACGAGTACATCAAGTTCAGTTACCTCTCTTTTAAAGATGTTTATAATAAACGTTTCAATCTAATTTAAGAAACTTTTTTTTTTCCAAATTCATGGTCTATCGGGATCATAAACCCTATTTTTAAAAATAAACACGTCCGAACCGACCCTTCAAATTATAGACCGATAACACTCCTTAGTTTTCTAGGGAAATTATTCACTAGTATAATTAATTCTCGTCTCTACGAATACGCCGAATCCCAAAATGTTATCAATGACTATCAGGCAGGTTTTAGGCATGGTTTTTCAACAACAGATAACATGTTTTTTCTTCATACATTAATCCAATTAGCATTTAAAAATAAACAAAAATTGTTCTGTGCATTCATTGACCTAAAACAAGCATTCGAGTCAGTATGGAGAAGTGGGGCTTGGCACAAACTACTAACCTATAATGTAAATGGCAAATGTTTTAGAATCATTAAAAACATTTACAATGGAATTAAGTCTTGTATAAGGGTTAGCGGCACGTGCTCAAACTTATTCTCGTGCGAGGTTGGGTTGAGACAGGGTGAGAACTTGACACCAATAATCTTTTCTTTGTACTTGAATGACCTACATGACTTTTTCGAAAATTCGGGTATACTTAATGGCATTAACCTCCCCTTATCCAACTACGATATAAATAGACTGAATACTTTTCTTAAGCTCTTTGTCCTTCTTTATGTTGACGACACAGTGCTTATCAGTAACACTGCAGAACATTTACAGAATCCTTTAAACGTATCATAACTATTGAAAAGAATGGAAACTCTCTGTAAATATTTCAAAATCTAAAATTATACTTTTTTCTAAAGGTAGATACTTAACTCATAACTTTATATATAATGATTCATCAATGAAAGTTGTAAATGAATACAAGTATTTAGGAATCATATTCGGTCGATCAGGATCATTTTATAAAACAAAATAAGCAACAAGAGCAATGTACAGTTTATTAAAGAAAATCAAACGACTAACTTTACCCCTTGATATTCAAATATAATTATTTAACAAAACTGTAAAACCCATCCTACTGTACAGTTGTGAACTATGGGGGTTCGGCAACAAAAACGTCATAGAAAGGATCCAGTTAAAATTCTTAAAATACATTTTAAAACTAAACAAGAGTTGTCGGAGGACAATATAGCTCGCCTATCAGGGCCATCGTCTATCAGGGCCTACTTCAGAACAGTTATAGCATTAGGTAAAGTCACACAGTATCACCTATTGCAAGATAATACACCTTTTCAATACTTCCATGCAAATGTTAACCAAGTCCATACAGGCCTTTTAAATCTGTAAATTGGTTTATATACGATGTATGCCAATAGTGAACATAATACCGAAGACTTACAGAATCAGTATCAGATAAAACCACACACTATTATTTATTGCAAGATATCACAAATTTTCAATATTTGCATGCAAATCTTAACCTGGCAACGCTGATACCAACGCCATACAAGGTCCCCTAATGATCCTGAATAAGTGTGTGAAGTTTCAAAGCAACAGCATACACAGTGTCTGAGAAAAGGCCTTGCACGCAAAGGTTTGACCCAATTTCTAAGTCCAAAAAAGGGGCACAATTCAGTCAAAATCCATTCCAGAGATATGGGACTTGACATACAAGGTCCCCTAATGATCCTGAATAAGTGTGTGAAGTTTCAAAGCAACAGCATACACAGTGTCTGAGAAAAGGCCTTGCACGCAAAGGTTTGACCAAAATTCTAAGTCGAAAAAGGGGCACAATTCAGTCAAAATCCATTCCAGAGTTATGAGACTTGACATACAAGGTCCCCTAATGACCCTGAATAGGTGTGTGAAGTTTGAAAGCAACAGCATACACAGTGTCTGAGAAAAGGCCTTGCACGCAAAGGTTTGACCAAATTTCTAAGTCCAAAAAGGGGCACAATTCAGTCAAAATCCATTCCAGAGTTATGGGACTTGACATACAAGGTCCCCTAATGATCCTAAATAAGTGTGTGAAGTTTCAAAGAAACAGCATACACAGTGTCTGAGAAAAGGCCTTGCACGCAAAGGTTTGACCAAGCTGGCAACGCGGACGCCAACGCCAACGCCAACGCGGACGCGGACGCCGGGGTGATAACATAAGCTCTCCTATTTCTTCGAATAGGCGAGCTAAAAAGTCAACGCCAAGTTATATAGTGTATGGAGAAACTGGCGCTTTACCGTTATCAATTGAAATAGAAACTAGATGTATACAATATTGGACTAAAGTTATAAAAAATAAAAACAAATCTTTGCTATTTAACGTAGACCAATATGTCCACCAACAGTTTTGTAATACTTTTACAAATTTACCACTATTTAATTGGATAAACAATATTAAGACTATTTTTTCTTAAATGCGGATTAATGAACATCTGGATAAACCAATCCTTTACTAATGGCAAATGGGTTAAACTCACAGTGAAACAAAAATTGAAAGATCTTTTCCTTAACTCATGGTACAATACAATAGAAACAAATGATGCCTACTTGACATATAAATTGTTTAAAAAGAAATTTGGCTTTGAAAGATATTTGATTGACATCCCCCACCACCTAATAAAATACTTACTTCGATTCAGAACAAACAATCACATACTCCCTATAGAGAGTGGCAGATGGACAAAAACAAATATAAATGAAAGAACATGCACTGTCGGTAACAGCAACATCGGCGATGAATACCACTATTTGTTAGAATGTAAATCTTTAGATAACGAACGAAAACATTTAATTCCCACTAAATATCTGAACAGAAATAACATTATACAATTTGATCATATTTTGAATACAAAATCCAAAAATGAGCAAATTAATCTTTGCAAGTTCTTGTATATCATTCTAAGTAACTTCTAGAAAGATAAAAACGAAAGA